>CM063508.1:160543953-160568953 GCA_032207245.1 Pardosa pseudoannulata
TCATGTTCATTACTGACTCCTAAATGAAGCTGAGTTCTCTCTAAGTCTCTTAGGTTTGGTTAGGTATATATATATATATATATATATATATATATATAATATATGCATATATATAATATATATATATACTATATATATATATATATATATATATAATATATATATATATATATATATATATATATATATATATATATATATACATATATATATATATATATATATATATATATATATATATATATATATATATATATATATATATATATATATATATATATATATGTTTGTGTGTGTGAGTGTGTGTGTGTGTGTGTTTATGCACTCACATACACACACACATGCAAGTCGTGACACTAGAAAAACTGAAGACATCCAGATAGTGGAGTTATTTTATTTTCTTAAATATCCAATATGGCGTCTGATTAGGAATCACTAGAGAAATAACGAGTCTTTGAAGTCGAGCCACCAGTCAAATTCACACCAAAATCATTGAGAATTAGGACAGAGTTTAACCTCTTTTCGTTAATTACACCTTTCATTTTTACATTTTCAAAACCTGGTATAAATAAATGCTTATGTCTATTTTACCATTTTGTTTTGCTACATTTATAAAATCACATGTTGGAAGTGAAAGAAATTAAATATAATATGTTACATATAACCATCACAAACTAATGCAAATTAAAAAATATATATTTATTCCGTTTAATGGATAGAATATCAGAAAATTAATTGGACTTATATAACTAATAGACTCATATATTTCATTAAACTTTTTATACCTTATATTTTAAAACGTATTTTACCCACTATTAGTAAAAATTTTAAGATTAAATTTAAATGAATTATTTCGAGATATTTTTTTTTACTCACTCCACATTTCCAACACCACGAAATCCGATGGGTTTATGCAAAAATCACAAATATCAGGTAAAAGCAAATAATATCCAAAAGTCATTTTTTAAAAAATGAATGTAACTGAAAGGAAAATTAGCCTGTGTAATTAATTATACATTGTAACACAATACAAATTTTAAAAGGGATAATTCTAAACAGGATACAAGTTATACATAACATTTAAACATTATAGACTAACTATTTACCAAAATAATTCTTTATTAATGCAATAGTTTAGTATCCTTTTCTTACTCTTGTGTGAAAACAATAGAGCCAATACTTGGATTAGCATTTTATATATTCACCGGGTTATGTGATCTGGAATAATAAATTAGTTTATTAGAGATATATAATTAAAAGTTTTAATTTTTTAGTGTTCAAAAGCACTATTATTTAAAGTCTTTAAGTACAAGATATAATTATATATTTGATAAAATATTAAAATATGCATATGTAAAAAAATTCTAATATCATAGAAATACAACAAGTTATTAAAAATGGTAATTATTAAGCGTATTAATCATAGCAGTTTCTAAGTGATTATAAAATATTTACAAAAAAAAAAATGATTTTCTAAAACTTGATTTTTAATTAATTGCAATCTTAAATGAGTGGAATGAAAAAAAATGTAAATTAATAAATAAAAAGATAATTAAGCTTTAACCTTCAGATCTTTTCTTTCTTTTAAATTTTAACGTATAAAATATCTTTTATTTTCTACAATGATTTTCTATTCTCATTATTTTAAACACCTTTATTGTAACTAATTTTAATTATTTTACTAATGAAATAAACCTAAATTATGAGAATAAAAGGAAAAAGAGAGATTTATTACTATTTTTTAATTTACTGACATTTTACTAATTAAAAAGGAACCAAACTGAATATTAATGATCATTTGTCATCAGTTTAAAATCTAGCTGCAAAGAAATTGGAAAATTATTTTTTAGAATAATTTACTTTGAGGGTTTATTAATGCTTAAAGAGCATGAATATTATGAAATGTGCATATTTTGTAATTCGCAAAGCATTTGCATGGAAAAAAAACAGACATTTATCTGGAGTAATAATAGAAATGCGTTATGGATTAACTGAATGAACTGGATGATAACATATATATAAATATATACAGTTATAAATAAACAAATAGTAATAGATAATTAAATTGTGATGTTGTGCCGTTATTAATTTATGCTTAAATTATAACTGTATAGCATTGCAGTTACTTTTTATAGTAATAATCACAACCTGTAACATATAATTGCATAACAGACATTCTTATGAACGTGCATATCGTAGAAGTGCATTATATCGTCATATATATATATATATATGAATATATATATGTATATATATATATATATATGAATATATATATGTATATGTATATATATATATATATATATATATATGTATATATAATGTATATATATGTATATATATGTATATATATGTATATATATATATATATATATATATATATATATATATATATAATATATATATATATATATATATATATATATATATATATATATACATATATATATATATATATATATATATATATATATATATATATATATATATATATATATATACATATATATATATATATATATATATATATATATATATATACATATATATATATATATATATATATATATATATATATATATATATAAATATATATATATATATATATATATATATATATATATATATATATATAATATATATATATATATATATATATATATATATATATATATATATATATATATATATATATATATATATATATATATATATATATATATATATATATATATATATATATATATATATATTATATATATATATATATATATATATATATATATATATATATATATATATATATATTATATATATATATATATATATATATACATGTATGATCGTACCATTCGTTACAATCTGAAGGTATAGAACAGGGATTGACATATACAACAAAACTTATTATAATTGGTATGTTCCCCTCTTGCAGATATACAAATCTCGAAACGTAATTGCATAGTTAAATAAAACAGATGATTAATTCTCAGTCAATTGATGAAATGACTTGGATAATTCTCTCAGGAGTGTCCCTGGCATGCCTGTATGATTTAAGTCTGTTGATCTTATTGGCCAAACTATCTACTGAATATCCTTACTTGTTAGAAATACGGTACCAGAAGAACACTATCTGATTTCGCTTTATCACTCATTTAAATAATCTCAATCCTAACTGCTTCTCTGAAAAGGGAAACATAAGTCTCCAAGAGACCTCTTCTTTGTAAAACATTCACAGTTTCAGAAACATGAAGGAGTATGAGGCCATCCCAAATAATGCCTACCAAGACCATTAAACCTACGACCCTTTCATGGTTAATTTCGAGAACATGTGGTAGAAGGAATCAGTAACTCTTGAAACAGTGGTTCTTGTGCCCATTCACAAGGAATGGGAGAGCTGAGAGTTGTAGCACCTCCTTGCTCCAAATCCCTTTAAAAGACAAATAACAAACTTCTTTGGCCATCGTGGCTTTATGTCGAGGTTTTTTTCTGATTATGTGCGCCTATGCGAATGAAAAACCCCTACATCCCTAAATGTTGTGAGTATCCGTTTAGATTATATTTCCTTAACACACTTGCACTCACACACACACACACACACACACACACAAACATATATGTAACAGGGTGACATTAATCCGGCGGTCATCTAATAAAATTAGACCCTATTATTTATAATTGAGCGGGCTTAATGGGCGGTAAGTGAGCTTATGCAATATGCAGTTATGGTTCCATTGCAAGAAAACAGCGAGACCAACGTAAAACTTGTTTGTGTATTCATTTTTGTTTCAGGTTACCAACAGATTTTAATTGTATTTCCATCCTTGATATTGGATAAAAGTTGTTTTTAGTACATTTATTGGGGATTATTGTATATTGCTATATTTACCCACTTTTTCATCTTCTTCTTCAGTGTCCAGACAGCCCAGGTTGGGATCTTGCCTTCCTCAGAATCGAATTCCAAGCTCTTCTGTCCCTGGCCATGGACATCCAGTTAGTAATTTTAAATGTCAGATTCAAAACAGTAGATTAAAATCTGATTCAAAACAGTCGAGCCACCTAAGTTTAGGTGTCCCTCTTTTTTGGGTGTCAAATGGTCTGACCGAGAAGATTTTTTTTTTGTTACACGATCTTTGTCCATTCTTCACAGGTGTCCTCCAATTTAATTCTCTGAATCCTTATATATTGTAATATATCTAGATCCTTAAATGATTTATAGACTTCAGAGTTAGTTCTTCTTCTCCAGATATTATTATGTTTTATGTCACCAAAAATACTTCTCAAAACTTTTCTTACAAAAACAGAAATGATATTTTTTTACTTTTCCGTCATTGCTCAGGTTTCAGCAGAATAAGTAAAAATGGGTTTGATTAAGATTTAGTAAATTTGGATCTTCCTTTTTCCGCTGCTTTTTGAGACCGAAAAAACAACGTTTAGCACCTGTGACTCTACTAGAGATCTCAAACCTTAAATCATTGAGGGTATTAACTTCTGAAAATACTTAAATTTGCTAATAGTTTCAAATTTGTAATTTTCAATTTCAAAATAGGTGCTCCTATTAATACCATATAACATGTACTTAATTTCATTTTGGTTGATTCCTACCCACTCTAGAATACTTAGAAAAATAATTTGTCTTTCAATCGATTTTTTTTTTGTAATTTTTACAATATATGCATTCATGTAATGTTAAATATTAATAATCCCTTTTATTTCTACCTATCAATTTGACACCTAATTTTTTAGTTCTTTGAGGAAAAAAGATAATATTTTTGACCATTTTTGTTACACATTTTAGAGGGAACAGGTTATAATCAATAACTGCCATGCTTACTTCTAATGTTAAAAAATAAATTATTCAATTATCCAGAATTAATAATAGCAAATGCACATACATGTACATATATTTATACGCCGTTTCCAGAATTATTGGATATTTTATTATGAATATTTTTGTGGGCTTCAGATATCTTGGCACTTATTAGCATTTTCCAATAGTTGCAAAAAAACTTTTCTTTAAAGTTTTAGTCAATACTATACAGAAACAAAAAATCGATATCAAAATAAATTTGAGGTTTAACTTCAATATGGCACTGGTATCTTTTTCACAAGAAAAAATGGATGTAGCTTCGAATTTCTGTAAAAGTATATTTTAATATATGCTCGAAGAACATTATTTCTATGAAGAAAAAAAAACAAAAATTATCCTAGCAGATGAAAGCCTTATTACTTTAAAGTTTCAATATTAGTTTGTTTATAAGATTCTTAAAATTTTAAAATAAACATACACATATATATCACTAATACGAAATGTTTCTTTTTAAAAATACTTGACTATAAGTCTCCTAAAAATGTTCAAGATATTAATTTTTACTTCTTTTAAGTCAATTTTGATTTTATTTCAATGCTTTAATACCACATTATTTTATAAGTAAAGTAGAGAGCTTAAATTAATATTAAAAGTTTTAAAATCCTTTAAAAATCAGAAATTGTTAAATGTAAATTTTAAGATGAAAGAATGTTTAATTCATCACTAAAAAAACTAAATTTTTAAAACAAACTCTTCCACTGTATAACAAATAATACTAAATATTTAAATGTGATCAACATTACTATATTGATGTTTTTTCTTTCGCTTATGAGTTGTCTTAGTAATTCTTGATACTTAGTCATCATATTTCTTACAGCAAAGTTCATTACTGAAAGAAGCAAGTATCCTAACAAAAGCAATAAATCAGTCCCAAAATATATTAGAATAGCAGCTATTTACTGCTTGCGAGAGCTGCATTTTGTTGTAGTTTTCAAATAAAAGACTATATGAAAGGGTTTTCTGAATTCGAAGAGTGATTATGGCCAAGTGAACATAGCCAGCTGTTTCACGAAAACAAGTCTAAACGAGATGAACACCTAATCGTTAGTAATGTTCTATGGACCCATAACACATTTTAGCATTGCATTATTTTTGTGAAGAATATGTTTTATTTCTATATTATGTTTACTTGGTTGTATGAGAATTAAAGTTTTTAAGCTTTTAGTACCGTTGTATTAATAAAATTAAGGTAAAATCAAATTTAATATAATTGGTTGGTTGGGTTTCATAATATTTCAAAATATTATTGAAATACTACGTTAAATATTACAAAAATCGAATAATAATACATGAACCAATTATAAAAATATTAGCTATTAAAGATAAACAAAAGTTTTTTTTTAAACTTTTTAATTGTATTTTATTTACATAAGTGTATTACATAAAATAATTTTATTAACAGTTGTACTTTATGCTATATAGAATATTATTATCTTTTCTATAAAATTCAAACAGTGATGATATTGGGGTTTGTTTTGGAACTATGACCAGCCTTAACAGTCTTTTTTTCAGTCTTTATTATTGATAACTAGTATATAGCCCGTCATATGACGGGATTAGTAAAATTTTTGATTTTCCAGAATTGTAAAGTACCTTCTGAGGCAGGTTAAAAAATGATTTGATTTTTAACTGAGAATTATCTGATACACGATGAATAATTTGTTTATCTTCACACTCCTCTAAAGTCTCCAGCTACTGTGAAAGCAGTTTAGAATCACGTTGAATACATTTACTCAAACCGTCTGGTCCTAGACTTTCATAAAAAGAATTTGTTGTTAATACTGGTGATAAAATTTTCATTGCAACAAAAAATAATCGATGATTAAATTTAAAATTAGCACATATGTACCTAATCTATTATTTATACCAAATATAAAAGTAAAGTATTTACGTAATGTCTAATTTCAGTGATAAAACGTGTGAAAATAAGGCAGACGATATTTAAATAATTTAAAATAAGTAATGATTAAATGAGATAGTTAAGGAATGACATCATAATGCTAGCAAAAAATGCTATTTTTACCTATTTCTTATGTGATAAACTTAATCGCCTGCTGTTAACCGGGCACATAGGGCTTGATATAATGACATTAAACGCTCGAAAAGAGGGGAAGGGATGCATTTCGAACGTTTTAAAGACTCACTTTGAATTTTGCTAACTCTAACTTATCAATAATCCAATATGGATGCCCCTATCCATTCCGGGTACAACCGCTTCACAAATTCGAGGACAGACGGACAGATAACTTAGACTATTATTATATAGGGGATGATCGACGTTCATTCAACCTTACGTTTAAAATATTATAGTTAACGGCTATAAGCATATTGTAAGAGTTTTTAAATGTTTTTGAAAGTAAAGATGGTGATGTGTTTAAATCAGTGATATTTTAAAAATTATTTTAAGTAGTAAAGTTTACACTGAAATATTGTTTTCAGGTTTTACTATTTTTTAGAGTGTTTGTGTATGAAATTTGTATTGAAATCGAATTGTAATTATAATTTAAACTCGTTTATCAGTATTTACCAATATTCAGAGTTATAAGGCTATCAGTCATGTAATACAATATTTGATTTCGGAAGTTTATATTGCAGTTTAACTCAAATTTCTGTTCTAATTTAAGTTATTAGTTTGATACTATATCTGTAGTTCAGCAACCTGAACTACAGATATAGTATCAAACCTGAAATACAGATATAGAAAATGCTATTAAAATATTATTATATTCACAAACTTCTAACATTCCAGTTTTTTTATGATTGTTGTAGTAATAGCAAAATTTTTGTGTATTTTTCACAACATTTACTAAACTAAAATTTTGTTAATAATAAAAATCTAAATATTAAATGTGGATTTATTAATTTTTAATTATAATTAAATTAATTGATAAAAAAATCCTATTTGAATGTAAAAATTTAAAAGTTGTCAAAAATGTTGAAGAAACATCTACCTTAAGTGACATCGGTATATAAAGAGAACGATACAACGCAATTTAATTCTATCTCCACTTTATTTTGGATTTAATTGTGACGTTGTGTTTTGTAAGATTAAAACTATAGGTTAATGTGGTCCTATATGAGTATACTACTCTTAGAAATAACTCATAGAGTTTTCATCTAACACTGCAAAATATTTAATTTAATGCAAGGATCATTAATGTTAGAACAGAAACAATCAAATTACTCTACTAGACTTGTAAGCTGACATCACCCGAAGTCTTATTCAAGACTGCTTTAATTTCGATGCAAATTCCTTCATTAGAAGTGAGTTTTCTGGGGTTTACTTTTCATCAGTTTTCTCCAAATTCTAGTTTCACAGACAAAATGTACATATGTCTGGACATGCAAGCGTGCAAGATAATTTCAAATAAGACGTCTGCTCTAATCTCAAATTTAAAGAATTACCCGATATCATTTAGATTAGAGTTAAAAGCTGAGTAAAAGGTTTAATGTAATCTAAAATTTTAACGTACTCATTATCTTTTTAGGTTGTTAATTGAGGTTTAATATGCCTTTGTTTATAATTCATACACATTTTAGAATATTATAAAAAATAGTAGTTATCGTAATTAAAATTTCTAAATAAATTCTAGCATTTCGGTAAAATATTTCCAACATTGGAACGGAACATTTTATTTTCATATTTATGCATATAATAGGACCTCATAATGTCACAAAACTTAGACAAATTAATATAGTTATTTTTAGGAGAAAAATATAGTTAAAAAGTATAATTTTGGAGAAAATTGATAAACACAATATAATCTCTCAATGTTTTAAACGACGTAGATCAGCACTTCATACAATAACAAGTAGTTAAAGAAAATAAATATAATTAAGAATAAATATATTAAGATGACATTTAGAACTCAAAGCCGATAGTAACCAGCTTCCTATTGACTCCATGATGTGCTGATATGTGTGAAGCAACTAGTCCTGCACCTCCAGCACATTGCGAGGGGGTAGCGTCGTAACACAAATTTGGTTTTCTTGGCGGGACCACTAATGTACTATTCAATTAATGACAAAGGAATTTCGAAGCCAAGACATGACTTGAAAGTCCTTGGAAAGCTTTTTGAAGCATTCTCTGACTATTATATCCTTATAACATTTGTACATCATCCTATTGGTTATCATCATACCTCGCTGGAAAAACTGTTGTCATTAATGGGTGAACCTGGTTTGAAGCTATGTATGCAAATATGAGAGATCATGTTCTATTAGGTTTAAATTGCTCCATGAAAACAATACTCACACCATAATACCTCCCCGACCAGCTGTGACCGTCCAACTGTGCAATCGGAATCTATGGTTTTCATGGAAATTGGAGAATTTGCACACGTCCATGGACTTGATAGACTATAAAATGTAATTCGTCGGAGAATGCATCATTCGTCCATTCTTCTAATGTCCAAATCCAATGTTTCTTGGCCCATTTCAAAGGCAGCTGACAATGACGTACGGACAGTGCAGGGATGCAGGGACATGCTTATGCCTATGGCTACATAAGACCATGCGCAGCAATGTGTCACTGCGCAGAGTGTTGAGAAACAATGTCTCTGTCGCCACAGTTGTAACTGGTGGTGATTTCGGCTATTGTTCGGCTCCTCGTTGATGGCGAAAAATCACCTTGTTCTACTGGAATCAGTGTTCATAGACCACACTACTACAGGCGATTTATCATTTCGACATCCATACACCATTTTTCATATGTTCGCACAACAACAACCCTTGAAAAGCCCACTAAACACACTACGCACTATTTCTGATATGGATGTTCCCAGTCGCCGTGCTATGATGATCCTACCTTTATCGAAATCTAGTAAATCAGCTGATGTTCCCATTATGTCTCAAATCACGCTAATTTAAAAAGGCAATGCAAAATTGCTTTATATACTCCAACATCAGCCGTGCACCCACAGTGGTTTTGTTCCCGGGGCGTTTACATTGTTATAAATTGAGAGTAGTCATAATGTAACGGATCTTCAGTGTCTGTCTCCTTCTCTGTATCTATCTATCTATCTATTTATCTATCTATCACTCTCTCTCTCTCTTTCTCTCTCTCTCTCTCTCTCTCTCTATATATATATATATATATATATATATATATATATATATATATATATATATATATATATATATATATATATATATATATATATATATATATATATATATATATATAAATGTATTACTCCTAAAGTTCAAAATTCTTCCCATATTCATTATAGTTTCATAATCATTTAAGGAATGATTGAATTAGATTGATTGGATAGATGACTGAATTAAATAATATATATATATATATATATATATATATATATATATATATATATATATATATATATATATATATATATATATATATATATATATATATATATATATATATATATATATATATATATATATATATATATATATATATATATATATATATATATGTATATATATACATATATATATATATATATATATATATATATATATATATATATATATATATATATATATGTATATATATATATATATATATATATATATATATATATATATATATATATATATATATATATATATATATATATATATATATATATATATATATATATATATATATATATATATATATTATATATATATATATATATATTTATATATATATATATATATATATATATATATATATATATATATATATATATATACATACATATTTCTGTGTCTATAATTCTGTGTATAAATGACATTACATTTTCATTCCTAGAATAATATTAATACCACCAGAAAATGACTTATAGTGTTACAGGTAATGCCTAATCTAAATCGTAGAGGAAAGTGAGAAAAACATGAGTGCCGTTCCTTATATATAGTTGTTTTAATTATATACTCGTACTAAACTCAGTACTTTTTCTTCAAACGCACATCTAAGTTAAGTTACAGCGATTTTAAATTGATTGAAGTCTATTGGGTATATTAAGCTAAATTCTAAGTACGAGCAATAGGTTTCAAATCTTCAAAGTTTCGTGAATATTTTCTATGACAGCTTATTACTTTCAAATTATTTTTGTTTTAATTATAACAATTAAAATTCCTTTTACAACATACTGTGTATACCCACTGTGTTACTTCTTTATCTGATAAATTTTTACGATTGGAAACCTAACTATCGTGTAAAGTCGTCTTTACTCACGTAATAAATAAATGCAAGCCATATATTTTCAAACTATGATTTCTATATACTAAAAAGTATCTTTTCCCTAAAGGGTTCTCTTTAGATTTTTCTAAATTTAATAAAAAATGTCAAGGAGTACTAAAAGTGATGAGTACTGATTTTACCTCGGGGAGTGGTCGAAGGCTTTTACCCATAGTTTATTTAAAAGATTTGAGGTTGTCCATCATTTCCCTATTGGGTCCATTTTATCTTTTCCTATCCATTTTAGAGTATTTTAAAATCCTTTGGAGTGTCAAGTAATAATGTGAACTTGGAATATGCCCCATGATACTTTCTCATCATATGTTTAAAAAATTACAGCATTGAGTCGTTTTACAATTCAATCCATTTTCTCTTTTTTGTAACACCTTACACACTTTTCAAAGACACTAATACAGAAATAGTAATGACGTAATTTTTAATATAAATGACGCTGCTCAACAATATGAATCGTAAAGTAGTGTTAAGATTTTCCATAATATGCACATTTTTCATATATTTACTTTAACTTACATTATATTATGTTTATTTCTTCATCATACATATATCTGGTATGCTATATTGTCCTCATACGAAATTCATATTATTAATGAAACTGTTCTTGTAAAATTAGGTAATTATAAGAATTTAATAAATTTATATGGAATTTTAATCAATATTTAACCGGAATTTAATACGAATTCAGTCTTGTTATTAGTGCTGTTATAACAATATACCTAATTTTCATTACATTAGTGATCTAGTATAATATAATGTACAATTTGACCTAATAAAATGGCTTCAAAAATGTTGTAATATACCAAATATTAATTAATCATTATTTTATTAATTATTAAATAAAATTATTATTACTAAATATTAATTAATCAGAAAGGATGAATTTTTAAAGTAATTTCTTTGTTAATGAAACCGTCAAATTCTAAAACAATACTATGCTCCCGTATTAATAATTTTAGGAGCGGAATTAAACTATTATTTTATCTTTCAACAGATTATCACTTTGATAGAATATTTTTTACGTTCATGGGAGAAAATGCCCTAAAGCAGTAAATTCTAAAAAGAGTTGCATTTCACAATGGATGTCGATGAGAAATTATTTATTTTCCTTTGGACAGATACAGCTTTTACAGATGAATAAGTGGTATATATATAGTATTCAGACTACAAAAGATTTGGAAACGGGTAATACCAGTTTCAATTATTTATTTTTTACGTAGTATTAACAGAGCCCCATTAACAAAAGGCTTGACTTTATTCCAATTCTAATGCAATGTATGCCGCATATTGAGTATATTTATGATGTTGATCCTTAAATGGTGTTTTTGGGTGTTTTGGATATCCACATAAAGTTTAAACCCTCAAATATTGCAATTTAAATGATATTCAGAATTTACGTTCTTTTTTTATGTCTGATTGATTAGAGTGCTTCGATACCGGGGTTCTTGAGTATGAATCCCACTTTGGTCATAGCCTTTGTAATCGGCTTTTAGCTGTAGGTCCCGGTCTCATTAGCCCTCGTGTTGCAAAAAGTAGAGCGTAGCACTCCAAAACAAACACGTTCCTTTTTTCAACTATCCAGATAGCATGTTATTCTGGAAAATTACAAATACTGAGTACATTGAATTACTTTACGTTATGGGTTCTATACCATGTCTCATCATAAGCTGGAAGTTATTACCCACTTCAAAAATTTTTTTAGTCTATTGCCATGGCTTTTTTCTTAACCCTCCTAGTGGAACACATCGAGGAAAAAAGTCGAGGAAAATTTTACTGTGTCAGTGGCCAAAGCGTTCTATGATTTTTTCCTTCACCCTTAGTCGACTAGTACTCGAACCCCACCCTCTTTATTGTCCCTTTACTTCCGGTTGTAAATAGATATATAAATAGATATTATAGATTGTTAATTTTTAATGCACATAAAGCTCGTCAAGTCTCGAAGATCATCCGATAAGAAATAATGGATTCTAAAAGTAGAAATGAAAATATTCTTTGAGAGACATATTTATATATTTTACGAAAGTTGTCCAAGATATGTAAGTGGTGCAGTTAGTTACATAAGTTACCGCAAACGAAATACTTCGAAATAGAGATTTAGAAATGGATGAAAACCTATCAGCGTCTGTGTGCCTTAGGGGTAGAGGTGCATACCTCAATAAATGTTAGTCAAAGAGGGGTGCATGTCCTAAACAATCGACCTGATTTCCTACCGCAGAACTCCACGGGGGATGGCACTGTCAGAAATGTCCACTACATCCATTTTTGGAGCGTTTTTGGTGGTCGAAAATTGTACGTTTGAAAGACAACATCCGTTTGGTGGAATTGTATGTGCGAAACGCTTAGAGGGTTAAAAAAGAATAATAGTTACTTTTGTTTTATTAACTGGATGAAAATCAAACAGAATAAAGTTGGTTTATAATACCATTACGATGATAGTATCGACGACAGAAACGTTTGAAGAATTCTTGAATCTTTAGAGAATCTAAAGTATATATCAACATATTCTCTAAAAGATTCAACAGAATCACGAAAAAATCTTGGAAAACAAACAAACAAGCAAGACGTACAAAGCATCCAAAGCAGATCTAAGAAAGCAAAACTAAATATGCATATACAATTTGTGAATTTCCCTTGTGTAATACATTGTGTATGACATTCATTTATAACTAATGCATAAATGGTGAATTTACCTTTTCTTTTAAAATTTATTTTGCTTGTGACATTTTTTTATCGATTCATTTTTTTCAATATAATTTATTTGTAATTTTGTATTTATCTAGTAAAAAATGCACATGGCCTCTGCATTTTCTCACAAATTATTCATGGCGTTCATATATATATTATTATATGTCAGCTTATACTAAAAATATTTTGAATACAGGAAACATTGGAACTCATTTATTTATTTAGGATTTTAAAGACAATATTTGTACTAATCTTTCAATTTCATCTTTTAATAATATTGAACTTAAAGCGGCAGTTAAAAATATTCTAAATAGTACAATAGTGACTTCTTATTCATTTATTCCATATAAGATTAATAAACTGTTAAATAATACGAAAAGTGCTTATCTATCAACATGCTTAGGAAGAAAAATTCCGAAGATCGTTATAATCTTTCAGGATATTAAATTTTTCTTTCAGTTACAATAATTTCTAACATTAAGCCCCATTAATAAGTCAGTTGGCAAAATAAACGATGTAGCCCTTTCTTTTTTGGAATTCAGTAATACACTAGTAAAAGCCCAATAAAATATAATTTTTCATATCAGTAAAACATATCTTAAATCATATTCTCTGAGTCATAAAATATATTTTAAAGCAATTTGATTTGATAGGTAGAGAAAAGCTTAATAATATTTTTTTTCAAAATTTTTATATTTTAGACATTTAGGGTATCTATGTCTTATTAATACTATTTGAACTTAGTGAATAGAGGAAACATTGGAAATTTAAATTAATGATTACTACTGCTCTTCCAATTTTAGCTTTTTATATTATTGAGCTTAAAGTGGCAGTTAAAAATATTATAAATATTACAATAGTGACTTCTAATAAATATAAAATTAATATAAAGAAATTTTTATTGAATTACAATAGAAATATTTATATTTATTCAATATAAGATTAATAAATTATGAAATAATACCAAAAGCGCTTATCTATCAACATGATTAGTAAGAAAAATTCCCTAAAAATACAAGGTGGTTATAATCTTTCAGGATATTAAATTCTTCTTTCATTTACAATAATTTCTAAAATTGAGCCCTAAAATTGCTAACAGACTTATTAAAGAATAAGTCTGTTAGCAAAATAAATGATTTAGCCCTTTGTTTTGAGAATTGAGTAATACACCTGTAAAAGCACATTGAAATGTACTTTTTCATTTCAGTAAAACATATCTTAAATCAAATTCTCTGAGTCATAAAATATATTTTAAAGAAATTTGATTTGATAGGTAGAGAAAAGCCAAATTTAATAATTTAAAAAATTTCTATATTTTAGAATTTTGGATATCGCATGACTTATTAAGTATTTATTATTTTCTTCGTTTAACTTAATGAATAAAGGAAAATTTGGAACTCATTAATTATTTAGGTTTTTAAAGAAACTATTAGTAATGATCTTCCAATTTTATCTTTTAATAATATCGAATATAAAGCGGCAGTTAAAAATATTATAAATATTACAATAGTGACTTCTAATAAATATAAAATTAATAGAACGATATTTTTATGAAATTACAATAAAAATATTTATATTTATTCTCATTAAAACTAATAAATTATCAAATAATACCAATAGTGTTTATCTATCAACAGGTTTAGTAAGAGAAATTCCCTAAAAATACAAGATGGTTATAATCTTTCAGGATATTAAATTTTTCTTTCATTTACAGTAATTTTTAAAATTAAGCCCCATTAATAAGTTTGTTGGAAAAATAAACCATTTAGCCCTTTGTTTTCAGAATTCAGTAATGCTCCAGTAAAAGCCCATTCAAATGTAATTTTTTCAGTAAAAGGTATCTAATATGATATTTTCTGAGTCATAAAATATCTTTTAAAGTAATTTGATTTAATAGTTAGAAAAAAGCTTAATTTAACAATTTTTTTTTCAAAAATTATATATTTGTTTTTGGAGCATAGGACAACACAAAGTGATACCTGACATTCTGTGCAATAGTACCTGGTCTCTTTTCTTATTGGCGTGCTTCTGAAATCTATTTTACGTTAGCAAAGAGTACACTGTCTCATTGGATTTGATTTTTTTAGCAGCAGGAATAGCATCTGGTAAATGCCTTGAGGTTACCATGAGTGGTAAAGGACTAATAGTAAGTCTACCTGATGTGGCAGAAAACTCGTCACTATGATTTTTCTGTAATAAGTTTTCTAATTAGTAGAAAACACGTGACTAGTTCAGCGAAAAGGACCAACGAAACCAACAAAACTTGGCGAACTACCTACCAAAGATGAATATTTCCTCAAGGCGGTGTAAAACCGTGATAAAACAAATTGTAAGACAAATTCTGATTCGCCCGAGTTTTCTCGGGATAATAATTAACAGGAATTTATATGAACCCTAGATAATTCGGGATAATGAGGCAAGCGGTTAAAGAGATGATTGGTACTTCCCTGATTGGTTAATCTGAGTGGTAACGGACTAATGTTAGGTCTTCCTGATATGGCAGAAAACTCGTCACTATGATTTTCTGTAATAAGTTTTCTAATCAGTAGAAACCACGTGACCAGTTCCGCCAAAAAGACCGCGAAACCAACAAAACTTGGCGAACTTCCTACTAAAGCTGAATACTTCCTTTAATTTCCTCCAGGCCAAGTAAAACCGTGATAAAACAAATTGTAAGTCAAATTCTGATTCGCCCGAGTTTTTTTGGGATAATAATTAACTGCAATTTATATGAACCCGAGACAACTCGGGATAATCCGGCAAGAGGTTAAAGAGATGATTGGTACTGCTCTTTCAATTTTATCTTTTAATAACATTGAACTTAACGCGGCAGTTAAAAATATTATAAAAATTACGAGAGTGACAACTAATAAATACAAAATTAAACGAAAATATGATTTAAATAATAATAAATAACATTTATTTAATACATTAATAAATTCAAAATTAATCTTTTAATATTTAATGACAATGATTATATCTCTAATAATAGTTTTTTCTGATACACATAACTCAACCATTTCTTAAATAATGTTAAGTAAATTCATGTTAGGTAAAAACAATTAAATTTCCTGTTTCCCATAAAAAAGTGTATTTCATTATTTTGTCTGAAGTTGTTCGAAACATAAACATAAACAGAAATGCTAGCATGCATTTACGTGAATAACAAATGGCCTGAATCTATTTGGGCAGACTGCCACAAAGTTAAATCCCTGTGCTTATATTTATTTGTTCATGCAAATCTCCTTTAAGAGAAAGTAACGAAAAATAAATACATTGCACGATATGCTTAAAGAAAATGCAAAATAAATTGCATTTGTAGTTGCCTACTCTTTAAATTTAAAAACTATTTGCAACGCCAAAAAAAATTTAATAAAACATATTTTAACTACCATCATATGTGCATAAAACAAAGCATTGTCGTAAAAATGCAACATTGTGTTTGGAAACACAATATATTCTAAAACAAGTAGTGGATAATTTTATTTAAAATAATAGATAAGTACAGAAGAGATGTTTCGGCTTTGTTTATGTATTTTTAAAGTTACTTTATAAAATAATAGTATAAACATTACAGGATAAAAACATATTTAAAATGATGAAAATAATTCTACAGAAAAAAAAGCTCATATAAATCTTTCGTAATATTAGCTATATATTTGAATTTTTATAAACATTTAAAACAATAGACTTTATTTTATTTTTAAGCAATGTGCTAGAAAATCAATTTTGTTGTTACCATTATATTTCTGCAAAAGGTATTTTATCCTTAGTCAATTTTTACACTAAAATATTGACTATTTTGAATTCATTTATTTATCAGTATTTAAAAAAATATGTAAAAGTATTATGTTACTCAGTAAGAGTAAGTCTATCTAGAGATTAGCTTACGAAAATTTAAAGCCGAGAATATAAAAATAAATCACAATATAATATCATTTTCATATAATAAAAAGTAGAAATAAGTTGTTATTCTCGTAAACATTTGCGAAAAAATATTAAACACAGATATCAAATGTATTCCTTTTTTCCTGTATGAATTATATCTATTATATTTTTATTAAATGCTTAACAAACAAGTTTTATAGCTAAAACAACACATGGAATAAACTAGCTTTTAATAAAGAGGAAAAATTTAAGTCGTTCGAAAAACAAATTTCAAATATTCATTAAATTCAAAAAGAAAGTTTTTAGAAAAAATTTAAAGCTATTAATTATAAAAATTGCATTATTTCAATAACAATATTTATTATAAGATGATTAGTACTAAATAGCAATTTTTACGTCTCTATTTTATTTTTCATGCCTGATTCAAAAAACGGGAACAATCAAGCAGAACTTTTAGCTAGCTGAGAATACAAAATCATGTTACAATTTGATTTATATTGATTAGTTCTACTTAAAATATAATCAGATTTTAAGAATAGGCGGCGAAAAAGTTATAATTTAGAATTATTTAAGAATTTTAAGCAGAGTTTATATCATTGTCACGTAACTGTCACATAACTGTCACGTCACTATTATTTTAAGTCGTGCATAGGTTTTTACATAACAGAAAATGTCTCACAGCTTATATCACTCTGTTATGGTAGAAAATCATTGATCTAAAGCCGAAAAGGCATTTAATTTTACTGTAAGTCTTATGCAATGCTAAAAAGAAAAAGAAAACATTTTGTATACTTAGTTTCTAATAAAAAATGTTGTATTTAAATTGTCTTACACATTTAGAACTTATAAATTTTATGTGTTTAATTTAAGTCATTCTCTTCAGTAATTAAGTAAGTGGCTGAAACTCATCAGGAAATGTCTATGTAAGGTAAATCACTTTGGGAAAAATCATTCTTTAAAACACCTGATGATTTATATAGATATAAATCATAATAGAATATATTCTTATTTAAAAGAATTATAGATGGTGTTCGGGGTTATTATCTTATTATACAAGAACAGTGTAATATGTTATGATTTAATCCTTTATATTCTGAATTAATTTACCATCAACTTTCTTACAGAAATTTTGCATTATTATATAAGTTTTAATGTAGAATAATTATAGAAAAGAGAAAATTAATTTTTACTGTATTTTAATGGTTAATTTTTAGTACCTACATATATTTTTGACTCTGTGATAGAAAATAAAACATTAAATTATGAATAAAAGAAATGAAATAATTACCTGCGAAGTATAGAAGCCTCTAAAAAATAATAGTACCAAACAACTGGTAATAAACCACTAAATTTGCTTAACTGAACAACACGTGTATCAACTTTACCACAAAATGACCTTCGAATGCAGCACACTAATTATAAAATCCCTACTATGCCAATAAAAGGGATTCCTGATTGGTGCTGACATTTCTTTTCTGTTGTATTACCTCAATCGTCCATGTCCTTGTGAATACCATAAGGAAAAGCGGCTTTATTAAGAATATATAGGTGTTTTATTGAAGTGGTACTTATAAGTACCGTCAGGATAAAAAGGGTTAATGTAATTTAGACCGAATTTCAACATTTAAACATTGCAAGAAATTGGAGATCTGTTCAATCTTTTTTGTGGTTTTCAAAGTTTGTTATATACAAAAAAATTCATTTTGTATACTTCGAACAATTACGGCAGTTGACATAAGATTAAGTTCTTTGTTTAATCTAAAAATCCAAATACTAACATTAAAAAAGTAATCTATGAAGTTGTAGCACCTGTTTGGAAAGTCCTTAGGACAGATTTTTCTTCTGATTCTATACCACTCGGTCGATTCCCAAATCCCAAATCTCACGGGATATATCTTTTACGTTTTCACCTACAGAAGATATAATTTATAGTATACCTACAAAGCTTATTGAGGCACTATGTGATATCCGGCCGTTGAACTGCAGAGCTAAATTTCAATTAGAATTATAAGAAAAGTTAATATTTCGTAAGCAGTTTTTGTGTTTAAATTATTATTTTAGTTACCATAAAATGTAATAGTATAAAAATAGTTGTGTATTAGTATTGTACCGACGTACTTTCCTACGGTGGTCAGCAAGTGCATGCACAGCTGTGGAAGAAATTTCCAAGAAGAATTTAGGTGCAGCTGTTGACTTTGATTTTTAAGGACCCCTGAGGTGAAGTTATAAATCACGGAATGGCACAAGTGTAACGGTCAAGCTCGTACAGAGATGTAGCAGTGAGTTATGGGGACAGGGGCTAAAAATAATCTCAGCTTTGACAAATGGGGCTATTTTAATGAGCCCACCTGCACTCCCATAGGGGTTGCAGATGTGGGAAAGTTTCACTAACAAGCGATTGGCAAAGGAGGAAAAGGGGCGTTAGAACCGAGGTGATGAGTTGGGAAAGAGAGTGAAGAGAAAGGAGTCGATGTCGGGATTGTAGATTTGTTGGATATTCAGAGAGCCCTGACCAGCAATCGACTCCCGAATCCGCATGCCAGCATAGACGTATAGCAAAATAAAGGCCTCTAAGCCAGTTCCAACACCCTTTTACGCCCTTTATATCCTGATGAAAGACCAATCCTGATCACCTGTAATGTCCGGAGGTAAATAGATTTAACATATTCAGGACGGTTATTTAGGCCTCAGTTAGTAATTCAATATTTTGATTAAAGAATAACGTATAACTAAAGAGATTTGTAATAATTATTGTGTATTGATGAATATAAAATCCAAACAATTGCTGGTTATGTTATATGGTGAACAAGGAAAGTAGCAATTTGTAAATAGTGTACATATTTTAAAATATGTACACCATTTACTAAATTTAATTTTTAGAAAAAGTGATTGGAGTTATTCCACATGAAATATATTTTCTTTGATTGTAACGTTAGCAATTTGTTTGTTTTTTCAGTTGTTTCTGACGAAGCTGGATAATCTGTTACTTTAGTTCCCCATAAAGCTTCGTTACGTTCATAATTTTCAAATATAACTTCATATAAAGAATTAAAAAAAACTCTTATACCCATCATGCCAAGAAGAAGGAAATTTAATATTGATGGTAGTTGAGAAAAGTGTGGCATTATTGTCGATTCTGATTCAATAGATCCTGTTTAATATGATAGTGAGGACAGTGATATTATGTTTCTTGTAAAAAAAAAGTGCACGAAGATTAATTTATTATGATTTCACCCTAGGCGTCTTAAACTTACTATTTGAACCAAAATATGTCTTAATCCAAGTATAAGGTATTATATTTTAAACTAAAACTAGTGTTAGTGTTGTAAGTACATTACAACAAGTATAAAATGAGTAAAAATATTTCAAATTTGTATTTCAAATGCTACTCAAAAACATGCAAGCTTTCCTTCTGTTACATAGACGGCTAAGAAAATATACGCTACATACCATTACTTCATCTATTAAATAAAATTTGCAATAATTATAAGCTGTGTTTATTCAATGTAGGTATTTTTATTAGCCAAAACACATTTTACAGCTTGGAGATAAAATTTCGATCTTGTCTAATAAAAAAATTAGGAGAGATAAAAGTATTTTCATACGATAGTTGATTTCAATTATTTTTATTGGAATATTTTTCTCCGTTGAACACTGAAGCTTTTATGAAAACCTTTTAAAAGAGGGAGATCGGTAGATTTCAAAAAGAAACTCCCACAAATTTTATAGCACTGAATACTGCTGTAAATATCTTGAAAAAGATATTTATATTTAATACTTTGAATTTATATCAAAGATCTTATTACATATTGAATAATAGATGAACTATTCAACTATTTATTTTTTTATAGGTACTAACTTTCAAGTGCTCATCAATAAGTTTCTCATGCTGTTCGTTTTTCGAAATGGATCTGCTCTACTTATAGATCATTAGTTTATATCTTTCAATATAAACTGTCTTTGTAGAAACAACTTGATCTTAGCGTATTTAGAAAGAGTATATAAAGCATGATAAAATATTAATGTTTCTATAAAACGAGTTGAAAATTAAATTTTTGTATAGAGAAATTTTCTAGAAAAAAAGTTGTGAAACACAGTATTGTTTCGAATTGCTCGAATGTAAAATAACTTCTATTTTCTATTTAAGAATTATCATAAAGTAAAGAATTCTATAATATTTTAAGCATTTTCTATTTTTGTTGAACATGTGCCGCTTTATACACTGAATTTAGTCAGATACCGTATATTAAACATTATACTTTACCTATTACATTATACCTTATGATTCACATATCCATTATGCTATACTTATTTTATTAATGTAAGTATTTATTATAAGTAATTACATGGAAATAATGAGTTTACTCAATGTTTTCAGAATTATTAAATTTTTAAAAATAAAATTTAATTACAAAATGTTTATAGAAAAATATATCTGGATCTCAAAATAACACATTGAAAGAAATAACTTTTAATAGGATGTTAGCCTAATTCTTATAGGAAGTTTTTTGAACCATGGTTGATGGAGCAGGACGCTATCCTTTATTAAAGGCGTTCCCGGGTTCGAATCTCGCTCATGTCATGGAAGTTAATAACATGAAAAAATAGACTGTAGTGCTGCAAACAATATCAAACTAATATAAAATCGCTAAAATACTTATTCATGAGTCTGAATAGCATAAAAAGAAAACTAATGCTTAAAATGAGTGTTATATTGTTGTATCGTATATTTATACATCTAAAAAAATAATCAAATAATTAAAAAAATTCATAACAATATTGTTGCGAAATTCTCGCTTAAAGTTCGTTGGATTGAATAGATTTTGGCTAAGACAAAAACAATAACAATTTATTAACACGCCAAATGCATCACAATAACAACGGATGGCAACAAAACTTGGCAGCCTTTTGGCGATCTTTTTCAGAGCAATACGGAGAGCATTAACACAGGACACAGGACTGATCTCGAACTGACCTTTTAAGAGAACTCACGACCCCTTTATATAACTTTCAGGTTTCTGGAAATTTCCACAAGCCTGTAGTAAAATCTAAGGGCAGGGGTCGACAACAAAAGTAGCCAAGTCACTATTCCACTAGAATTTCAAGTGACTATATTAATTATTAGGTGAAATTTGGTCTATTAAATGAAATAAGAAAATTTTATGGATGTTCGAATGATGTTTACTATAATTTTGGGCACTTTCATAGTCAACTGAATTTAACAATTTAATATTATAATGTTACGAAGGAAATTGTAAAATTGAGAAAAAATATGGTCCATTTATTAAGTTGCTTTTTAAAAATTTAGTGAAATTCAGTTTTTAGAAATTCAGTGCTTTTTAAAAATTCAGAGTAAAAAAATACGATATCTTTGAAAAATTGAATTTTTGTTTACAAAAAACTCCATTTGCTTTAAGTTAACTATTCGTTTTCATCCTTCACCATTTTTTCTTGAAGCACAATTTTCGTATAAATCACATTAGCCATTTGATATGGCTAATAGAAAATAACTACAGAAATATATCAATGGATGAATACAGAATGTTCGATAAAATAAATTTAGTTTTTAACGAGTAAAAAAACATGTCTAGACTCTGCTGTTCGTATAAAATTATTTATATATTTTCGTTTAATGGTGTATAGAGAAAATATATCATCGGATATATTTTGTGCTGCAGATGTTTATAGTATTTTATGATATATTTAAGGTTTCTTTAGATTTATCACTGCATAAATCTTTTAAAAAATCCAAAAATGCATTATTCATTAAGAAAGTATTAAATACTTGATAAAACAGATATATTACTTTACGATTTATAAGCTACTTGAAGAGTTTAAAAGATGTTTTCATATTTTCCAACATGTGTTATCAGGATTTAAGTATAAATCCTGAAACAACTATTTAAACTCTTTAAATTTTCTAAACACATATGAAATATATACTTATTATTAGTACTTTCTTGAATATTTTAAATGTTAAAGTTATTTTTAAGATGTTTCGCAGCTTTTAGTTCAAAATTCCATTGGAGATCTCAGAAAACAATTTGAAATTTTTGAACAATTTTAATTATGCATAAGGATAATAACATTGATTTAATATTACCTAGCTCTTTATTAAACATTTGAATTGATTTTCATAACTATTACGTGGCAATGACTTATACCAGGCGTGTTGAGATAACACAAACAATTATGACATCAAAATAAAGACTTACCCTTTTTGCAGACTCTTTATTTACAATTATATTTTTGAACAATCTGGTGACGGAATTAACATATTAAATCTCAATATGAAGACGCCGTAAACTGGTGGAATGTTGGAGCAACTCCTTGCCGCTGATGATGTTATATGCAGATGAAAAAAATGGTTGATCCTTCCTTGCTTCTTCTGAAGTTCTCCGTCCGCTCCGTCTTGGCCTGCTTTTACTGTGGAGGGGCTTTCAAATCTGACGAGCAAAATCCAAAGATTATTGTTGCTAAGACCAAAAACGACTGACCCGCGTTAGCAATCCCTCTTGTCCAATACGGTCAAAAAGGGGGGGGTCACTGACATTGCCCTCGTCCCACTCTTGTTGTCCAGCAGTAACTTATGAACTTATGAAAAACTTATGAACAACAAAGAAATGATTAAAATATAGATAAGTTCTTGTAATCCATTATGTTGATCCAGCTGCAAGGAAGACATAGTAGATGATCATAATATCAAAGAGAAACACAAATAGTAATCCAAAACTCAAACAAATAGATGAACTTGGATTAACATAAGCTATACCTTTAATTTTGTGGAACATAAAAATTTCAATTATTTTAATTTTAACATGGTTTCTTAGCTATATCATTTCAAGCACGCTAAGAGCAGGCATTCTATCTACACTGAAACCATGAAAAAGAAAGGAAAAAGTAGTTTTTACTGCTAAAAATATATAAACAAAATTTGCTGATGTTATAATTTTAGCGCCACACAAATAAACTAAGAACCTAATAAGGCTACGGTTAAACATATTCGTAATTTCTAACATGTTATCTTTCTTTGATTATATATATATATAAACATTTAAGCTGATTTACCATATAACATGAACAATAGAGTTTGGTAAATTCTTGTGCCACTGTTTGGCATTATATGCATTATTTTGAAGAAAATTTGAAGCAAAAATATGATTTCAAAACAGAGGAAATGTATAAACATGGATATACCCCTTCTAAGGCCGAGAATTTTTTTTGTTTAGATAGAAATCTCTGTTTTTCCATGTAGATATTTAAATTTGCGGTAAGCCCATCCAGTTTTTAATAAACTACAATATTTTCAAGATTCTATACTCTTTTGGCATGTATCACTAAGGTAAATA
>CM063508.1:160576453-160583953 GCA_032207245.1 Pardosa pseudoannulata
ATTCATATTATTATATAAAATTATTTACGAACATTATTGACGAATACAAGCAATAAATATGTTTGTATATATAAAAAACAAAAGATATTGATATATCTGTTATTGACAAAAATAATATATATTGTTTTTTCTTTTCTTGTATAATATTATTGTTAAAAAGGGAACATCTGAAGACATATGTGGTCAACATATATGAGGATGAAAGATATTTCTTCTTAATAATAACATAATTATATTTTCTATATATATATTCTATATATTTTTTTGCTCTCTATTTTTATATATTTATATTTTCTTAGAAAAAATATTATTATATTATTTATTTAATTTGAAAGCATCAGGATAGAAAATTATATTTATTAAATAATTTTTTTATATCAAATATAATTATATATACATATATTTAATATAATTATTATATAAATACGCACACAATATATATATATATTATATATATATATATATATATATATATATATATATATATATATATATATATATATATATATATATATATATATTATATATATATATATATATATATATATATATGTATATATATATATATATATATATAATATATATATATATATATATATATATATATATATATATATATACATATATACATATATACATATATATATATAAATATATATATATATATAATATATATATATATATATATATATATATATATACATATATATATACATATATATATATTATATATAATATATATAATATATATATATATATATATAATATATGTATAGATATAATGTATAAAATAAGTATAAATATATAAATATAACCAATTATTATAAATAAATTATTAAATATTAAAGAAACAGTACATTATTAAGATAATTTCGAAGATTTTTGTCTCAATGAATGCATTTTAACTACATTTTATTGTATGAGATATTGTAAACACTATAATATTTTACAAATTTTAGATATTATCATTTAGAATAATGTCTTAAATTCGATCTTATAATATTTTGATTGTAACAGGCATTACAGTTTTATTATAAACATTGACTGAAGGCGTAACAGTAGCCCCAATGTAAATTTATTAAGGGTAAAAACTAAGAAGGAATATAGAATTTTTTATCTGATCGTAGATTTACCCAGACTAATTACTGGAGCCGCAATGAAAGATTTTGGCTATAAATTTATTTATGTGTGCTATTACCGTAACCTGTTGAAAATATCATTGACGATCTTAGGGTGTTTCATAAAATTTATCTTTCTTCGTTTCCAGATTTAGTTTGCTTTCACTTTCTCTCTTTCTAGTTCTCTTCTCTGTTCTCTCTCCTTATCTCCCTCACTTTCTCTCTCACTTTCCCTCTCTCTCCTCTCTCTCTCTCATCTCTCTCATCTCTCTCTCATCTCGCTCTCTCATCTCTCTCTCTCTCTATATAAATATATTATAATATAATATATAATATATATATATATATATATATATTTAGTATGTATGTGTATTATAGATGTTTGTAAAAGTATCTAGATATACATGTACTTATATATATATATACATATTACATACATACATATAAATATATAAATATATATATATATATATATATATATATATATATATTATATAATATATATATATATATATATATATAAATATATATATATATATATATATATATATATATATATATTATATAATAAATCTCAAGTTTAAAAGCGTAAAATTTATAAATTAGCAGTTTAAAAGGGAAAAGATAAGCACACTCTTTTAATGCAGGTAAATATTAATAACCATTAAAAAAGCAATTGAAATGTACGGATTGAGAGCGTCTTTCTTGCGAAAGGGTTACTATATGAACCCTCGTTAATTAGGACTCCTTTGTTAGAGTGTGGACGCTAGGAACGCGCACCATGTTTGATTTTTTAGTGTTAAGATGTGCAATAGAAATGAATAAAGACATTACCTAATGTAAGCGTTTATATACAACCCCTAATACAGACCCTTCAGGTGTTTCAAATAATCAAGGGCAAAAAATTAGCTTCCTCGGCTATCTTATTAACCCTTAACCTAAATTTACCACTGGGGCTACAGTTTAAGCATTTAGATAATATGTCTAAACCATTTATAATTCTACAAACCTAGCGGACAAATTAGGAAAATTACAAACAAAAATTAGATG
Organism: Pardosa pseudoannulata; assembly: GCA_032207245.1. Lineage (NCBI taxonomy): Eukaryota > Metazoa > Arthropoda > Arachnida > Araneae > Lycosidae > Pardosa > Pardosa pseudoannulata. The sequence continues at coordinate 160,578,622 of CM063508.1, forward strand.
CATGCTATCGGAGGCACATTTTCTAGAGATTTTTCCACAGATTTTAACTGATATGTTGACCCAGTTGTTAAGGCCTTTTACTTCTAACTTTTTGCTAGCTAATCGTACAGTATGTCCTGTTCCTTTAATGAAGTGGGAACCCATCCTATAACGATCTGTTTAACAAAGGTCTTTAACTAAAACGGTGTCATTTTTATGGGCCATGACTGCAACCACCCATAGTGAAATCTGTCTACTTACATATATGCAGAGTGTTACACACAATAGAGTTAATAGAGTTTGACAAAGAAAAGAATATTTTATAATTGAGTGTTTGATGAGAAAGAAAACTGCTAGGCTTGACAGGATGCATATTTAGAGTGAATATAACGTTGACTTTTGAAAACCTTGTCATTTCTTTGCAAGAAATACGACAGTATTTTAATGCCATGAGAGTTGATATACATCGTATTTCAGAACTGCAAACGGCAATTCCACAAAAGCAATAAAATTTAATCGAATTTTTTAAACTTATCACTGTCCTTTCAAAATCATTTAAATATTTTCAAAAACAACTTTTGAAATCAGTCTACTTTTTTTGGAACTGAGGATGATATCAATACGTCTAAATGCCCAATTCTCCAAGTTAGTTTTAAATTACATAGGCATTGCTTTTTGGAAAGAGGGAATGGACATAATGAAACCTTCCATCGATTCCATAGGTGTCTCATTCTGTCCTGCCGGTTTAAGTTATGACCGAATAGGTAAAAATAGTCGTTTATAAGAACCATCAAGAATTCAGGGGATCTTATCAGCCGAGTTACCTGCTGCATACGAACGTGAAATGACAGGAATCATCTGTAATGTGTAAAATTAACTATGTGAGCTATGACTCATTGTGAGTATTTCTAATGTAGCTTTTCGTGTATTCATAATTAAATATAATGGTTCTTTGCCTTATATTAGTTGACTTGACATTTTATTTACTTTTCAACAAGCAAAAAACATTTGTATGATATAACCAGAGGCTGACACATACACACACATATATATGTATGCATGTATGTATGTGAGTATGTATGTATGTAAAATCGGTAACTGTTGTTGAGAGGGTGTCATTTGTGCCACTCGCAGAAGAAGCTAGAAGCGAGTGTGTGCATGACGGAGAAAGGATGGTTTTGTGTTAAAGAGGACGCTACTTGTTAATTTTTGTTATTTTGCGGAAATTGTGTTTTGACCATAAAATAAATGTGTATATGTCCGTAAAATATCGAGTTTTTTTTAAGAATTTTATCTCTTCTCCCTCCTTCTCTCCAAATATATATATATATATATATATATATATATATATATATATATATATATATATATATATATATATACACACACACACATATATATATATATATATATATATATATATATATATATATATAGAAAGAGAGAGAGAGAGAGAGAGAGAGGGGGATAGAGAGAGAAAGAAACGGATAATATAAAGATGGAGAAAGAGATAAGGTAAAAGAATGAAAGTAAGGAAAGAGAGATGATAAAAGAGGGATAGACATATCAGTATTTTCTTCCATATAAGGTGCATTGCATATAAGGTCCATTATTTATTACCTCTCCTCATGCTTATATTTATTGCAGTAAATTACTTATTAATTTCATTGATTTACTTACAAAAAATATTGTTTACCATTAGTAAAAAAATGGTATCTTTACCCATTTTTGTTGATATAAAAACAATTTCCCTCTTTTTTTTTTTTTTTTTTTTTTTTCTTTCGACACTCTCGATTATTGTTAAACCCAAGAGAGACCATCTGATGACATGAGCTGCGGTCAACATATCCAAGAAGATGAGAGATGATTCTTTTCTTCTCCTTGACCTTCCGAACTCACGCAATTATTTTCCTGTCACTTTTTGTTTTGGTCTCCGTTTTCTCCAGTTTTTTTTTATATATTATTTCCTAAAAGAGATAAGATATAATAATTTCGTTTACCTCGGTATAATGGTTGTATGGATTAAAACGTAGTGTGGATAGATCAAACGATGGTGTTCTAAAATACGAATGTACGGAACATTTTGAGCAAAATTAATATATTTAAAGAATCATAATAAGTGTACGGAAATATGGCAAGAAATATAATGCGTAAAATTTTAAAATAATCTCTGCTATGGAATTTGATTAATTTAGTAATATTCATTAAAGTAACTTTCTCAAGAGTCTGTTTTACGTTAATTTTCAGACCACATTCTATCTATAACGTGTAATTATTTTATAGTAATATTACTAATAATTGAATAATTCTATTAAAATGTTATCAACCATATTACTGAAATACTCGAAATGGAAAATCTTCATCTCTCTCACTATCTCTTTCTCCCTTTCTCTTACTCTCTCTCTCTCTATCTATCTATAGATATAGATAGATAGATATATATAGATATAGATATATATTTGCTAAGTTTTTTGAGTCTGTGCGATTTGCCTTTCATGAAAAAAGGCAATAAGATACGTTGCCAAGTAATCACTGGCAACTAGAAGTACGGAATATAACATCAAATGCGATCGTTGAAGAATAACTCTATCACACACACACACACACACACACACACACACACACATATATATATATATATATATATAATATGTATATATATATATATATATATATATATATAATATGTATATATATATTTTTTTTAATCTACCGAAAATAGTTACCATATTCATCGATTCTAAAGGATATGTAATTTTTTTCATCAAATATTTCTAAATATGTTAAAGGTTAATAAATAATATCCTTGATGAACAGAGATTTCACTATACAAAGTTACACTATTTAGGAGAAAACTTTTGAATATGAATATTTACAAAAGCATGATAATCTTTTTGAAAGTGTAAAAACAATTCTTTCCAAGTTGATAAAACTCTTATAATAGACAATAATAAGTATAAATATATCCGCTTATTACCTAATTATACTTTATTCGTTATTTTATACGAATCTTCTTCCTGGTGAAATAAACTGATATCACAGCTACATGTATCCTGGTACTTTCCCACGACGGTCAGCACTTACATGCACAGCAGTTGAAGAAATTTCCAAGAAGAATTTAGGTGCAGATGTTGACTTCGAGTTTTAGGGACCCCTGCGGAGGAGTTCTAGATCACGGAAAGGCTCAAGCATAATAGGCAAGCTCTCATAGAGATGTAACCGTAAGTTATAGGGGCAGGAGCTAAAAAATAATGTCAGCTTTCACAAAAGGGGCTATTTTAATGAGCCCACATGCAAGCCCGAAGGGGGTGCAGATGTGGGAAAATTTCACCTACAAGTGATTGGTAAAGAAAAAAAGGGGCATTAAAACCAAGGTGATGAGTTTTTAAAGAGAGTGAAGAAAGAGGAGTCGAAGTCGGGATTCAAGAGTAGCTGGACATCGAAATCCCGTGCCTGCACGCCAGCACCGACTAACCTCCTGTGCGCCCGCACGCCCGGGCCGACATACAGCATGATAAAGGCCCCTGCCTGCTCCCCTGTAATGACTGGAGTTAAAAAGATTTAATATATTCATGGCGGTTATTTAGGCCTCAGTTAGTAATTCAATATTTTAATTAAGGAATAACGTATAACAAAAGAGAATTCTTATAATTATTGTGTATTGATCACTATAAAATCCAAATAATTGTTGGTTATGCTATATAATAATCAAGTAATGTAGCAATTTGTAAATAGTGTACAGAATAAATGCTTTAGTCCAAATATAAGGTATTATATTTTTAATGTGTTTCCCCTTTGTAAACAAACACTATTGATAGTGCTGTAAGTACATTACAACACTACATTAGAAACTACTACATTTTTACGATTTTTAAACAGCTTTTCTCATGCGAAATTATATGAGCTATTTGAAACTTTCATTTAATAATTACATTAATTCATAGCCTAATAGTGAATGCTTTAACAATAAATACGATTTACAGTCGTTTTTATCAGAGCATAATTTACTGAAATAACACCTTCTTCAAACAAATAAAAAAGTAGTCTGCTCATTTTCCGGGAACACAATCTTCTTTTCGAAATAACTGCGATTCGTAAGGTGGAAGTTAATACTTTTATATCGCATCTTCAAAGAACATTTTCTGAGAGATATTTTGCACCACTACAAATTATCACACTCCAGGGAACACAAACAGATGTTCCCCATTTGAACATTCCTTTCAGAACAATAATATTACGAGAAACTAAAAAAAGCTAGTATTCTTTCTGAAATGTTATTTGCTCTCATTTATTAATTTTCGTTATTACTTATTTTTTGTTTTGACAAGTACTTTGATTAATGTCAATACAACGTGAACTATAGACAGAAATAATACCAGTATAGGTTTATCCTATTTATTCTAAAGTTACTCTAGAAATTGAGAGAGTAAAATTAATTCCAAAAGATGATTCTTAATAAATAAATTTATATTCTTTGGATATGCTTAGTTTTAAATTGACAAAATTGTTTTGCCTATGACCGAAAGTCTGTAGATCTTATATAATCTACAGATCAAAATTTATAATTTTGATTAATTTGAGAAAGTTAATTTTGATTGAAATTTGATTAATTTATAAGAAAAAATACTTGTTAAAAATTACCGTTTGCTTTATTTTAACTCATAATGGGAACGCAACAATCAGTTGAAATTTTTTTAAGTGTTTATTCAAAAACCCATGATTAAACTTTTCTAAATAAAAGTAATTTATATTGTTTATTGCACATAAATTTGTAAACATGAGCATGGAAATTATTTTGCCGTCGTAACTTTACTGTACATTACTACTTAGTACATTACACTACCGATCTTAGTACTAATATATATACTAATCGATATATATTATTAATATCATAAGGAGTTAAAATTTCTTCGTTTATTGACGATATTCTCTGGAACTAATTTACCGATTGTTAACATCTTTTACTAATAGGTATGTGAATAATATAAAATATATTTTAATTATAAGAAAACAAGTTTACATTTCGAAATCTGTATATTTGAAAATTAAGTAAGAAAAAATAGCTGCGTTGCTGCTTTATAAGCTGCATTGACCAAAAGATTGAATGTACGGGAAAATAGCGTACTACAAAAATTTTAATCATCGATAAATCTAAAATAAATAATTGAAACTTTATAATCAGCTTTTATATTTAAGTCATAATAACTTTTTTTCCAAGTAAATAACATAAAATTCAACATACTATGCAAAGAGACTTGTACGTGATATATTAATTAACTTGTCCGAATTCGTCAATAACTTTACATTTATAAAATCATTTTTGCCTGTCAATTATTTAAGGGAGTCCAAGATG
>CM063508.1:160588953-160591453 GCA_032207245.1 Pardosa pseudoannulata
ATCCATCGGGTATTTTTCAGCCATGAATCCCTTCTCAGTTGTATTCTACTAATCTGTAAGAAATATAAGGGATATATCATATCGCTAAAGATGAATATATATATATATATATATATATATATATATATATATATATATATATATATATATATCGGTAGGTCTCGCTAAATAAGAACAATGATTATGTAGAGTATATATTTTTTCTATAATAGAAGATCTACTGAATTATAGATCTACGTTAGCTTTTTAAATTAGTAGCTTAAACTTACTTAAAAATTAGTTGAATATTTGTTTTCATAAAGAAGATTCATCCATCGAAACAGAACATTTTACTTAGTTTCATGATTTGGTACTAAAAAAATATTTTTATGTTCATACATATATTCATAAATTTTATAAATTATTTAATGTGTACAAAATTTAATAGTAGCCCAATTCTCAAATACATTAGTAAGTTAAAGAGATTTGCTAAAATGAAGAAGATTGGATTATATTTATATCCACTCCTTTCCACAATAACTATTGAATTGGTGATAAATGGCTTCGTATGAATTCCATTAAATACAAGTACTTTAATAAAGTAAACTGCACTATCATTATGATATAAACTATAATTTAACGAGAGCAAATGTTTGAGAACTGTCATTTAAGGAGATGATAGGCATGATAATAGTTTTTGTAATTTTTTACACACAGTTATTAAACTTTTTATGATTAATTTATGTACCATTAAATCAATATGATATTGAGAAAATTTTTAAATATTAAATAATGTTTTATTAATCTAATATTTCGAATTTGTCAGTTTTTAAAATAATTTTCCCTGCTTTATTTTATATAAACTTTTGTGACAATTTTGCATAATTATTACGCAAAATGTATTTTATATCATATGTAGATATTTTTCTTCCTTTTATAGTAATAACTAAATTATAGCAAATATATTTTTATCCGTACACTGGATTTTCACTAAAGTTTTCGGTTTTTCCAATATTAAAGTCAAGTTTAAATTGTCCTTATTATGTAGAATATTAAAATGTTTAATTTTTTATTTTAATTTATTATCTAATGTATAATTTTAATTTTATGCATTTTAAGAATATTTGATAAATTATTTAGAATTTTATAAAACTATATCACAAGGAGAATATAAAAAGAAACAATTAGAAATTAAACATTTTTAATGTATCTTTAAATCAATGAAATCCGTTTTGATAATTAAGACTGAGATAATTAAGATAATTAAGACTAGAAGTATTCCTTAATTAGATTAATATTTGTTTATAACAGTAATAAAATAATAATATAACTTAGTTATATTTTTAAATATTAATTCGAATTTAGAAATCACAATTATTCTATTACACGTTATATAATATTGCATCGAAATTTCATATATATTTCACGTTTCTAATACAGAAGAATGCAACTTAAATTGACGTGTACAAACAAACTCTAAATATATCTGGAAGATGAAAGGTAAAAAAAATTAAAACTATGAATTTTATAAGCATATAAACGATTAATTCTACTGAAATACTGACACAAATAAAGGCCTTAGAACTTCAAGTATTCACACACATCTTCCGAGAAATCGTTGACATAACTATTGTAAGCTTCAGAACTTCATTAACTTTGTCACCTCACTTTGTAAATAGACACTTGCAGTTTCTGTGACAACATCTAGACTCTGAAGGTGTAACTCGAATTATTGAATAAGAGTGTCGTCGAAACTACAATTTGTGTCAACAAAGTACCTAGACAATCTGTAGCTTTACTAAGCAAATCTCATTTCTCAGTGCATTCAAATGTTACAAACTGAATTTAAAAACTATGAATATTCAGATACGTGGGCTCAAATTGATATTTTTTAATAAAAGTGAAAAAAACTACCTTAAAATTTGTAAAATTCACAGCTATTTCGATTTTGTCATAATTAAAAAATCTTGTTGTGTGTAGTTGATGTAGCATTGTTGAGATCAGCTTGATTCCGAATATATCTAACAGTTTAAGAACATAATCCAGTTTCTAAAATGAAGTTTAAGATTCTTTGAGAAATATAATGGTTTGTGTAGTAATGACATGAACATAATTATAAACATATGTAATGTCGTGAGTTAAAACCATTAGAAAGGCTGTTTCGACCTGAACAATTATGGCGTATGTTTTATGGTACCTTAAAGGATCACTGGAATCTGAACCATAAAAAGACACTAAAAAACTATACAGAAAAGGAAGAATAATAGTAAATAAAAATATATATTCATTACCAATATTCTCGCTTCTGCAACGTCACAAGAGAGGCTATCAAAAGATCATCAAGACCACTCATGATTCGAAGATCATCAAGACCACTAAGAACCCTAATATACCACATTTATATTTATCTTTTTTCTCTTATCTGAGGTATGTATAGACGAATACAGAATTCTAAGTAAAGAAAAGGTCTACATAGCCTTTAAACAATACATTAAAGAAAAGGTCAGAGAAGATTTTCAGA
>CM063508.1:160596453-160601453 GCA_032207245.1 Pardosa pseudoannulata
AATTTCGTTGAAGAAAATATGCCATTTAATGAGAATAAGCATTTCCTTTCCGTACTTTTATATAATAAAAAAATTTAAGAAAGATGAATTTTCCAGGTAGATATTTTTTTTTATTATTTTCATTTAAACCTTCGAGATTTTAATTAATGAAATATTTTTCTCTACAATTTTTTTCATATTGAAATACTTTGTCTTGAATTTTTTAAAGAGTAAATATAAATAGATAAAATATAATAATGTTACATCGTTACCATTAATATGGTTTTTAATGTATTAAAAATAATCGTTTTTGAGTTATGATTGGCAGGGTTAGTATACATTGAATCTTTTTGCAAAAATCTCGATGTAAGGGGTATTAAAATTTCTAAAAAAGATATACTAACTTTAGACCTTTGAAGAAATGTGCATATGACAATGATTCATTGTAATAAAAAATCAAAGTAATAAAAATTATATAACTATAAATATACAATAATATATAATCATAGTAATAAAAAATATATAAATATAAATATATAATTATAATATATAATCAAAATAATAAGTAATATATATTATGAATATATAATAATAATCTATAATCAAAGTAATAAAAAATATATAAATATAAATATATAATAATAATAATATATAATCAAAGTAATAAAAAAATATAAATATAAATATATAATAATAATATATAATCAAAGTAATAAAAAATATATAAATATAAATATATAATTATAATATATAATAAAAATAATAAATAATATATATTATGAATATATAATAATAATCAATAATCAAAGTAATAAAAATATATAAATATAAATATATTATAATAATATATAATCAAAGTAATAAAAAATATATAAATATAAATATATAATAATAATCTATAATCAAAGTAATAAAAAATATATAAATATAAATATATAATAATATATAATGAAAGTAATAAAAAATATATAAATATAACTATATAATAATAATCTATAATCAAACCAATAAAAAATATATAAATATAAATATATAATAATAATATATAATCAAAGTAATAAAAAAATATAAATATAAACATATAATAATAATCTATAATCAAAGCAATAATATATATATATATATATATATATATATATATATATATATATATATATATATATATATATATATATATATATATATAATCAAAGTAATAAAAAATATATAATTTGATAGGTGTGCAACGTGATGTAATATAGTCAGATTTTTCCAGCTAAATACCCTTAAAATGAAATTGCTAATATACTTTTATAATATGTTAATCTAAGAACTACAATATTTGAAAAGAAATCTGACTCATTTGTGTTGTAGATTATGCCAACTATTTTTGAGCAAAAAATGATATTTTATTTTATCAACTGAGATTGATATATATGGAATTTATGTAGTATGTAAAATTTAATTTATAACAAATAAACTAAATATATGAGCACAGTCTAGTATTTCCTAGAAAATTCTTATGTAGCTTAATTCCCACCTGATGTATTTGGCAGTTAATTTTCTACGCATCCCAAATAACTCACACCATCAGCTTTGAAGTATAGTTTATTTATGTTTTTAAAGATGCACGACAAGTAATTATATTTATTTGACAATAAGTCACGATGCATAAATCTCAAACAGTGTTTACGTTAGACCATTCAAAATTTCCGCCTTATTATTCTCAATTTTTGATGTTTAATTAATGATTCAGAGCAAGTGAAGTGGACTGTGATAATTAATTAAGTGCAAATGTTGACAAAGCTTGCGTCAAACACTTGGCGTTATCGTGAGAATCTGGTCATCTGATTGAGAGCATCTAGTCGTGCCCAGGACAATAGGTTTCGTTTATTAAAAATTGTATTTAACATTTATTGCCTTCCATGGTTCAGTGTTCCAGTTTTGGGCTTGCTGACATTCACTGATATGAAAGTACTTTGTATTTGTAAATTATTCATCAAATAGGCAAATTATATTGGTATCATTACTAAAATAAATATAAAAAAATATTTTTAAAAAATCGTTTTTATTTAACAAAAGAAGAACTACCATAAAAATGCACTAAATAATATAAAATAAATTTAGAACAGTGAATGAAAAATAAGTTATGCGAAAAGCTCTAATATGAAAATTATTATGTGCTTATATAAAGAAGTTTAGTAAGCTGCTTCTTTGTCATTAGGGCCAGTTATGATAGGTTATGCAACTAAAAATATAAGCGTGAGGTGCTCGACATATAACAATTACATAACACATTATAAATTTAATATAAATATTCTAATACAATTATATTTATATTAAAAATGTTACACTGACACTGACTTTAAATTGATAACCACTGATTCCAACTGTTTGAGTAGTGTCATTTTTAGTGAAAATACTAAAGTCATTGAACTGGCATTACACTCTCGAAAAAAGACGAATGGAATTACATGAATATAGTACCTCATGCCCATGGTTGGATGTCACTATTTTCTAGCACGAATTCAATATACTAAACACAAAAAAGTTGAAAAATAATAGCAAAATACACTTATGAGCATACATTTAAAAATGCTACTGACACTAATTTGTACATCTTGGTTGGATGTCCCTATTTTCTAGCATGAATTCCGTATACTGGATTAAAAAAAAGTTGAAAGATAAGAGGAAAATACACTTATGAGCATACTTTTAAAAATGCTACTTACACTAATTTGCACATTTTGGTTGGATGTCACTATTTTCTAGCATGAATTCAATATACTAAACACAAGGTGTTTAAAAATAAGAGCAAAATACACTTATGAGCATACATTTAAAAATGCTACTTACACTAATTTGTACATCTTGGTTGGATGTCCCTATTTTCAAGCATGAATTCCGTATACTGGATTAAAAAAAAAGTTGAAAGATAAGAGGAAAATACACTTATGAGCATACTTTTAAAAATGCTACTTACACTAATTTGCACATTTTGGTTGGATGTCACTATTTTCTAGCATGAATTCAATATACTAAACACAAGGTGTTTAAAAATAAGAGCAAAATACACTTATGAGCATACATTTAAAAATGCTACTTACACTAATTTGTACATCTTGGTTGGATGTCCCTATTTTCAAGCATGAATTCCGTATACTGGATTAAAAAAAAGTTGAAAGATAAGAGGAAAATACACTTATGAGCATACATTTAAAAATGCTACTTACACTAATTTGCCCATTTTCTAAAAACGTTTGTGTTCTATGTATATGTTTTTATCACAATTTTTCGTATTATTTATTTTTAATTTTGAGCATTTAATATTATTGTCCTTTCTACTTGGGCATTTGGCACATTCTTTATACACACCGTTATTCTTCTTAGCACGTGGAACTATGTTTTCACTGAGTAATAGTTTATAAAAATCCTTGGATTTTCAGCTGGTATATACACCAACGACGTTCTCTTCACACAACTCATTCCACATTTAGAAGGAACTAAGTGTTCTTGAGCTGAGAATATCCCTCACTAAAAGGAACGAAACAGCTGTTAAGGTACTTTTTTATGTGCCTTAGGTTGGCTTTGATTTTTATTCAATATTATATATTGTTATAACTTACTATTCTGAAAAACACATTACATGTTTCATAATCAATGTTTATTTGATGTGTTTATTTCATGTTTGATAATCTATGTTTATTTTAACAATACATCCGTTTTATTTTTTTAAATTTAAATTTCGTCGAAGAAAATATGCCATTTAATGTGGATAAGCATTTCTTTTCCTTACTTTTATATAATAAAAAAAATTAAAAAAGATGAATTTTCCAGGTAGATATTTTTTTTATTATTTTCATTCGAACCTACGAGATTTTAATTAATGAAATATTTTTCTCTACAATTGTTTCATATTGAAATACCTTGTCTTGAATTTTTTAAAGAGTAAATATAAATAGATAAAATATAATAATGTTACATCATTACCATAAATATGGTTCTTAATGTTTTTAAAATTATGTGAAATTCTTATTTCTGAAACTATTTCTTTTTGTTTTGTATATTAGTCATAATTGAAGTTCGGAGTTTTGAATTTTTTTTCCTTTTTTTATAAAACTATAAACTTATTGTGAATTTTTCCGTTTCGTTTTCATTATTCGCTATTTTTAGTTGAAGGTTTTGCTTTATGGAATTGTAGAGATACATTTTTTCTGTTGTTTATAAAAATAATTCTATTTTCCTCTTTTAGAAGTCTCCGGAGAATTTCTAAAAAAGTTTTCTGAAAACATACCTTTTAAAATATTTGTCCCAATTTTCCGATAACACAAAATCTCAGATATTTGTTACTATTTTTGGATTATTGATCGAACTATACAATGTACTTCAGACTACTGGGTTTTTTGCTACTTATTTAATTCTTTTTAAAGATTTTGTTTTTGAGTTTTCAATAAGAATAGATATAAATGTCCTTCCATAATTGTAAATGTTACAAATTCTTTATGATACAAAATAATTCAATTGAAAAGTATATTTTGTGTGTATATTATTTGTATCCTTAAGTGTTGAAGAGATATTTTATAATGTAACAGCTGACGTTTTGTGTATTGCATAATTTGATTTCCCGTATACTTCCCAAATCCAATTGTATTGGGGAAAAACCTACGAGTTTTCAATACTTTAGTTATAAAAAAATTAATAATGAAAATGTAAAGGAAAAGATAAAAAATATTTTAGGCAGAGAGATAAATTTAAATACTTATACATTTCCTTCGCTAATTTTGGTTTGGTTTGGTTTGAAGTGCTTCGATCTACTTTTTGTACACGAGGGAAAGCCCTTAAGCACTTCCTTCAGCAACTTTCAAATTATATGCAATTTGTACACTATAGTTAAATATTTTAGTTGTATAAATCAGAATTATTCCTAGCTTATTTTCGTCACGATTCAAGGTTATTTTTATGGTAACGGTATTGTCAAAGAAGAGCCCGTGTACAGCAGACTGGCTGCGACATATTGTTTAAAGAAATAAAGGGTATTTAAT
>CM063508.1:160606453-160628953 GCA_032207245.1 Pardosa pseudoannulata
TCCTCCCGGTTCACGAGTCGGCCTGCTATTGCACTGCCTGAGGGAGTGGCTCACCCTTTGAGGAAAAGTAGACTCACTTCACACTCTTCTTGAAGATTCAACGTTCCGATGGAACATTTTTCGAATATTCGCTCAAGACGTCCTACTTCGGTACTAAACGAGTGACGCGGACCCTGCTCGCTTTTGGGGAAAGAAGAAGAAAACCGTGTAACTGGTGAAATAAATATTCCGTCGACTCGAAAATGTGTCTGTGTCATTTTGTTTGTCTCTTCGTGTTCGTTTACTGGTCTCCGGACTTGTTTCTGGAACGCTAGCAGCGATTTTTGCGGAACGCCGTTCGGGCGACGGTCTTCTGTTAGAAAATTCCGGTGACTCCGCGGGTAGGCAAAACGGCGACTTCCAGCAGTCGAATCGCGTGCAGCCCGGTCAGGAAGTGGAGAAGAAATAAAAAAAAATTAAGTTCTATCTCCCGTTGTTTCGGAACGCGAGGCCGCCCCTTTTCGGAGACGGACAGGGCTTTAACCCGTTCGAGACCAACGTCTCGTATATGCGAAGCAGCGATTTCACTCTTATCAGTCCAGCGTCGCCTCCACGCGATGATCTCCAGTTGATATTCAGAGACCAGCGGCACATATGCGTAATAGGAGATCGGAACGTATTATTTTAATATTTAAATGCTATATTTAATTACTAGATGGTATTAAATGGTAACGATTTTCACAACGGTCGACACGTATAGCATTTAATCGTGGTTCTCAAGGGGAGAAAGGAAACTAAAAAAGTTTTAAATGCTTTTTACTAAAAATGCTGTTTTTTTTAACTTGCCCGCACTGTAAATAAAATACTGTCACACGTATTGATTTCAAATTTTCACAGTAAATACATTGTAGACATGCAGTGAAACTCTACCTATTTTTTCGTTGTTATTTATTTTATTGATTATTCATTTAGCCCTCGTGTTGCAAAAAGTAGACCGTAGCACTCCAAACCAAACTAAACCATTGATTATTCATAATACTTGAAATAAAAATTTTAAACATTACTTTAGTTCTTTTGCAAATTTAATCTTCCAGCGTAATCGGCCAGCGTTCGGCAATTAGAAAAGGGACTAGCTATTTTTGCCCAGACTGTGATGTTGGACTGTGCCTGTCGCCTTGCTTTAAGATATATCACACTAAATCATATCTTTAAAAAAAAGAAGGATAAGTATGTTTTGTATCAAAACATAATAGTAAATGTAATTGAAATATAATCAAAAATATCTGTTAAGTAATTGTACTATTTTAACTGTAAATGTAACTTCCCTGTTTTGCATTCATGTAGTGGAAAAAACAACTTGCAGGGAAAATTGATTATATTCATTAAAGAAAGAAAAGTAGTAATAAATGCTTAAAATATTAGAAAAGTTAATTTTAATAACATATCTTTACTTATAAATGTAAATGAACAAAAAAAATGCAATAAAAAATGTGACATATTTTTGACATATGAATTCTGGAAAAAAAAATCAAACTGTCAAAGGGTTAAGGTGAAAGAACTACTTCACTGAAGTAGGTTCTCTTAATTTTGAAGCAAAGACCAAGAATAACACCCATAGACTTGGCCTGCGACCCCAAGAGGTATTAAATAAGAACTTGGATGAAATTGTGAACACGAACATATTTTATGTGCCCCAGCCACCTTTGACGAACACGTTGGATTTTAGGGTTCCGAACCCGAAACCTCTCAGTGACGACATCAGTGCTTTTGTTGACAGAACTACCGCCACTCATAGAAAAACCTATGAATTTAAACAATTCGTAGATTTATACTCTATCAGTTAGTCTTAAGACAAAAGAAGACATTGGATAACTTTATACTAAATCTATCTATTGGTAACATATTATAGATTTAATCAAAAACGTTTAAAAAGACTATAAAATTTTAAAACCTTTCAGGAAGGAAAATGCATTTTTAACGTGAATGAAATTTTTTAAAAAAGATACAATATGAATAGTTTAGAAATTTCATAGTGCATATGCTTTTACTCAAATATGATTGAAATACAAAAAGAAAACTTAACTCACTATAGCAATTCTTAGAAAAGCAGTAATCTACAGATACATATCTACAAATAACGAAAGAACTTCAGATTCAATGTTTCGCATCAAAATCTCCCGAAGGTTTACTTAAGAATTTCTATTCTCAAAATCATTTCTTTATTGGGGTAAACAGATTTTGGTGCAAGCTTTCTCATCCATTTCCATTGATTTACAGATGCATTTAACTACTTTATGCATTTTTCCAGACTTCTTACGAATGAAAAATGTCTTTGTGTAAATAAATGGTTTATAGTTTCAAGCTTCTACTTCAGTTTAAATGAAAATTTTTGTTTACACATATTCAGTCTTAATACCAATACAGAAATTACTGTTTCCCATTTAAGGCTACAATGGATGTTATGCTTGACAAAATGTCTCTTAAAATTTGAAAAGTGTTTAAGTATTTTAACTGGAATAACCAAGTATAACAAGATAAAATAATAGTAATAGTATGGATAATCCTAGTCTGACCCATATATAACCAAGTATGAGAACCCAATAGGTGTTTTAAAAATATTCATTTTATATACACTCAATGCCAAAAGATTATGACCACCTGAAAATAACTAGTTGGCTCACATTTGGCGCGAAACACAGCTTCAACCAGCCTGGGCATGAATGCCACAAGACCTTGTGCCGGAGACAGATTGTACTAGATGTTTAAGCAACGATTACACAAATCCTAGCTATTGCAAATTGGTGTTCTTTGAATTCTGAGCTGCCATCCCATGACATCCCAAATGTGTTCTATCGGATTGCGATCCTGTGAGTTAGGCGGCCAGATAAATACAACTTCCATCTGATCAAGTGCCTTCTACGTCTTCCAGGCAAGTTCATTGAAAAATGTAGGGGTGATCATAATTTTTTGTCTCTTGAGTGTATAATATCACTATTACCACAACAGGCAATTTAGCTAATTCTAATTGCTATTAACCAGATTTATAGCAAAATGTTTTGAAATTTATGAGGATTTGAAACATTTTTTATGCATTTCTAACCTTGATATCCTTTTAAAATCAATTGATAATTTACCTTATAAATTGCCAGTTAAAAGTGGATTAAAATGAATGCATTCCGAACAAGAAAAATCTAACCTTTCTTAAATTAAAATGACTATCATTTATCTTTTGTATGACAAAATGAATTTTTCTGGCGATATTTTCCGGGAATACTTACAATAGCAACTAACCGGAATTCTATGAATACAATTGACTTTTTTATACATAAAATGGGGAATAAAAAGGAATAGAAAACATTTTCAATAATATTTCTTTGAATACAATACTTAATATCTTTTAAAATTATTAGGATTTCACTTTGAAATCATAAAGATTACTACATAAATATATTAAAAAACATGTTATATTTCCAAGGATATTGGTCGCAATTAAATAGATTATTTTTAAAAGCCTACTGTCCCTGAAGATTAATATTCAATAAATTGCATATTGTGAAGTACTGGAGTAAAGGTAGGCGAGGCCGTCAATGATGGCTGGACATCTGTTTACTCTGGATTAAATAATTTATTCATGTGAATAATTTTGTATAGCTATGTACAGGTTTCAGTAAATTCCAATTCTTCTGAGATCTCGTGCTGAGACAAACGCTAACACCATTACAACACGTGGTTAGAGTGAAGCTAGTCCTTATCGAACACAGGACCAGTTTGCTAATTAGTACTGGTACGGGACGCTGACACTATAATCTGAGGGCTTACGATCAGTATAGTTGACTTCCACACTGAAGCTCCAAACGCTCAGCGTGCGTATCACGCTGGAGTTAGTTGAAGAAACCCAGGATGCAGGATGATTCAAAATGAGAGTGAGTGTCACTCTCAGCGACCTACTTCTAAGCTCAAAGTGGAAAGAAATATTAAAGATAACAGAAATGAGGTACCAAAGTCGAAAGTCGACTTCTTAGCAGAAAGCAGAGACGCTGGAGGTATCTAAAGTAAAACAAGCTCCGGCAATCGGAAATACAAGTGGACTTATCTCGAGCTCCACAACAAGAAACTTCTCCAAACCAGTTCTAAAAACAAAACCTCTTATTGGTTCAGCCAATCTTCTTTTATAGGGGGTCCCGGTTGCCCCTAGCGTGAGACCTCCAGAACTTTCAAGAACCAGTGTGACGTAATCTTGCTGTTAACCGACCCACCTGGATCAGCTGATCTGTTTCCAGATGTGGCCGAAAGGGCGTCTTTAAGTCAACAGGCTAAAACAACTTAAATTCATTAGCGGCACCCGTAACTGGGCCCATATGTACATTAATAACACAGGCCTGCGATGAAAAAAATACAAGAAATGTGACATCTTAACTTAACGTATGTTTTAGTACTGATTTTGAAAAGAATCATAAAAAATGTCTATCACGTCACATTTCTTTGAAAAATTTAATTTTATGTGGTTTTTTATGAATATTTCTCACGTATTTTGCATTCATACTTTCCTTTGTGTTTTGACATTTTACCGTGATGAAACCCTCAAAATTACCCTTCTGTGTTAAACTACAACAGCGCAGTTAGTCTTTTAGGGCTTTTAAAGCTTCGATGTTGATCCAGATCACCAATTAGACAGATTCCTGGAAGTGCGCGAGCCTGGGAAGAGCCTAGGAACACGTAATGTCCCTCTTCATCATCTCTCCCTCCCGTTGCAAGCGCTGTTAATATAGCGAGAGCTTGAATCCTTATCAGTGACCTCATGTAAGCACCAGTACTTAGTCTGTACAAGAGGCAACTCAATTATTAGGCTCCAGATTGAAAGAAAAAAACTTATTGGGAAAAGGAACCACTTTTTATTGATACAAGAATCGTGAAAAGGAATTTATTCAGTATTTTGACGAAGACAAGAACCTCATTTATTGCTCAGATGTTCCTGGATTGATGAGAAAATTTAAGATTCCCTACAATAAAGATGAATAGAGGCTTTTTATAGATTCGTGGAAAAGGAACCTTAAAGCTGTCCTACTTCATCAAGGAAACCAATGGGCATCTGTGCCAGTTTAATACTCGGTGCATTTAAAAGAAAGGTATAAAAACATTGCTCTCGTTCTCAACAAAATAAAATATGACAACCACGGCTGGATCATTTGCGGTGATTTAAAAATCATCCCCCTGCTTCTCGATCAACAAAACGGGTATACAAAATTTCCGTGTTTTATTTGTGAGTGAGACAGCCGTGACAAAACACAATATTGGGTCAGAAAAGATTGGCTCAAAAGGCAGAATCTTTCGCCAGGCACCAAAAATGTAATTCGAGAAAGCTTGATTGATCAAAAAAAAAATTATTACTACCCCCCTGCACATAAAATTAGGTGTTGTGAAGCAGTTTGTTAACGCTCTTCCAAAAGATGGGGATTGCTTAAATGATTGCTTAAATGATGGGGATTTTCTGAAGCCAAATTGAAAGAGGGAGTCTTCGTAGGACCAGACATCCGAAAACTTATTAGGAATAACAAATTTGAGACAACTATGACATTAAAGGAAAGAGAAGCTTGGGTTGTCTTCAAAGATGTTGTGGAAAAATTTCTGGTCAATCACAAAGATTCCAAATTTAAAACAATTGTTGGCAACATGCTAGACAAATTTCAACTGTTGGGTTGCTCCATGTGTATAAAATTGCATTTCCTCCAATCACATTTGGACTTTTTTCCCGAAAATTAGGATCCGTCAGCGAAGAACAGGGAGAAGGTTCCACCAAGATATGAAGGATATGGAGAATATCAAGGTAGGTGGAATAAGAATATGCTTGCGACTATTGTTGGATGTTAGCAAGAGATGAAGATAAAGTTGAACGTAAAAGAAGAACGTCAAAAAGAAATTTTAAAGGAAAAAAAATGTACGTAACTAAATTTAAATGTCTTTGTTTCGTATTGAGTTTCAAATATATTTCAAACTTACATTTATTATATATATAAACCTTAATAAAATGTAAAAACAGGTAGTTGGGGTTAATAACCAAATAACTTAAAAATAAGAAAAAACTTCTCTTGTATTTTTCAAAAATTTCAATTTCACAGGCCTGTGTTATTAGAAATTCAATAAAGTATTTATGTAATATATAACATATTAAATCGTTATTGCCTGTATATATTATAGTTGGGGTTTTTCTATTAGTGTTTTTCTTCTAAAATTAATGTAAAAAATTTAATAACGAGGGAACTTTTTGTCTCGCCCTAGTGCAGCTCATGCGTTCTGATTGCGATGGTTTTCATTCTTTGTATACAAAATGTATATATTTTTAATTTTAATTGTTGTTTAAAAATTAATATGCCTAATCATAAACAGATTAAATAAACTCACATGAATAGATAAAACCCACTGCTGCCAGTCAGTACAAGCTAACAGTTCGAGAGTATTTTTTCCAGATAGGATATTACCAGTAATATGTACATCAATTTTACGAAAAATCCTGACGTGATGAAAAAAAATGGAGGTCATTTTCGAAATCAGCATACCAAATAACTTAAAAATAAGAAAAAACTTCTCTTGTATTTTTCAAAAATTTCAATTTCGCAGGCCTGTGTAATTATTACCCGAGTCTTTTGACGGCAGTAAACCTCATAAAGGTGTAGACACACTTGCTCCGGCGTACTGACAGTTATTAAATTACCTCCACTTAAGAGACTACCTCGGCTTTGTGTCAGAGACGTTAGTACACAAACGGCTTTGTCCGGACCACCCATGTCTACTTACCACTAACCATAATTGTCAGCTAATAAAAGGTCACCTTCCGTTCTTCTTACGATCGTTACAATATCCATAAATAATTCATAATTAATTTTCTTTTTTTCCAGATGTATATTTATACTTATATTTTCTTTAGAAATTTTAACATATATTTCCACAGTTATTTTAGAAAATCATTATAAACTAAACAAATTCATACAAACTTTCAAGCCAATATTGTAGTTTAAATGAAGATTTTTTACTTAAGCATATTCATTTTTAATACCGATACCTGAGTAGTAAGGATGCTATTTCTCGGTACCAGTGTTCGTAGTTTGAAATCCCACTACTGGCATGTATGTTAGTAACAGTTCGGTTTAAACTATAGGTCTCGGTTTCAAGAGCCTTCGTAAAGTAAAATAGCTGAACGAAACGCGCAAAATATTTATTCAATATTTAAACACTTAACTACCAAGGGCGTATATATATGCTTTGCACTGTAAATGCTTTAACCGTTGTTCGTGTATATGTAAGCGTACAAGTAATACGAGACATAGACATACGTTTTACAAGCAATTACCGCATTCACTGCACAAATCTTATATATACGCACTTGCAAGTTAAGGAGTTAAAACTCCATATGGAATCCGTTTATTTATATTTAAATAAAATTTTTAGATTATTATAGCATATGGTGCGTAAGTAAATTGCATATGGTAGCAGATATCATATTTTGATATTTAATACATAATTGGATAATCAGTCCTAAAGAATCTTTTGCTTTCGATTTTAGATGTATATATGAAGCGTTTATAATTCTTCGCTAATTAGAAATGCGTCTTCCGCAAAAGAATTTACATCTTAACTATCTTTGACCTAATTAGAATATTGCATGACTAAGCGGATTATAGAACAGACGTCTTCGCTTGTCTGATGATGTACATCAAAGCTTTCAAAGGAACATTCATTATTATGTTCAGACGATATAGATGTAGCTACCAAAACATAATTTTAAATAAAGTAAACTTACTAAAAATGGTGGGAAATGCATTATCTTCATCAAATTGAATGATGAATTTCCCCTTCTTTCAAAGAATTGTCCAGAAAATAAAAGTACACTAGTAATTACTTTTAAATATAAATATTATTAATCTGAAAAAAAGTAAAATGTTGTACATAATTACTGTTTTTATGATAAATATGTTAATTATAATGTTAATTATATTGCCGCATAAGAAACTTTGCCGTAAAAAACTTTGCTGTGGACCTCAGTGGTCAAAGCACGAGATCCAGATCCGGAGTTTGTGGGTTCGATGCTCGCCTTGGCGGTTGAACAAAAGTATGGATTTTTAATTTAAAAATGTTATTTATTGTGGCCTTATGTTCTCGAACATTCTAGATCTTTCTTTATTTAAATTAGTTATTTCTCGAATATTCTGTTCGGGTATAAAAGCTGATATACAGTAGTTGTAGTCAACTTCTCCATCATGTGAAGTTGCGAGTTGATACTTTGTTTTAATAAATTCGTCTGTTAGGCTAAACGGTGTGTTCATTCGAATCTTCGTGACAATATGAATAATAATTAACGTTTTAATCGTTGTAAATTAAAGTTTTTTGACAATATGCTTACCATTAACTACTGAATATGAGTTTGTTATTGACTTATTTAAAAAGATCTAAAATATTTCTTAGTACTGGATGGTTTTATTATGAGTAATGGCCAAAAATTAAAAGGTTTATACTACTGTTAAATCTTAAAAAATTGGATATTTCAGAAAAAATTCAGTTCTGAATTTTTACTAACAGGTATTTTTATACAAAGGACTGTATTTTCATTTTTATTTTATAAGAAAAGATAGTTTTATGGTAAGATGCCAGTAAGTTTAAGAACTCGTGTGACAGTTCAATATTTAAGATGAAAATATTGTTTTACAAAACAGAAACCTGCTTTGAACATAAAATTTCGACTTTCATAGTTAGTAAGTAATGTTACTAACAGTGGTGTAAGAGAGAAATACAATGTAATACAATAAATACAGCAGTACTTCTATTAATATGTTTTATTTCTTTTTTTTTCCTCATTCATATTATATAGAGTTATTACAGGAAGCAGTAAAAAACAAGTTCTATGTTTAACATATATTCTGTGTTCTAATCCTAATTTTTTTTAAACTTAAGTGTGAGTTAATTGCGGAAGGATATGGTATTTGAGTTTCAAAGAAAAGTATTTATAATGCATTAAATTTGGAGTGAAAGAAAAGTGTTTTGAATTGGAAATATATCAAAACATAACTTTAAAACAGCATATTCAGTCTGTTAGAAAACGGATAAAATGCGAAAAATTTAATTCTCATATCCACTACTCGAAGATCCATAACATCGAAACTGAAATAGTTTTCTAACACTATAAAATATCCTTTATAATTTATTTTAGTAACAAAGGATTATTGAACTGAATATAATCTTTTCCAAAGAATATAGAATAAAGAAAAACAAATTTTTAAAAAATTATATAGAAAGTAACATGTTGATTATAAAAGAAATGTTTTATCAATACTTATGAATATCTAGCTACAGTAAAGTTAGGAAATTTTTTATTCCTAATGTGAAGAAAATGACCTTATGAAACGACTTTGTCTCTTTAAAAAATAATTTATAAAATAGTTCATGCTAATTATAGAATTATCCATAATTCTACAACTACAATATTAGGTTAACCTAGAATAGTAAGTTAATATAATAGTTTACTACAGTAGAAAGTCAACCTTATGCTATATGATAAAAGAATGAAATACAAATAATATTAATAATAACGACATTTTTCTTTTTATGAAAAAGTAAACAAGAAAAAGCATTCATTTTGGGCATTAATATAGCAAGCTAGTATTTTTGAAATAAAGAAAATAATTTTATATAATTAACTATAACTATTTTTATTACTACAAAATAAAGCATATTCAATATCATTAAAAGTTGCTCTAAAAAAGAAAAGATAAAAATATTTTCGACATTCCTGCATTAAGTAAACCATCTTTTCCAAAAATATTCCAATTTAACATATACAGATATACATAAAAATTGGTGGTATGATGGGTCCACATTTGTGATTAATTAAATTCAATTTGTATAAAACAAAGTACTTATTTAACCTCCAAACACTCCCAATCTATCTAATTGCAACCGTTAGAATGCAAATAGGGTAAGCTAATTAAACATAAAAAATATCACTTAATTCTGTATTTTCTCATTAATCATTGCCGTTTAATTAATGTGGAATGATTTATTTAAATTAGAAGGTATACTAAATTAATTTCAAAAATTTGAATAAAAGAAGCATTGTAATGACTAATTAAATTTAATTAAATTTAGTTATGAAAATTATATAAAATGGAGAGGAGTAATATATATAATAATACGATTTTCTTTTTAAAAAGTCAATGACTTTTATATCTAAGTATGTGTACAGTAAACAAATATCCATCTGATATTATATTTCTGAGACATGGGCTTTAAAATAATGTAGATTATTTTTTTTCAGAATATTCATTCTGAATAAATCGAATAGAACATCCATTCGTGTTGAACATGACTTCCTCTTTTTTTGCTAGAATTATTCTTGCCGAGAATAGCTTTTTTCTATAGTAGCATGAATTGGAAGATCTGAGATTTTGACAGTTTAAGTGCATAGCTTGTCAAAAGAATCTTTGTTAAATGTTTTTATATGCAGATTTTTCTCGAACATCAAAATATGCAGGTTCAAAACATTGCCATGATCGCAAATTGTATTGACATGAAAGGCTAAAATTATTTTATTGCTAAAAAATAAACAACTCCTCTCAAACTTTAGTATTCTCTTTATTATGACGTTAATTTAATGGTTGTTGATTATATATAACCGTTTTTTGAAAGAATTACTTTAATGGCATCATAAAAAGATTTAACCGTAAAAAATATGTTTAACATTCATACCTTAAAAGTCTCCCTAAAAATCATTTGTCGTTACTATGCTGGAGGAATAATAACTATTTGAAATACCCAAGAATTCATTCTGAGTACATTTATATATATATATATATATATATATATATATATATATATATATATATATATATATTATATATATATATATATATATATATATATATATATATATATATATATATATATATATATATATATATATATATATATATATATAATATATATATATATATATATATATATATATATATATATATATATATATATATATATATATATATATATATATATATATATATATATATATATATATATATATATATATATATATATATATATATATATATATATATATATATATATATATATATATATATATATATATATATATATATATATATGTATATATATATATATATATATATATATATATATACATATATATATATATATATATATATATATATTATATATATATATATATATATATATATATATATATATATATATATATATATATATATATATATATATATATATATATATATATATATATATATATATATATATATATATATATAATATATATATATATTATATATATATTTAAAGTACTATATATATACATGTATAATATATACTATATTTTACCTCTATATAATATATATTCTCTTAGTTTATATTATTAGAAATTGAAAGATGTAGGATATCAGATAGATTAGATGTAGTAGAAATAGAGATAGAGATAGCAGGCATTTGTAGAGATATATATCAAAATTTTTATATTATTTTAAAAGTACTTAAATATTTAATATCTATTGAAAGAGATAAACTTTTAGAATACACCACAACTTTTTGTAACATATCAAACGACTTAGTAAAATTTTTAATTAATTTAGGATAAATTCAATTTATAATTTCCGTTTAAATCATGATTACAGAAAGTAAACAATTTTAAAAGTACAGATTTTCATGAAATAGCCAGACTTCATATCTATTGTTTTCATATAAAAGACTAAAATTCATAATATTTACTTTGCATATCTTAATTAAGAACTCATGCAGTCAACACAAAAAAATAATTCTATATAATTAATGAAACTGCTAATGAATAACACGCAGACATGTTTAATTAGGCCGTGAAATAAATTCTTTTACAGGTGAAACTGTCTTTTTTTTTAACTTAACTGCCTTCGAAATAATCTTGGAGTGTTTTTTCTCGTAATGTCTTGTCGGAGTCAGAAGTTATAAATGATGTCTAGGTCAAAGGATATACTTCGACGTTAAGTGTATTTTTATACCAAAGCATCAATCTATCGAGCTCGAAAAAAAAATAGAAAACAGATAAATACTGGGACATCAATAAAATTTTTACTTCTTTTTCTATCCCGGGAAATACAGCTTGTCCGATAATTTACTGGTTTGAAAATATGGCCGATAAATAATCAAGGTGGAAATAGAGGTCATTTTTTATAATTCGATGGTTTTCCGAAGGCTTGATGTCATGTAGCATTTATTTTACAAATTTCTTAAATTTCTAAAATCGTGTTTTATAATATTATTTATCGTATCGTATTTTTTTGTAATATTTTATCATTTTAAATAATATTGCATAACTGCGAAAGATCGATAATGACCTATATATATTTTCCATATATTATAGACGTATATTTTCATTATTGATGAATAGTTGAACATAGAATCAAGGTAATTATATATTAATAGTTGAATATATAATCAATTTGAAAATAAAGGTCTTTCTACATAATTTGATAGTTTTCTGAAGGCTGGATGTCATGTAGCATTTATTTTTACAAATTTCTTAAATTTATAAGTATTTTTTATGATATTTGCCCATTTGAAATACATATTGCATAACTGTGAAAATTCGAAAACTACTTATATATATTTTCCATACATCATAGACTATATTTGCATTATTGATGAACAGTTAAACATGTAATCAAGAGGATAATATATTAATAGTTGAATATATAATCAAGGTGAAAATAAAGATCTTTCTACATAATTTGATAGATTTTGGACGACTGAACCCTGTCTAGCATTATTTTATAAATATACCTAATTATTTTAAACATTATTTTATGTTATAACATTATTTATACCAAAAGTATTTTATATTGTAGAATTTGCTCATTTAAAATACATATTGCCTAACTGCGTACGATTAAATATATAAAAAATCAATAATTACCATCTTAAAAACGCTGGAATCATTTATATTAAAGATTCAGAAATTCCAATCTCTAGACATATACTTTAGTTACTGATGAGTAGTGGACCCATTTCATTGTAATATTTCATACAAATTATCTATCAGGGTTAGTTTAATATTTCAAGTTTCCATAAAGTCGCATTAGTGACCCATCTTTGGTTACAGACATACAAGTAGCAGTAATCTAAGAAAGCAAAATTTATTAAAATGTTTCAAGTTTTATCAATGTTTTAGTCTTCATTTACAAAGCAAACTCAAGTTATTGTATAGAAAGATGGATGTGAGCCCTAAAGTTACATTATTATTTAATTTCAAATTGCAAATTGATTCTTCTTTTTGATATTACTTTGGTAATTATAATGAATATAAAGATATTGTTTCCTAGTACCATATGTGTAACAAAGAGTTACAGTTCAACAACGCCAGCGCGAAACTGACCTAAAGGCGATTTTTTGGTTTTGGTTTTGGAGTGCTACGGTCTACTTTTTGCAACAAGAGGGCTAATGAGACCAGGACCTTCCGCTTAAAGTCGATTCCGAACGGCTACGAACATCCATGCCATAGTGGGATTCGAACCCACGAACTCCGGTTCCGAAGGCCAGCATTCTAACCATTCGGCCATTGTTCGGCGACCTAGAGGCGAAAGGGAAGTGAGTGACCCTCCTTCGACCCCATTGGTCAAGAGGGGTTTGCTAACCGCGGAGCAGCCCTCTTCGGCCAAGGCATCGCTGTCCAGCGAACTTTTTCGAGATATCTGCAAACCCTTCGGTTGGTTTGCTTTGGTTTGGGGTGCTACGGTCTACTTTTTGCAACACAAGGGCTAATGAGAGAGCTTAAAGCTGAAACGGCTAAGATGCCACTGTGGGATTCGGAACTTGAATCCATTGTTTGGCGCAAACCAAGGAAGAAGGAGTGTGGGGTTTAATTTCATCTGCACCAGTTTTTACACCATTTCATTTTTACACCAAGACACCATGTTTGGCATATCTTCGGCCGAGTGTGGTTTCATTGGCATAATTGCCTAATTGGTATTTTTTATTTCCTATTTACACCTTTATTTATATTCAAAATAAACAAAATTGAGCAGGAGGAATTTTTCAATATTGTATTTTCTTACCAGTACTCCACGTATACGTGTGGCTGGCCTAGACGGTCTGTCGGCCTTATCATTATAATATGTTTTATGCTTTAATGCGTGTGTTTAATTCATTAGCCCTCAAAATCCATATCACCATTATTAGTTATTATGTTTGTATAAATTACCACGCAAATATTTTAATCGTTAAACACACTTTTTAATAATTACGAAGAGTATTTATAAATGTCTTTTTATATATGATTTTCAAAACGTAATAGATATTTTAGAAATAATTGTAATACATCTGTTTATAAGCTAAGAGTTTCACATTGAAATTTTTTTAAATTTGTACTATTTTTAAAGTCTGAACCCTATTTCCTTTAGGATACTCATGTTAGAATAAGAGGTGAGCCAATCCACACTAGGTTGGATTGATATCGTCCTCTGCTGTCATGTTATCCATAGTATTGAACAGGTGAGCATCATATTTTGCAACTAACCCTGCGTTGGGTTGTCTATGATGTATGAGGAGTTATGCTCTATCACCATTGATTGTTTCTTTCGCCCTCTTACTGACCGGACATTAAATGTCTCCTCTTATTGCTTTTAATATAGTGATTATTTCTTTAAAGACTGGTAAAACTAATTGAAAAATCAACTTGTATTATTGTTGTCTAGTCAAAAATATGTTTGAATAAGATAGTTATAGGAATGTAGAATGAGAAGTCATGTTACCATTGCTACTTTTTTTTAACTTCAAAAAAAGTAGTTATGAAAATTATATTGCATTATTTAAAATTAAAAAAATGCTAAGCATCCATAATCTTAGTCTATCCCATTGTCTATGTTTGAAAAAAAAACATAAATAGTTTGTAAGATTTAGAATAAGATAGTTATGGGAATGTAGAATGAGAAGTCATGTTACCATTGCTACTATTTTAACTTCAAAAAATGTAGTTATGAAAATTATATTTAGTTATTTAGAACAAAAAAAATTGCAAGTCATCCATAGTCTTAGACTATCCTGTAGTCTATGCTTCAAAGAACATAAATAATTTGTAAGACTTAGAATAAGATTGTTATGGGAATGTAGAATGAGAAGTCATGTTACCATTGCTACTTTTTTTAATTAAAAAAAAGTAGTTATGAAAATTATATTGCGTTATTTAAAATAAAAAAAATTGCTAATCATCCATAATCTTAGTCTATCCTATTGTCTATGTTTAAAAAAACATAAATAATTTGTAAGCCTTAGAATAAGATAGTTATGGCAATGTAGAATGAGAAGGCATGTTATCATTGCTACTTTTTTTAACTTGGAAAAAAGTAGTTATGGAAATTATATGCGTTATTTAAAATAAAAAACAATTGCTAATCATAAATAATCTTAGTCTATCCTGTTGTCTATGTTTGAAAAACCATAAATAATTTGTAAGACTTAGAATAAGATAGTTAGGGCGATGTAGAATGAGAAGGCATGTTACCATTGCTACTTTTTTTTAACTTCAAAAAAAGTAGTTATGAAAATTTTATTTCGTTATTTAAAATTTAAAAAATGCTAATTATCCATAATCTTAGTCTATCCTGTTGTCTATGTTTGAAAAAAACATAAATAATTTGTAAGACTTAGAATAAGGTAGTTATGGGAATGTAGATTGAGAATCATGTTACCATTGCTACTTTTTTAACTTAAAAAATAGTTATGGAAATTATATGCGTTATTTAAAATAAAAAACAATTGCTAATCATAAATAATCTTAGTCTATCCTGTTGTCTATGTTTGAAAAATATAAATAATTTGTAAGACTTAGAATAAGACAGTTATGGGAATGTAGATTGAGAATCATGTTACCATTGCTATTTTTTTCCATCTTTTTAAAAAAAGTAATTATGAAAATTATATTGTGTTCTTTAAAATAAAAAAATGCTAATCATCCATAATCTTAGTCTATCCTGTTGTCTATGTTTGAAAAAAAAACATAAATAATTTCTAAGACTTAGAATATGATAGTTATGGGAATGTATAATGAGAAGTCATGTTACCATTGCTACTTTTTTAACTTAAAAAATAGTTATTAATATTATATTGCGTTATTTAAAATAAACAAAATGCTTATCATCCATAATCTTAGTCTATCCTGTTGTCTATGTTTGAAAGAACATAAATAATTTGTAACATTTAGAAACATTGTGAATGCATTGACATACTCATATGGACATTAACTCCTGGCTATGTAATATATTAATAATTAATAAAAATTTAAATTCACATATCAACATCATTTTCCTTCAAGTTTCATTTCTTCTCATATAAATTTTAAATTATAACATATATAAAATTGAAACCTATACTTCCGCATTAGTTTGAATTATAATACATATATTAGTTTTACTACAATAGATAGCTCGAAACTTTTAAAAGAGACAAAATTGCAAATATATACAGAAATTGTTATTCAATTTCGGTTTATTTATTACGAAACACTATTTAAGTTAGTTTTCAAGCCCAATCAACTAGAAAGCTTTATATAATTCATCGTACAGTACTTTCTTTCTATGAAAGTTACGAAATGTTAAAAATAAATGCTTAAGTTATGAAACTATATGACTGAAAGTTTTCATCAGGTATGTTTCTTTTACATTTACTTTAAGTAATTTAATAAGAATTCGTTTTTCCAATTGTTTTCAATTCCACAATTATCTCAAGTATAAGAGACAACATTAATATTTTAGCAATAAAGCTTATTTTCTTGGTAGGATTTATTTATATGTTTACAAATACTTATGTTGCTTTGAAAATGGAAATTATAAAAAAAAGCAATGTACATTTTATATAAAAGTAATGTTTATTATGCAAATAATGAACCTAAAAAGCATAGAATTTGTAAAATATTTTTAAAGCTACTTTGGAAATGGAAATACTCAAATTCAATCTGGTTGTAGAAAAAATCATTAATTTCTTATTTTAATGTATGTATACACAAGCATTATTTAGTTAAAACTGAATGTTAATATATATTAAATAGAATTATGTATACATATATATATTTACATATAGATATGTAAATTCACATTAAAATTTTTTGTTGTATAGTAAATTGTTTATACTTAGTTTCAATGCTCTTTCATTTATTACGGTAATGAAATATAATGTTGCTACATTTCTTTTAAAAACATAATTTGAACATATATTTGCTTAAAATTATCTTTAAACTTGAGTGGAAATCAGAACTTTGTTTAGTATAAAAAGTGAATAAATAATACTAAATTGTAATCCTATATTATTAAAATTAAAACAATTTTAATCCCTTATTTATTTATTCAAAATAATTTTTATCCTACAAAAATCTTAAAATTTATGACTATTTTTTATTATGCTAGTATATGAAATTTTAAAACATAAATATTTAATTTATTTCAAATTAATGGACACAAACTTTCAGTTTTATTTTTTACAATTACCTTTATGAATAATTTTCTACTCAAATCCCAAGTATGTTAGGAATCAAATTATTTGAACGAGTCATTCAAATCGGTTTGGAAGAAAAAAAAATATAAATTTAAAATTGTGAAATTCCTAACTCAGATTATGACGATGATATCACTATTGTGCCACATGCAGAAGCATATATTTTAAAATTAAATTATAATTAGGTATCATTCTTAGATTTTCTTCCCCCAAACTAAGTAGCTTGATTTAAAAGTTTTTCTAACTTAAAACTTTAAAGGTAAATAAAAAAAAGATTCTTTTAGTTATCTTATTGCTATCACTGTGGATATTTATTCTGATTTTTCAAAACTTGACCACAACTCAATCAAACAGAATATTTTTAAAAAATTGCGTATAGATCCTGAATTAGTTACCCCTATATCTCACAATTTTCTCTAATATTTTCAATATTTTTTTAAATAAAAAATACTTGATTTTCTGCATCGAAATTTTTTAAATCATGGCATACTAAATAATTAGACAAGATGGTAGATAAATATTAATAAACTATGATATATTTTTATATAAACAAATATACTGATCAATATACAAAAATAATTTATAATTCCCAAAAACAAGTTTAAGAGAATTTCTCAAATATAAGGATATTATGTAAATATCACATAATCGCCTCTGATAATAAGAATCGATTTTAAGTTCTAAATTTAAACATGTATGATGTTTCTGAGAATTAAAAGTATTAACCCTTTACACGTAATCTGTTACATTTAAAAAATTATTGACTTTGCTAATATTTGCTTTAGAGAATGTCTGTAAGGAAATGCCTAATGATTTTAATAAATTGCGTAAATTAATCTACTGCTAATTATCATTTTAAAAGGAAAAGTTTTTTTTTTGCAAAGGACGATCTCTATGGAAGTTTTGACAAGTTCAATGGATGGAAAGAAACAATAACTCTAGCCAAGTCTATTTTTTGAACGCTTACGTTCGAGCATCGAAAAATAAGATTATTTAATAAAGCATTAAATAAGTTAGTGCAATAAGAGAAGTATTTAAAAGTTTTATTTTTGATATTTGATATTTCGTTTTGCTACTCTTTATTACTCCACATTGAATTTTTAGATTTTGAGGCAAAATGAATGATAATTCTGGTACTGCTAGTGAAAACGAAAACAATGTGAAGCTCAATTTATTTACTTATGCAGATCAGAATATTTTCTTTATCAATATCAAATCCACAATTATTATTCTCTACACTGTCAAAATGCTTCACTATGTAAAGAAATGTTTTTAGGCGTCATAATACTTGAAAATGTTTAAACAAAAATTTTAAAGGATTTTTTTTTGTTTCACACAGTAATTTATTGCATAGTTATTTATTTATTTTTTCCAGCATTTGAATATTTTACCTTCCTAATGAAACACATATGAATTAAATGTTTTCCAGAAACTTTTAAAACTTCCCATGAATGGCTTCTCTAAACATTTACGGTAGAACAGCATTTTAGTCACATCTACAGAGTGCTCTGAATAGGTCAAGTTTAATTACTTATCTTGTACTTATGCCAATTGTTTTTATAAGAAAAGGTTTATAAGATTTCCTCTCTGGAAGCCAGAATTTGTTAGAGAAATTAACAAACTCAAATACTTGCATGCATTCGAGGGCAAATGTATGTAAAAATTAATAAAATGCTAAAATATTTTAGGAAGGACTTAATAAAATAAGAGGTCTAAAAATTATGGTCTATTTTAAGGAAAAATTAAGGAGCGGTCAATCCTCCAATAAGAAATACACCTGGTTATAGTGAGGAAAGTTTGGTGTCGTTTGGTTTGGAGCTCTACGGTGTACTCAGTACACCGTAGAGCTCCAAACCACCGTGTGCAAAACAGTACACTGTACTGTTTTGCACACGAGGGCTAATGAGACCGGGACCTACTGCTTAAAGCCGATTCCGAACAGGCTACGAACATCCATGCCATAGCAGGATTCGAACCCATGAACTCCGGTACCGACGATCAGCGCCCTAATCAATCGTCCATCGTTCGGCTACAATGAGGAAAGAATATTAGTACGAGTAAAATAAGAAAAATTTCAACAATTAGTGAAGCCTCATTACGTAAGGTAAAAAATATATATTGATCTCTAGATCACAAAGAAAAACATAAATATTTTAGAAACAAATGAACAATGTATATATACATGCTTTGAGAGCATTGTATGACGGAATAAACCCAGTAAAACAGAAGATTAATAACATCATATTGCATTTTCACTGTGGAGTTTTTCCACTGTGAAAATTTTTCTCTCGTGAGTTCTTAGTAACAGTTACATAAAAAAGAACATCAGTGAAAAGCTACTGTGACTCATATTTCATAGCCGAAATCAAGATATAAATGCTGTTTCATTCACAAAATAATTTTTCATATTACTAATAATTTATATATCAATATTCTAGAATAATTTCTGAAGAGTGATATAATGTAATCGATTACCACAAATGTTAAAGTTTACCTAAATTCCTACTTTCATGATACATAAGTGCAGTTTTATATAAAAAAATTAAAATCCATCAAAAAATGTAATGTAAGAGGATACATTGGTTTCACAAATTTAAATTTTAAACTGCCAAAAATTTGAAATTATTCAACACTTTAATACCTGTATTTTTTACTAACTACATTTAATAAAAAATTAGCAAAATAATTTTCACTCTAAAAGAGCGTCAAATTTCTGATACTTAATTTTACTCATTTTTATTACTATTTATTACTATTACTCTATATAAGTATTTGTTACACATAAGCTAAAAATTTTTTAACTCAGTAGATCATTACGTTGTTACACTATTTTAATAATATTATTTCGCAATATTTGACTATCATATTATTTCAATGTTGTGTAAACGTTATTTTACTTACACATATGTTCTGTGCACATAAAAAAGGCATTTGCATACAGTTATTGGAAAATCTGATAGAGATAGATAATTCAACCTTTTGGTGTTTGTAGACAAACATACGCACACATACAATTACTCATTATTTACAGAAATATTTATTTCATACCTATATATTTCCTGTTTCCTAATTTTGAACACATGTTTGTTGTTTATTTCATATATTTTAAATCTGATCAGCGATATTTTAGAGTTGGATATTTAACCAGAATATAAAAAATGGGCAATGAATAATGCATCACAAAATTTTATTTAAATTTCTGTATATAACATCTCCTTAAAGCACATGATCGAATATAGACTAGTCAGAAAACTTCATATGAAACGCAAGAAGTACGTTATTTTCAAATCATATGCATCGAAGAGTTTTGTATATTTTCTAGTAACTTATATAGAAAACAGGAGTTATTGTCAAATAGAAAAAAAAAATGTTACTAAAATTTCAATATAAAATTCAGTATTTTGTTTGTAAAATAAAAACTAACAGTGTCAATGATTTAATTTTTGATTTTGAATTTTCGAAGCAGTTTATATTGCATATGGCATACAAATTTCATTTATCACTCTTTCTAAATTTCACGGTATAGGTGGAAATTATATGTTCGAGTAATTTACTAACATACTAAATCAACTGTTGATAGATCTTAATATCACATAATTAGTCTAAAATGAGTTTTCATCATAATTACACAGGACTGCATTAATCTAAATGTAATGTATCCTAATATTACATAGAGGTCACAGCATTATAATTCTATATAATATTATAATCATTGTCATTCTGTATATTGTCATTATATTTTAATATAGACTTACCATTAGAAGTGTACATAGTAAAGTACATTCATAGAAAAGAAGTACAAAATATGACATTAAGATTTTAATGAATTTCAAAACCTTCTATAGTAATTCATATTCATATTTCATTAAATGTTATAAATTGTTTAATGTCACTTAAACTAGTATTGATATTAATTCTAATGAATGCGAAATGAAATGTTACTAAGCAAATGTCCCTATATGTGTAATACCTATAATAAGATTGATAATCATTGGTCTAGTAGAAACTGCAGTGTTACATGAATGAAAACAAAGTCTTTGACATTTTCATAAATTAAGAAAGTTAAGAAATTATCAGCAATTTTGCATTTGATTTTTTTACTTGCTTAAAATAAAAATGAATTATATAAATATTCTGATTACTTTTTATCATACTATTCTGAAAAGTTAAGATTTATTCCAGGAAATAAAATTATTAAGCTTTGATAAACTGTTCTGCATAATGCTGAATAGATATAAAAAACACACACGAAGGAATCCTAAAAAATGCTATGATATATTTAATTCGATAGAACTTTTAAATGCATAAAGCTTTACAGTACAAAATACAAATTATTTTAGAAGAAATATATTATTTTTAAAACATAGTTCTCAAAATAAAATATTTATAAGTTTAAAATTTTATTCCAGGAAATTATATTTAATTTAACTTTTTGCGAAATACTTCATTATAATTTTGAATAGATATAAAAATCATATCATGAGGAAAGGAATCCAAAATATACCCTGAAATATTTAGATACATAGTACGTAAAATTTCTATTAGAATTTCCATAGAATTTTCTATTAGTTTAAAATGTCCTTCCAGGAAATCCATTTATTAACTGTTCGGCATAATGTTTAACCTACATAAAAACATGGCTCGAGAAAAAGGATCTCAAATAAACCACTAAATTTTTAGACATGTAATATATAATATTTTGTTAAAAAAAAAGACTTCTGTTAGTTCAAAACTTCATTCCAGGAAATAAATTTTCTATATTTTTTATAAATGTTTATGTTGAACAGATATAAAACCATAATTTCGTTAATTTTGGTTTTTTTCATACAGGTAACTGGATGAGAGACATAGGTAGTTAAGTTCATTGCATTGCATGACTCACTAATATGAATAACTGGGCAATGTAATATTTTGTTTACAAAAAAATTTCTGTTAGTTCAAAACTTCATTCCAGGAAATAAATTTTCTATATTTTTTATAAATGTTTATGTT
>CM063508.1:160638953-160646453 GCA_032207245.1 Pardosa pseudoannulata
GAAATATGCAGAAGATTATTGAAATGCGCATTATTTCTAAGATACCACAGAATCAAAAACTACTTTCTTGCTCCGTGTAAAATAAAACTTTTAGAAAG
This sequence comes from Pardosa pseudoannulata, assembly GCA_032207245.1. NCBI lineage: Eukaryota > Metazoa > Arthropoda > Arachnida > Araneae > Lycosidae > Pardosa > Pardosa pseudoannulata. The sequence goes on from CM063508.1 coordinate 160,639,052, forward strand.
TATCTAGAGATAAAATATTCTGATAGTTCTATATTTCACAAACTCGCTCTTATTCGGAAACCTTAACACTTTATAAATGACTTGTTTTTAAAATGCTTTACCTTAAATTCATTCCAAGTCAACAGGGTTATGCACATAAACGATTAAAACGTGTTACACGTCCTAAGTATATTTAAAGCGAAGGTTATGCATGGAATGAAATTTCAGCATTACATCTGCGAAATATATTACATGCGAGAGACTTCATGGGCCTCCAGAAAGAATTTAAATAATTGGTTCTTTTCAGTACAGCATTTCGAAAGGGGAATACCAATTTGTTACGGCCTCTCCGAGGGAAAAGATATTACTTTGCTACTCCACTTTGTCAAATAAACGTCTATAATATATAGACTGTTATAAAGTATTTTCAACAAATTTCAATTTTAAAGTAAATAAAATATAAACTTTAATATAATTCCATGAATTTTATTTTATTTTATTTTATTTTTTCTTAAATATTATTGAAAAAAAATTTTTTTTTTATAAAACTCTTAGAATATTTTGTTAATAGTTTTTCCTTTAAATATTACGTCTTTATATTAAAACATGTTTAGTGTTTAGAACATTTTATTAAGGATTAATGTTTCTTTAAAATGCTATAAAATTTGAAAATACGCTATGATTATCATCTTTTCTTCTTTAGGGGATGGTTTTTGGAACTAGTTAATTTTTTATTTGTATTCTAAATATTATGATATAATATAGCTAAAATAGATATAAATAAACACTTTATTATTATATAAAACATTTGTTTTTAATATTAAATTTAACCTTTTATCCTACAGATCCGTGAATAGTGCTTCATAAAACTTAATTTATTAGATATGTTCCTAGGTACGTTTCTAAAACAAGTGTGTGTTTAGAACATTTTATTAAAGATTAATGTTTCTTTAAAATGCAATAAAATTTGAAAATACGCTGTGATTATCGTCTTTTCTCCTTCACGGGATGGTTTTTGAAACTAGTTAATTTTTCATTTGTAATCTAAATATTATGATTTTAAATAGATAAAATATATATAATATAACTAAACACTTTATTTTTTATAAAACATTTGTTTTTAATTTTAAATTTAAATTTTATCCCACAGATTCGGGAATAGTGCTTCATAAAACTTAATTTCATAGATATGTATGTTTCTAGGAACGGTTATAAAATAATTGCGTGTTTAGAACATTTTATTAAGGATTAGTGTTTCTTTAAAATTCTATAAAATTTGAAAATACGTGTGATTATCATCTTTTCTATTTCAAGGTAAGGATTTTGAAACTAGTTAACTTTTTATTTGCAAATCTAAATAATATGATATAAAATAGATAAAATATATATAACTAAACACTTTATTTTTATATAAAACATTTGGTATTAATCTTAAATTTAATTTTTTATCACACAGATTCGTGAATAGTGCTTTATAAACTTAATTTATTATAAATATATGTATGTTCCTAGAAACGTTTCTAAAATAAATGTGTGATTAGAACATTTTATTAAGGATTAATGTTTCTTTAAAATGCTATAAAATTTGAAAATACGCTGTGATTATCATCTTTTCTTCTTCAGGGGATGGTTTTTAAAACTAGTTAATTTTTTATTTGTAATCTAAATATTATGACAAAAAATAGGTAAAATAGATTTAAATAAACACTTTATTTTTATATAAAACATTTCTTTTTAATCTTAAATTTAACCTTTTATCAAACAGATTCGTGAATAGTGCTTCATTCATTTATTAGATAAGAATGCTCCTAGGAACGTTCCTAAAATAAGTGTGTGTTTAGAACATTTTATTAACGATAAATGTATCTTTAAAATACTAAAAAATTGAAAATACGCCATGTTCATCATCTTTCTCCTTTAGGAGATTGTTTATGAAACTAGTTAATTTTTTTATTTTGTAATCCAAATATTATGATATAAAATAGATAAAATAGATATAACTAAACACTTTTTTATATAAAACATTTGTTTTTGATCTTAAATTTAATCTTTTCTCCCGGAGAATCATGAATAGAGCTTCATAAAACGAAATTTATTAGATATGTTCCTAGGAACGTTTCTTAAATAAATGTGTGTTTAGAACATTTTATTAAGTATTAATGTTTCTTTAAAATGCTATAAAATTTGAAAATAGCCGTGTTTCTCATCTTTTCTCTTTTAGGGAATGGTTTTTGAAACTAGTTAATTTTTTTATTCGTAATTTAAATATTATGATTTAAAATAGGTAACACAGATGTAACTAAACACTTTATTTCTATATAAAACATTTAATTTTAATCTTAAATGTAACCATTTATCACAGAGATTCGTGAATAAAGCTTCATAAAACTAAATTTTTTTAGATATGTATGTTCCTAGGAACGTTTTTAAAATACATTTGTTTAGAACGTTTTATTAAGAATTAATGTTTCTTTAAAATGCTGTAAAATTTGAAAATACGCTGTGATTATCATCTTTTCTTCTTTAGGTGATGGTTTTGAAACCAGTTATTTTTTTTATTTGTAATCTAAATATTACGATATAAATAAGCACTTTATGAATTATTTTTAACGAATTTCAATTTTAAAGTGAATAAAAATATAAAACTTTAATATAATTCCATGAATTTTATTTTATTTTATTTTATTTTTTCTTAGATATTATTGAATAGTTTTTTTTCTATAAAACTCTTAGAATATTTTGTTAATAGTTTTTCCTTTAAATATTACGTCTTTATATTAAAACATGTTTAATGTTTAGATTTTTTTCTATTTAAAATAAGTGTATGTTTAGAATATATTATTAAGGATTAATGTTTCTTTAAAATGATATAAAATTTGAAAATACACCGTGTTTATCATCTTTTCTCCTTCAGGGTGAGGATTTTGAAACTAGTTAACTTTTTATTTGTAATCTAAATATTATGATTTAAAATAGATAAAATATATAAAACTAAACATTTTATTTTTTATAAAACATTTGTTTTTAATCTTAAATTTAACTTTTTTATCCCACAGATACGTGAATAGTGTTTCATGAAACTTAATATATTAGATATGTTTTGCCAGTCATACAATATGATATTGAGTTTCAAAGCAATAGGGTATTGAGTTTCCATTGCTTCCCACATTTGGTAACATTACTTTTCATGAAAATTCCACCTTATGATATTAGATTAAATCCGAAACTACATCAGACTAAATTTAACTAAAAATCAACTAATAAACAATATGATATTACAATAAGATATTGATATTATTATAATATTAATAATATCAATATCATATTGATGATATTATATATGATATTGATTTTATTTATTCTACAATATGATATTGAGTTTCCATTGCTTTCCACATTTGATAACATTCCTCTTTATGAAAATTACTCTTTATGATATTACATTAAGTCCGAAATTACTTCAGAGTAATTTCAACTAATAATCAACTAGTTTCACACTTAATGTAATAATGTAATAATGACTTAATGTACAACAGTAACTATAGACATATCAATGATATTTAATGAGGACAGATCCCATTCAAGCATCTTTATTTAGCAGATATTTTCATAGTTTTGCTTTATCATGTCTTTTATATTTCGTATCATAAATACGTGGGATTTTCAGCACTTGTTATCTGTTTACATTTAATTAGTTTTACTGAATTTAATTTGCTACTAAAAATAATAACTTCTCATACAAAGTGAAAAGTTAGAACTTATTATAAACATTTTTTCTAATACACTGTCTGCAAACTTATAATAAAAATAAGTGAGGCTCAGTAATGATTTTTGCTTTTTTGTAAACATTAATTATTAAGTATACGTATCCATTAATTTAAAATTTTAAAGTAACAGAAACTTTGAACCAAAATGTGCATTTTTAAAACAGCTAAAATAATGTTTAAAAATTCAATTTTAAATACTAAAATCAATACTAAAAGAAATTAACGACAACAAAAAAAGTAAGTAAAGTGTTATCGAAGGTTTATAATGTAATTACTGTGAATTTTTAAATCAATGTGTCTAATAGTTTTTGCTTACAATATAAATTGGAAATACAATTTCAATAAAATGCATATAAGTTTTCATCGTTTACTTATAAGCTGTGATAGTACATGAAGAAGTTGTGTAGCTTCACAAGTTATAATCCGAACATTTCAATGGGATTTGTTTTTAACGATTAAGAAATGCCCAGCGATCTTAATAAGGCGAAAATCGAATTCTCGAAAGTTTAAAGATGATGTGTTCCTTTAAAGGAGCCAATGTCTTGTCGCGCCTGAAATGGAAAGTATACTGGGACAGATTAGAAGTAAAAGGCGGAAGTTCACATGTAACTAACTAAGCTCTTCGGCCGAACAGCCCCTAGGAGGCCAGGGCCTACGGTGCCATTCTCTGTGTAACTGACAAAGGGCCCTGGGAAGTGAAGCATATTTTCCTGTTAGGTGATCAGTCTTACGCGGAACCCCCAGTATTTAGTTGCCATGCACGATCGGTCCTCAGTTCATCTACCCACTGAAGGGAAGAAAGGCTGAGTCAACCTTGCCCAGCCCGGGGATCGAATCTGTCTTGAGAGGGCGAAGCGCTACCCCAATTCTACTGGGATGCCCACATGCATCCCGCTGTAATGAAAGTTACTTCTGTTTTAAGGCATTTGAGATATGTAGATGTGTGTTTTCCTACAGCATAATCACACCATTTCTTAGTTGTCTTGGACTTTTCTCTTCAGTTGCACACCTTAATCCCTCCAGTGTACCGCAAAGTATTGTATGCATCACTTTAACAAGTCTTTTTCCGACGTATTTGGTAGCAACTTCACCATTGTTAAAGTTTCAACAATTTTCCTCAGCACTTTGGAAATAGGTGAATGCTACAATAATTAGCTGCCTCGGTGGCAATGTTTATATACCCTTATTGTTGACAAGATTAATTGCTTATACTGGGCAGCCACGACATAAAATTGTACATTTTGGATCATTCTTTATACCCAAATAAAGTTACACCTTAAAACAGATGCACCGGTTGATTTTTGCATTTACAAGTGGTGTCTGTTAAAAATATATATGTAGAAATATACACAAAATACAATTAGAAAAACTGTTTTAAATTTAACAAAATGTTAATTAAAAATTTATCTGATTTAGAAAACATAGATTTGGTTAATCTAGAATGCTTTATTGCATATGCTTACTTAATTTGTCTATCTAAGCTATTAATTAAAATAATAATTCACTTTTTAAGTCCAAATACTTTATATATTTTGCGCACAATATGTAAAATATTTCTGTAACATTACGATATACTTCTATGTGTATTTAAGAAGACCGTCTTTGAAATATTTCTATTTATTCTGTCAAAAAGCTTATTCTAATTTATAACCTATAAGATAATAAAAAAATACATTGTCAGATTTAGTAACTTTTTAATGCTTTTAAAAGATATAAAAAATAGGGAATTTATAAAATACACTACAGTCTTGTGTCCTCTAAGAAAGCAGCCTTAAATATTTGGATTCTTGTAAGTCACATGCATGTTCTGCAAAGAAGAACTTTTTGTTCTGTAAAACAGCTGCCTCTTTATAAAAGATACTCTTCCGAATAAATGAATCTAAATGTAGTTATATGGTAATACCAGCAATTGTAACTACAGTGTGAACGTTAGACAATATCTTCAAGTGTCAAGATGACATCTCTTTATTGTGTTCTTATTGATGAATAATTCACTAGATCAAGAATAAAATGCAATGTCTAAACTTCAATATTTCTTGTATACACGGTTCTTAATATCTGCGCATTTGTCTATATTTCTTTTTTAACTGTTTGAAGAAAGAGGAATTGGGGTGGAATTTTTAAAATGAAAAAAATTACTTTGGCCATTACTCATACACAGTTACTAAAAAATCAATCAGCACAAAAAAATATGACGGAAATTTGATTTTCCCGACCTAGAGACTTGAAATAGTACTTTTGCTTAAAAAAAATTTATTTACTATATTAAGCAGCAAACAATAAGTCCTCTACAATATGTAACCAGGCAAAATAAACTTAACAATCAATGTAAAATATTCTGATACATCATGAAAGTTCCTAGTACACACTTTATATTTTAGACATTTTTATAGTTTAATGACACTTGATAAAATTATCATTTCCATATTTCTCTACATACGAAAACTAGGTTCAGAACCCTAAGATTATGGGAATATGTCTTTAAAGCGCAAATACTGTCATATTCGCTACATTGAGATTTTTTTGTTAATGCATATATTTATTTTTTAAACCAAAGTTTCTCAATTACAATGATTCAAAAACTAAAGTTTACAATTTTAATAAAGCGAAAACAAACTTGTTATGCATAAAAATTTATGTTCTTAAATAAAACTATTTCCAATGAAGCAGGTGATACAGACACTATCCTAACGTCTTAACAAGGCTGCGAACCTGATACCCATTTGGCACCAACCTGAGAGTACTTATAGCCTCAGCTATGCTAAGCACACGAGTAATATTGCCCCACCTGAGTCCTCGTAATTTAGAAGCAGGGACCCCGAAGAAGTTTCCCAGGCTTGGCCTGCCACCCCTAGAGGTATTGTTTGTAAACGTGTAGGACTTTGTGACATATTTTACAAGCCCAAGTCATCTTTAGCAAACACGGTGGATCTTAGACGGGCTCCAGCATCGAACCAGCAACCTTTCAGTTGCGATATCGCTGCCTTTGCTGACTGAGTTACCATGGCTCTCATTTAAATAAAACTTGGTGGTTAAAATATGTATTAATATTACAGTAATAATATATTGACTTTTATTAAAATACATTAAATAGAAAACACACTATAAATATATTTCATAAGGATTCTTCTTCATGTATTATTCTGTTTCCCGAAATATAATAAAATAATATTGAGATATATATATATGCAACATATATGGAAGTGAATATGTATTTTTCATACATATCATATGTGTTCTATGTATGTATATATATATATATATATATATATATATATATATATATATATATATATATATATATATATATATATATATATATATATATATATATATATATATATATATATATATATATATATATATATATATATATATATATATATATATATATATATATATATATATATATATATATATATTATATATATATATATATATATGTATATATATGTATATATGTATATATATATATATATATATATATTATATATATATAAATATATATATATATATATATATATATATATATATATATATATATATATATATATATATATATATATATATATATATATATATATATATATATATATATATATATATATATATATATATATATATATATTAATAACTTGATTGTACTTGCCTGTTAA
>CM063508.1:160651453-160656453 GCA_032207245.1 Pardosa pseudoannulata
AAAGCAAATTTCTTTTGTAAAATGATATAAACCGTCCTGTTTCAGCTGAATTAGTAATTCATTACTCAATCCATTTACCTACAATCCATTTAGTCTAATTATCTATTATCATATATTCGATCTGAATCGATCGTAGACAATCATCCAATCACCAAATTTCACATATGCACTAAAAGGTGTTTATGAATTATTCATTAATAGAGTAATCAATGTCTAATGATTGGTTGGTACAAATTAATAAGTTCGATAGCAGTTTTGATTTGTTTAACGTTTATAATTTGTTAGTGATAAGATATAACATTTTGTATTATAAATTTTCACCAAGTTAGTGTAAAGTATATTTTATTTAATGGTTTTTTATGTAATTTGTATATTTATTGTATTATTTGTATAGTTCGTGTTATTGTTATACATTTCACTGATGTTCTTTAAGTTTCATATAAATACAAGTTTCTTTTGTAAATTAAAACAAACGGTCCTGTTTCAGCTAAATTAGTAATTCATCCCTCAATCCATTTATTTACAATGCATTTAGTCTAATTATCTATTATCACATACTCGATCTGAATTGATAGTAGATGAGCACCAAATTTCGCATATGCACTAAAAGTTATTTATGAATTGTTCATTAATCTAGTAATCAAAGTCTAATGATTGGTTTATAGGAATTAATAATTTCGATAACATTTTTATTTTCCTTAGCTTTCATAATTTGTTAATGATAAGACATAATATTTTGTATTATAAATTGTCACCAGAAAAAATGTAAGGTATATTTTATTTAATGGTTTTGTATGTAATTTGTATATTTATTGTTGTTGTTATACATTTTACTGGTGTTCTTTAAGTTTAATATAAAGGCAAGTTTCTTTTGTAAAATGAAATAAACCGTCCTTTTTCAGCTGAATTAGTATTTCATCACTCAATCCATTTAATCTAAGTATCTAGTTTCACATAATCGATCTGAAGCTATCGTAGACAATCACCAAATATTGCATAAGCACTAAAAGGTATTTATGAATTGTTCATTAATAGAGTAACCAAAGTCTAATGATTGGTTGGAAGGAATTAACAAGTTCTATACAATTTTTATTTTGTTTGATGTTTATAATTTGTTAGTGATAAGACGTAGTATTTTGTAATATAAATGTTTAGAAAGTCAAAGAAAATGTAAAGTATATTTTATTTAATGGTTTTGTATATAATTTTAATGGTTTTGTATGTAACATAATTTGTATATTTATTGTTATATTTGCATATTTATTGTTATTGTTATATATTTCACTGATATTCTTTCAGTTTAATATAAAGGCAAATTTCTTTTGTAAAATGAAACAAACGGTCCTGTTTCAGCTAAATTAGTAATTCATCACTCAATTCATTTAGTCTAATTATCTATTATCACATATTCGATCTGAAACGATCGTAAACAATCACCAAATTTCGCATATGCACTAAAAGTTATTTATGAATTTTTCATTAATAGAGTAATCAAAGTCTAATGATTGGTTGGTAGGAATTAATAAGTTCAATAACATATTTATTTTGTTTAGCGTACATAATTTGTTAGTGATAAGACATATTTTGTATTGTAAATATTCATCAAGTCAGAGAAAGTGTAAAGTATATTTTATTTCATTGTTTTGTATGTAATTTCTAAATTTATTGTTATATTTGTTTAGTTATTGTTATTTTTATACATTTTACTTATGCTCTTGCTATCGTTGACAATCACCAAATTTTGCATATGCATTAAAATGTATTTATGAATTATTCATTAATAGAGTAATCAAGGTCTAATGATTGGTTGGTAGGAATAAGTTCAATAGCATTTTTATTTTTTTTGCGTTTATAATTTATTAGTGATAAGACATAATATTTTGTATTATAAATATTCACTAAGTCAGAGAAAATGTAAGGTATATTTTATATAATTGTTTTGTATGTAATTTGTATATTTATTGTTATGTTTGTATAGTTATTATTATTGTTATACATTTCACTGATATTCTTTAAGTTTAATATAAAGGCATGTTTCTTTTGTAAAGTGAAATAAACCATTCTATTTCATCTTAATTAGTAATTCATCTATCAATCCATTTAATCTAATTATTTATTACCACATATTCGATCTGAAGCTATCGTAGACAATCACCAAATTTCGCATATGCACTAAAGGGTATTTATGAATTGTTCATTAATAGAGTAATCAAGGTCTAATGATTTGTTGGTAGGAATTAATAAGTTCGATAACATTTTTATTTTGTATAGCGTTCATAATTTGTTAGTGATAAGACATAATATTTTGTATTGTAAATTATCACCAAGTCAGAGAATATGTAAGGTATATGATATTTAATTGTTTTGTCTGTAATTTGTATATTTATTGTTCTGTTAACCATGATATTTAACATCCAACTTTTCTAAGTAAAAATGAAGATATTAAGACGAAATTATGGTTTCAAAATTACTAACTACATAATGATGGGAAATGTTTATAATAAAATAAAATTGGTAAACATGATAGCTTTGATTGTAATTGGTATTGTTATAATGATAATGCTTATAAAAGACAATATTCCGACTTTTTTAAGTAAAAAGAAAAAATGTTAAGATGAAATGATGTCTCCAAAAATAGAATCTACGTAAAGATGGAACATGTTTGTAATAAAATAAAATTGGGGACTACACTCGATTTGTATGTGATTGGGAATGTTATACTTATGTTGGCTATAAAAGACCATACTCCAACATGTCTACTTAAGAAAAAAAATATTAAGATGAAATAATATCTCAAAAAATAAATGAACATAATGATAGAAATGCTTATAAAATGAAATTGGTGAATATAACGTTATTTTTTATAATTACGTTGTTTATGAAAGACAATACCTGCCTTTTTCTAAGTTAAAAAATAATAACAGGAAATTATGCCTCTAAAACTCGAATTTACTTAATGATGAGACATGTTTATAACAAAATAAAATTGTGAATATAATGGTTTTGTATGTAATTGATATTTATGTTCCTTATGAAAGACAATATCCCAAATTTCCTTAGTAAAAAGAAAATTTTAAAATGAAATGAAGTATCTAAAAATAAAATTAACATAACGATGTTGTATGCGTATAATAAAATAAAATTGATAAACATAAATTTGGAAAAATACGAAATAATATAATGTGTAATATACTCCTGATGCTAAGATTTTAAAATATTTAACCCATAAATTATTTTGAAAGGCACAGTTGCAAGATGTTCATGAAAAATAAACCTGTAAAATTTGGATATAAATTTTAGGTATTAGCATCTTACAACGGATATCCTTTTTTTATTACCCCTTACCAAAAATGACAGTTCAAGAACTGCAAAAGAAAAGCAACAACAGTGTGCTTAAAATGTAATGTTGAACTTTGCTTTGAATGTTTTCCCAAATTTCACCTATGAATCTGCATAATGCAATGTAAGTGATATTTGTTAAATTTTAGCGGTGTATTCGACAGTTGGCCTAATTGTAGGACAGCTAATTATTTACAAAATTAAAATTAATTTTTAAAATTTAGGTTTTATATGCTTTGTTACACCATATTAATGTTATGAATAAAGTTTTAAAAATTTTCAGAAATATTTAGTTGGTGTGGTACAATATGGGTTAACTTATAAATTTTATAAGGCGAATAAATAATGATAATACATAGGATATTTCATCTATAAAAATCTATAATAAAAGAATTTCTAAATTATTTCAAAGCATTTTTATAAACATTGTGTTACCAAACAACATTCTTTAAACCTTTGTCTAATCCAAAGCACTGTAATCAATAAATTTCATGTTTTCTCTACATGTTTATTATTTATGTAGAGACAAAACTAGATAGGGATTACCGTTTACATTAAACACAAATCATATGATAAAATTATTTTTAATTTATACAAAATTTTCCAGGTTTGTTCTCTGTTTTAATATTTTAAATATTCTCATAATGCAACAAAGTATTCGCATTTTAAAGAATGTTTTAAAATTTATAAAATTAGGTTATAATTTTATAGCTAAATTAAATATTGAAAAATATTTTACACGAAGATTAAAATTAATAAAAATGTTGTAAAAATATAACTTTAAATAAAATAAGAAATGAATATCTTAAAATAAGGTAATTATAATAAAAAATATGTATAAAATTTTTAAGTATTTTTATAACATTGTGAAAACAATCTATTCTTATGTAAAAAAGCAAATTAAATATTATTTTCAAAGAGTATTATTGTAATGATACATCTATTTATAGTTTAAATTCTGAAACAAAGACAAAAATAATGTTTTTAATTAACCAAATTTTGACATTGTTGATAAATATTCCTTTGCAAAAGTATATAAATGTTTTAAAATTTATAACAAATGCATTAATATACTATGATTCTAAATTTGAGAGACACCGAATAAAATATAATGCACCTGGAACACACTAAAATTACTAAAATGATGTTATAAACATTAAAGAAAATAGAAAGAAAAAGTGTTTAAGTTTTAAAATAAAAATGTAGGAATCAGTGGGGATTTAGCGAGTTAAAATTTAATTGAAAAAATTTAATTTCATTAAGAAGAATGTGCTTATTTAAAAAAATAAAACTAGGATTTATTTCTAGGATAAAATAATCGTTTCTCTAATAGATTGCTGAAAGTTTGAACTACTTTGATCTATTAACTTTAGAAAGTAAATACGAATTGGTGAGTAATATCTACCAACCGTTTTATACAATCATTCATTGTCTTAAAAAATCAGTCAATTGAAGCATATTTGGTACATATTACTATCATAAACAATTATAAATTTAATAAAATATATACTGGAAGGTTATATATATTGTTATATATATATATATATATTTTTATTTATTTCTCTCTCTCTTATATATATATATATGTTTATACACAGATATATATATATATATATATATATATATATATATATATATATATATATATATATATATATATA
>CM063508.1:160661453-160671453 GCA_032207245.1 Pardosa pseudoannulata
AATTAAAGCAATATATTTGATTCCGGTGTGAAAAAAATCTTTAAAGAAAAACTTTTGTTTTTTAACCCAAGCATACAAACACATTTCAAACTAAGTTCTTATCTTTGAAAAACCCCTTTCTTCTTAACGACTCTAGGGAACAAAGAAAAAAACATCAACCAGAGACATTTTTAACCTCAATAAATGATACTCTTGTATGAGAGACTTGTTTCACAGTTGAAGATCAACAGAGGGTTTCAAAGAAGAGTACTTAAGGATTGGATTATTCACAAAATATATCGAATTGTATTTCTTTTGAAATAACCCAATTGGTTAAAAATACTTTCATCAAGCATAAAATAAGCCGCTTTAACAAAAAATTAAAAATACAAAATGTTATTATTTAAACAATAATGGTGTAGTTAATTTCCAGTATTTCCTGTACAGCAAAACGTAAATCGTGTTTTCTTTTAAAAAATATTTTGAGTTCTGATCAAATCGTATAAATAAATGTAATAAAAATATTGTTTATATAAATTAAATAAAATAATTTTTAAAAAAGTACAGAAAATGTGTAAAATGTTTTTAATAATATGCATAAAAACTTGTCCTAATCTATAAATAATTATTTTAATTCCAAAAAAAATAAACATAGAGAAAATGCTATAAATTATTCTTCTGCTCAAAATCATGAGTCAATTTTAAAAATTAAAGAAATATATTTTATTTCAGAGTGAAAAAATCTTTAAAGCATAAGTAACTTCTGTTTTTTAACCCAAGCATACAAAACACATTTCAAAATAATTTCTTATGTTTGAAAAACCCCTTTCTTTTTAACGAGTCTAGGAAACAAAGAAAAATACATAAACCAGAGACATTTTAACCTCAATATATGATACCTTTGTATCAGCCACTCGTTTTATAGTTGAAGATCAACAGAGGGTTTCAAAGAAGAGTACTTAAGGATTGGATTATTCACAAAACATAGCGAATTGTATTTCTTTTGAAATAACCTCATTGGTTAAAAGTATTTTTTCAAGCCGAAAATGAGCCACTTCAACAAAAAATTAAAATTAAAAATGTTTTTATTTAATCAACAATGTTGTAGATAATTTTCAGTATTTCTTGTACTGCAAAAGGTAAATCGTATTTTCTTTTAAAATAATATTTTGTTCTCTGATTAAATCCTATAAATAGATGTAATAAAAATATCTTATACAGAAATTAAATAAACTAATTTTAAAAAAATACATGTAGAGCAAAAGATTTTTTAATAATATGCATAAAAATCTGTACTAATCAATAAATAATTATTTCAATTGCAAAATAAAAATAAATGCTATACATTTTTATGGTATTCATAAACACGATTCAATTTTAAAAATTAAAACAATATATTTGATTCCAGTGTGAAAAAAATCTTTAAATCTTAACTTTTGTTTTTTAATCCAAGCAAACAAAAACACATTTCAAACTAAGTACTTATCTTTGAAAAACCCCTTTCTTCTTAACGACTTTAGGGAACAAAGAAAAAAAACATCAACGAGAGACATTTTTACCTTCGATAAATGATACCCGTGTATCAGCCACTCGTTTTATAGTTGAAGATCAACAGATGGTTTCAAAGAAGAGTACTTAAGGTTTGGACTATTCAGAGAACATATCGAATTGTATTTCTTTTGAAATAACCTCATTGGTTAAAAGCATTTTTGTCAAGCCCAAAATGAGGCACTTTAACAAAAAATTAAAATGCAAAATGTTATTATTTAATCAATAATGGTGTAGTTAATTTTCAGTATTTCCTGTACTGCAAAAGGTAAATCATGTTTTCTTTTAAAAGAATAGTTTTATCTCTGATTAAATCTTATAAATAAATATAATAAAAATATTGTATATATAAATTGAATAAACTAATTTAAAAAACATGTACAGCAAAAGATCTTTTAATAATATGCATTAAAATCTGTACTAATAAATAATTAATTTAATTGCAAAAGAGAAATAAACAAAGTGCAAATGCTATAAAAGTTCCTGCTGCTCATAATCACTATTCAGTTTTAAAAGTTAAAGTAATATATTTGATTCCAGTGTAAAAAAAAAAAATCTTTAAATCGTAAGTAATTTCTGTTTTTTAACCCAAGCACACAAAAACACATTTCAAACTAAGTTCTTACCTTCGAAAATCCCTTTCTTCTTAACGACTCTAGGGAACAGAGAAAAAAACATCAACCAGAGACATTTTTAACCGCAATAAATGATACCCATGTGTCAGCCACTTGCTTTACAATCGAAGATCAACACAGGGTTTCAAAGAGAGTACTTAAGGATTGGATTATTCACATAACATATCGAATTGTATTTCTTTTGAAATAACTTTATTGGTTAAAAGTATTTTTGTCAAGCCAAAAATAATCCGCTTTAGCAAAAAATTAAAAATGCAAAATAGTATTATTTAATCAATAATGGTGGAGTTAATTTTCAGTATTTCCTATACTGCAAACGGTAAATCGTATTTTCTTTTAAAAGAACGTTTTGATCTCAGATTAACTCTTATAAATAGATGTAATAAAAATATTGTATACACAAATTAAATAAACTAATTTTAAAACATGTACTACAATTGATCTTTTAATAACATGCATAAAAATATGTAATAATCTATAAATAATTATATTAATTGAAAAAATAAATAAACAAATTGAAAATGCTATAAATTTTTATGCTGCACATAATCATTAGTCAATTTAAAAAATTAAAGCAATATATTTGATTCCAGTGTGAAAAAATCTTTAAAGCGTAACTTTTGTTTTTTAACGCAAGCACACAAAAACACATTTCCAACTAAGTTCTTATCTTCGAAAATCCCTTTCTTCTTAACGACTCTAGGGAACAGAGAAAAAACATCAACCAGAGACAATTTTAACCTCAATAAATGATACCCGTGTATCAGCCACTCATTTTATAGTTGAAGATCAACAGAGGGTTTCAAAAAAAAAGTACTTAAGGATTGGATTATTCACAAAACATATCGAATTGTATTTCTCTTAAAGTAACCCAATTGGTTAAAAGTATTTTTATCAAGTCGAAAATAAGCCGCTTTAACAAAGAATTTAAAATGGAAATTGTTATTATATATTCCTATTTAACTGCCCTATATGTTAAATATTTTCTGTTAACACATTGTGAGCGGATACATTTTCAACAGAATTGTACCGGGAGCGAGCGTTTTGAGCATAAATTTAGTTATTCAGTTAAATCTCAATAGATGGAAAATTATTTCCTTTTTTAACCAACTTTTCGTATTTTATATTCAAATATATAAACAAATATATAAATAGAAATATATAAATATCAACTATAAGATATTTCTGAGCAAAATATTTTGTAGAGTATAAATTTATAATATATATTTATATAAAATAATATATAAAATAAGTGGAAGAATGTATTAATAAATCAAATAAAATAATTAAAAAAACGTTCACCAAAAAAGACATTTCAATCAAAAACAATAATTTGAATCATCTTTTAAAAATATATAATAAGAGAAAATGATTTCTATCATTAAATATTAACATAACATCATTAAATATCTATTGTAATTTTAAAGAAAAATAAATAAGTTGAAAATGATATAAATTATTTGGCTGTATTATTCAGAACAATCAATTTTAAAAATTGAAGTGATATATTTGATTGCAGTCTAAAAAATAAATCTTTAAAGACAAAGTAACATTTTTTAATCCAGGTACACAAAAAATACATTCCTAAGTTCTTATCATCGAAGAAGTTCTTTCTCCTTAACGACTCAAGGGAACAAAGAAATAACATTAGCCGCAGACATTTTAACTTCAAGAAATCAGACCAGTATCATCCACTCGTTTTATAGTTGAAAATCAACTCAAGGTTTATAAGCATTGTTCATCCTCAAACATGTTACTAATGTAAATAAAGATCTAGCAAAAGGGTAAGTCTTAAATCATTTGCATCTGGTGTCAACAAGCTTGATATAACACATTCTTTTATAAGATATGAACTATGAAATAAAATTTTGCAAATTTTACACCCAAAATAACTCTTTTCTGTCCTTTTTAGAATATAAAAATATAAATTAAAGAATATTTTTATCTATGATTTTATCTTATATGATGAGAAAAATTTATTTTTAAATTAAATAAAATAATTAAAAAACGTACAACAGAAAATATCTTTCAATCATAAAGAATTATTTAAAAATATATACTAAGAGAAAATCTTTTCAATAATTAAATAATATCATAACATCATTAAATATATATTGTATTTTTCTTAGAAAAATAAATAAGTTCAAAATGATATAAATAATTCTGTTGTATACATTCAGAACAATCAATTTTTAAAATTGAAGTGATATATTTGATTCCAATCTAAAAAATAAATCTTTAAAGAGAAAATAACATTTTTCTAGTCCAGGTACACAAAAATTCAATCACAAGTTCTTATCTTCAGAGAACCTCTTTCTCCTTAACGACTCCAGGGAACAAAGGAATAACGTTAACCGCAGACATTTTTAACTTCAAGAAATCAGACCTGTATCATCCACTCGTTTTATAGTTGAAAATCAACTCAGGGTTTATAAGCATTTTTCATCCTTATCCATGTTACTATTGTAAATAAAGATCTAACAAAAGAGTAAGTCTTCGTTCATTTGTATGTGGTGACAACAGGCCGGATATAATACATTCTTTTATAAGATACGAACTATGAAATTAAATTTCGCAAATTTTACACCCAAAAGAACTGTTTTCTGTCCTTTTTAGAATATACAAATAAAAATTAAAGAATATAAAGAAAAATAAAGAATAAAAATTAAAGAAAATCTAAGATTTTATCTTACATGATAAGAAAAAAATTATTTTAAAATTAAATAAAATAATTTTAAAAATGTTCAACGGAAAATATCTTTTAATCATTAACAATCATTTAAAAATATATACTAAGAGAAAACCTTTTGTATCATTAAATATTAACATAACATTATTAAATATATATTGCATTTTTAAAGAAAAATAAATAAGTTGAAAATGATATAAATTATTTTGCAGTATGTATTCAGAACAATCAATTTTAAAAATCGAAGCTATATATTTGATTCCAGTCTAAAAAATAAATCTTTAAAGAGAAAGTAACTTTTTTTTTAAATCCAGGTACACAAAAAGTTCTTATCTTCGAAAAAAATCTTTCTCCTTAACGACTCAAGGGAACAAAGGAGTAACGTTAACCGCAGACATTTTTAACTTCAGGAAATCAGACCTGTATCATCCACTCGTTTTATAGTTGAAGAGTGACTCGAGGTTTTATAAAAAGAGAACTCACGGATTTGATTATTCACAGAACATATCGAATTTTGTTTCTTTTGAAATAACCGTACTGATTTAAAGTAATTTTGTCGGGGTAAATGTTAGACGTTTCTCCATAAAATTGAAAAATGTAAATTGATATTATTTATATTTATTTAATTGCATTACATATTAACCCTTTCACAGTTTCATTTTTTTTTCAGAATTCGGTACAAAAAAAGTCATATTTTTTAATGCATTTTTTTATTCATTTTACATTTTTCTAATATTTTTAAGCATTTATTACAATTTTTTTTCTTTCCATGGAAGCATCATAGAACTGAAGTTTACCGTTAATCTCATCGATATCCAAGTTAATTTTTGGAATTCCGGTGAAAGCAAATCTAGGAGGCGGATCCGAAGGATTATCACAATTAATTTCAAAAGATTGTCTTGTTTGACTGATTCCATCTGTACTACTATCAGAGTCACTACTATCCAGGTCATCTAGTAAACATTCGCTACTATCATTTACATATAATTCAGTTTCTGATTCCGAGTCATAGTTCGTATCACAAGAAATTAGCTCCACACGCTCTGAATTATCCAATATTTAAAAGTAAAAATATATTATCCAACTCTTACATCAATAAAATTATCAGGCGGCTAGTAAAATATAACCAGAAAGCTATACACTGAAAGATAACAATTCGTCTTCTAATATAAAGCATGCGAAAAAACCAGCGCTTTTGAAAAATCAGAGTAGAAAATACAATAAACTGCAAACTATCATTTATTGGACATATATACGAATAATTTGTTACTAAAATTTGAAAAAATACGGCCGAAACAGTGCAAGCGAAATAGAAATAAGATTGCCGTACGTCGTACGGGAAAATCAGTAAAGGTCCGAAATCTGTGCCCGTACGTCATACGGGCAAAACAGGGAAGGGGGTTAATGGTGCTCATTAAAACGAAAGGCGCATCCCTTGGCCTTAATACGAGATCCTGCAAGTTCAGTAGTGACTGGTTTGCCCAAATGGTATGAGAAACATCAACTACATAGGTTCTTGTATTTGTGACTTTTTAAGAGTACATTAAGATGGTATGTGTGCCTTTATACATTTGCAGAGTAGTGTTTGTAATATTTAATCAATGCCTGTAGCAGCTGTAGTTTTTATTTAAGTGAAAGCTCTAGTGAAAATTTCTAAATTAGTATTTCTAAATTACACATCTACGTTTGTTTGCTTGTTGGTTGGTTGGTGATGTGTCAATCTAGAAGGTACATCAGTTTTTAAGGAAAAATTATTACCCGTGTCTCAAGAAGTTGGAAAAGCAGGTCTTTGTGATCTGTAAGTAGAGACTAAACAATAAACCAGACTTTCTTAAACGTCCTATAAAACAGTTTGATTTTCGAGGACTTTGGGAAGCTAATTTATGCGGCTCAGTCACCGTTACTGAACATGATAAACATTTTGTCTAGCGTTACTTAAACTAGCATAACTTTAGAAGCTAATTTTGAAATAACTAATTTTTCCTAAAAGTTATATTAATATTTGTAATAATGAAATTGCGACAACTTCGTTACTTTTCAAATAAAGTACTAAACGTTTATTATGACTTATTAAAAACAAAAAAAATATGTTTGAATTTGAGCCTTAACTTTATAATAAGTTATATTATTTAAAAGTATTTTTTCCGAAATTACATACTTTTAATATTTGTTATTATTAGTAGTTAGAGTGAAAACTTTTTCATTTATATCGGGATTATCGTAGATTTGATGATCGTTGCTTTATTACTGATATTTCATTTGGAGAGCATACACATTCCCACATTAGTTCCAGATTAAACGGTTACGTTCGTGGAATTTTTTTAAGGGGGCACATCATCAGGAAGTAACTTTAAATGGAAATTTTTTTTTTATTTTTCGTCTTATCATGACATTTTGAATTATTATCGTAAATACATCGAATTTTCGTTTGTTCTGAATTTTTTCAACTCTTCTTTTACCTCTTCCCGTCAGCCATCGCCAAAGACAAACAGACCAAGACCGGTCTGAACTGGAAAGAAACTTAGGAATTCTCCTAAGCAATAGAAGGGCCAAATGGTTTGGGGAATTCTGTCACCCTGCCGTTCTGGTGTGGACCCCTGTTTTTTTCCGCCAGGCAGTCTGACTTTCTTAGATTACAAGGCTGTTACCAGAGGAGAGAAAAAAGGAATACTACTGGTATCCTCTAGTTGTCTGCAAAGACCATTTTTTAGAGCGCCACGAGAAAGGTAAAGAACTTCGCCATATTTGTGAAACCGACGCCAAATCCAGAGGACTACACATATCATATCTACACATATCTATCATATCTACAAATGATAACTTGTATTCCAACTGTATTCCTTAGGCATTTAATTTTATAAAATTACTTATTCAAGACATATTTGTCCATGTGTTTTTAATGAGTTTAAATTTCTTCTTTCTCAAACATTAGGCCAACGTAACATTATTTTTACAGTGGCTAATGGAGATTATGGGATAGTTACAAATAAGATTATGAAATCTATAAACATAACTTAAATGTTAATTACTACAAATCACATAAATTTTTTTAAATGTAATTAATATTGATACGAATGTTACATATTTATTTAAATTTGGAAGTGAAAGAAATTTATTATTATTGTGTTAAACATTTAATTTAAAAGAATTACAAACTCTCTTTCTTTGTTTATTTATATTCAGAGGGTGGAAAGAAAAATACAAAAATGAAAATTTCAAGCAAACATCTTTACAAGTATATTTTATTCATTTATTTATTTGTACATCAAGAATTATGTAATTGAATTCCATCATCTCTTATACCCTAAATACTGTTTCCTGTCCTTATGTGTACATAGATAAAAATTAAATAACGTTTTCAAATCTGATTTAATCTAATGTAATAACAAACGTTTGTTTATTAATTAAATATGCTAATCTCAAAACAAAAACAGAAAAGATCTGTGAAACAAAAAGTATCTTTTGAAAACATATAATAAAAACTTTTCTGCATGTCTAAATATATAAATAGTAAATGTAAAATAAAAAAAGAAATAAATTTAAAATGTTATAAATTATTCTATTGTTTATAATTAGAAGAGTCGAAATATATTTGATTCCAACCTGATAAAAGAGTATCTTTAAAGCGAAACGAACTTAAAAAAAACCCAAACACACAAAATACATTTCTAACTAAGTTTTTATCTTTGAAGAACTTCTTAAGGACCCTAGGGAACAAATAAAAAATATCAACCGGAGACTTTTTTAACCTCAAGTAATGGTACCCGTGTATAACCCACTCGTTTTATAGTTAAAGATCATTATTAGGTTTATAAGAAAGGGGAAGTATGTATTAGATTATTATCAGAACACAAAAGATTATGTTTAATTTAAAATATCCGTAAGGGTGTAAAAAATTATTTGATTAAGTAAAAAGCGCCTCTACTAGTATCATAAAATTTTCCTACAGCTAAACTGTTTTTAAAAATGTTTATACATGGCAAGAATACTTAGATGATATACAGTTTGAAAGCTAAAATCGATAAAAATAAAAGTTTGTTTAATATATATGCAAACTGAATAGTTGCATATAGTATCATAAAATATTTAATATGTACCCAATGAAAAGTAATTCAAACAAATAATAAATTCAAGAACACACACACACATATACAAACAAACACACTTGTGTATGTATTTGCGGCGGAAGGTAAGCTTCAAGTATGGTTTTCCTAAATATAAATGTAGATAAAAAAAATAATACTCAGATATAATCTATAATATTTAAGGAATATGATTATAAGGGATGGTTCAAAGTTTTTGAGCATATTTCATGATTAAAAGTTTAAAAAAATATCTTTCATACACATTTATCGTTTCCTTTCTGTATTAGAGTTTCAAAAGTGTCTTACACGGTAAAATGTTCAATTTTAAACTCCTACTTAGAAAAGTAGTCAAGTCATCTTTTCTGAGGAAAATATTTCATCTAATATTCATGTTTTAAGGGATATGATCCAAGACTTTGATGGCGTCGATGTTTAAACTCTTTATGACCATTTCTTAAAACTAAAAATAAATGTTTGGTTCGTACTGTCCTATGTTTATCAAACATTGACAGGAATTTCATACATGTACGTGTTATAGTGGCATGTATTTTCTCAATTTTTGCGATGACAACCTAGATACATCTTTCAAAAATTCCTCAAAAAGAATCCATAGTTCAGAAACGAAGGTATATAAAACATGTATATTCCGAGGAAAATTTTATTTTCATCTAAATTACACCCTTTGTTTTTTTAAGGTATGTCAGATATTAACCTCCAAGACTTTGATGGCGGTCGATTTTGGGGATTTAAAACTCTTAACCTGTCTTAAGACAAAAGATAAATGTTTTGTTCGTATTGTTCGTATGTTTATCAACCATTAACAGTATTTTCATACATGTACGTGTTAAAGTGGCATGTATTTTCTCAATTTTTGCAGTGACGACCTAGATATATTTTTCAAAAAGTCCTCAAATAGAATCCACAGTCCGAAAATGAACCTGGATAAAACATTTGCGGATATTTACGAAAGGTCGTAAGGGACCGATTTTATAGCTGTTTAGGTCCCCGAAATTACATCCTTTGATATATTCTATGCCCAAAATAGGGCGAAGCACTGAAAAAAG
>CM063508.1:160673953-160686453 GCA_032207245.1 Pardosa pseudoannulata
TATATATATATATATATATATATATATATATATATATATATATATATATATATATATATATATATATATATATGTATATATATATATATATATATATATATATATATATATATATATATATATATATATATATATATATATATATATATATATATATATATATATATATATATATATGTGTGTGTGTGTGTGTGTGTGTGTGTTTAAAAGCCATACGTACGTTAATTTGTCAAATAAATATTTATTATGTGTTCCATACATCCATACATATTATAGTTTTATATATAGTATATATATAGTATATATATAGTATTATATATAGTATATATATAGTATATATATAGTATTATATATAGTATATATATAGTATATATATAGTATATATATAGTATTATATATAGTATTCTATATAGTATTATATATAGTATTATATATAGTATTATATATAGTAGACTATATATAGTATTTCTGTCTTTTCTTTATTCATTCGAGATATTTTATATATTTCTTTAATCTTCTTAACACATTGTGTGCGGGAACATTTCTCAGCGGAATTGTACCGGGAGCGGGCGTTTTGAACGTAAATTTAGTTATTCAGTTAAATCTCAATAGATCAAAAATTATTTAATTTTTTAAACAACTTTTCATATTTTATATTGAAATGTATAAACAAATATGTAAATAGAAATATATAAATAACAACCATAAGATTTTAGTAAACAAAAAATATTTTTAGTAGATAAATTTATAATAGTATCGTAAATATAAAAAATCAAATAGAAATAGTAGTATATAGCTTTAATTCTTTTGAATTATGTTATATATAATTATTTTTGCATTATAAAAAAACGAAAAGAGCAATCATAAAACTGATAATGTGAAAACTAGTTTTTATTTGCTGAAATCTTTCTAGAACCTATGTAGTAGACAAGAGCATTTGGCTTCGTTTTCCTGTATGTACAGTTATTTTAGTACCCACAAACAAACATGTTGGTACACTTACCCGTACTAGTACGTGACCCGCGCTCAAGTATCAGTCGTCAGAAAACTTACTAGTAAGTGTTCCACATACAATGTGTTAAACTGTGTTAAATTTATATAATTGTATCAGTTATATTCTTTATAAATCACTGTAAGTGTTTTGTATCACTTGTAAATTTGTCTCAATTGTATAAATAGAAAACATAAAACAAAAATTAGATTTTAGGGAGATTTTGAAACAGGGTAAATAATGGAAATAAATTTCAGTAAAAGAAATACACATGAAATACTTATCAGACAATTATAGAAATTTCCGAGAGAATCTCATTCATTCTGTATTTGATATTAGGTCTTTTGAAGAATTAAAAATGTCTAAAGATAGATGTATAACTGTTAAAAGACCCCGATGTTTCTATATTTTATGAAGAGATTTTCTCAAATCAAGTGTACTATGTCCATGCATTTAAAAACATTGTATTTGTGACACAAGTTCTCCCAAGCTACATAAAAAATTTATAACTACACGCCTGTATGCCTGATATCCAGCATAAAATCAATATTTCATGAAAAATGACAGATTCATTTAAATATGGGATATAAAAATATGGAGATTGTAATAGATAAAGAATACGACAGATTTTATTAGAGAATATGTAGAAATTTAAAAATATAGGCGTATGTAACCGACATCCAGCATAAAAGCCATTTTTGCTAAACGCCAATTAACATTTTCATGTTACTCCAAGTCTTGGGAAAAATTTACAACCTTAATTAAGATATATTTGTGGAAAATAGTACTTTAACAATAGAATACAATCGGTTAAACTTTATGTAAAATATCGCATTGATTTGATAATAATATGAGAGACTAAAATCATTTTAGCATTTCCCTGTTAAGATATTAAGAAAATGTACTCACAAAATATTTTATAAAACCTTGGTAAAAGCAAAAATGAATCATAATCTTTGCAGGTCAACTACTTTTAAACATCTTTATTTTAATCTACTTCAATAATTTTTTTATTTATTCAAATTAAGAGATTCCATCATTCCTTAATCGAGGTTGCGTCACGTAAATAGAAATCAGTGGTTCAGCTAGTAAAACAATCAAAACCAATAGAGCTTGAGCTATTTTTATCGTTTTTTATTTGAACATTACAACTCTATTTTTTTATTTACTTTAATTTGGACTAGTCATCGTTTTTCAACCATTATCCCGTAAAGTTAATATAGAGAAATGGCGCAGAATATAAATGAATCGTTTTGTTACCATTGCAATAATAAATTAATCTCAAACTCTGAAGGTGAACCATTAAAAATTTTCTATTTAAACTAAACCACTATGATTTTTTAATGTATTTTAATTAGAAGCGGCCATTATCATTTAACCCTGATCACGTTAAGAAAATATAGTGAGTAAGTAGTATTGAAACAATGAATTATACAGAGTATAAAATAAATCATAAATAGTTTTATGGTTTTAATTTTGCATGTTTTATTTGAAGCTTACATCAATAAATTTTTCATTAATTCAAATTAAGAGAGGCCACAGTCAATTATCCGTGATCGTGTCAATTAATGATACACTCAAGAGCCAAAACATTATGACCACAGCTACATTTTGCAACGAACTCGCCTAGATGACGTGGAAGGCACGTGATCAGGTGTAAGTAATATTCAACTGCTGCTGGATAGCCTTAAGAAACATTCTTTCACTTACTTTTATGTGTCATGGGAAATGCTGCTGATCTAAGCGATTTTAATAGATGGCAAATTCGAAGGCTCGGGACAAGTGTTTCCGAAACTGCACGACTCGTGGGTTGTTCGCGATCTACAGTTGTTAGTACTTATGCAGTGTAGATAAATGACGGTGAAACCAGAAGTAGACGACATGGTGTTGGACGTCCACACGCTATCAAATAAAAAGGTCATCGGAGACCGTCTCGCATGGTGAAACAAAACGGGAGCCAGACAGTGGCTCAGCTGATAACCTAATACAATGCAGAGCCAAGTAAAATAGTATTTTTACACTCCATAAAATTGATATATTTAGACATTTTTATTTTTGGTCGAGCATTATGCAAATTTTTTATTTGTTCCAAAGAATGCTCAGTGCCATCAATACTTTACCATCATTACTGTTAGGAAACTTGCGTAGATGACTCAGACTTATTAATCTCAAGAGAATTTGCCTTCAACAGCAAACAACAAATTTATAGTAATCTCGCACAGAAACTACTCGTTTTGAATATTCGTTTACTTGATTTAAACTCCCAATATTTTATTTGATTTCACCATCATC
This sequence comes from Pardosa pseudoannulata, assembly GCA_032207245.1. Classification (NCBI taxonomy): domain Eukaryota; kingdom Metazoa; phylum Arthropoda; class Arachnida; order Araneae; family Lycosidae; genus Pardosa; species Pardosa pseudoannulata. Next base: position 160,677,237 of record CM063508.1, read on the forward strand.
AATTTTACTATTAAAATAACTTATGAGTCACAGAAAACGGATTATACATCTCATTTTTTTTTGAAAATATATGAGAAAAATAAATTTAAATCCGATTTGTTACTTTTCTTCTTAACACGTGCTTCTTTCAAAAGGAGATGCGCTATTCAGACAATCCTTGCAAAGGAATTAACTGGTAGCAGTGGAATTACTAATAAGCTAAGTAACAGGAAGTATGAATTAAAAAAATAAAGTATATTCGTAGAATTTTAATTAATGTAAGTAACGTAATTAAGCTAATTAATTAAACTGGGACTTCATGTCACTGGAAACTAAAAAACAGACTGACAGTTAATCTAAGGGAAGAAACAATTAATTATTGGTTATCACTTAAAAAGCCGGGTGAAATAAAAAAAAATCAAATTATCCTTTTAGCATTGTAGACAATAGGTATTATCTTCATTACTATTTGTAATGAAAAAGTTATTAATACCTTCAGGATTAATCCTACATTTAAGATGACATTTTAATCATACGAATATCTATTTTGTTTTTCATCCTGTTAAAGAAATAACATTGAATGGAAATTAAAATTAAATTTTATATTTTAAATATAAATAGGAAACGAATCACATATGTAAAAAAATATTAATCTGTTTAGTTTCTGATTAACACATTGTGTGCTGGTACATTTCGCAGCGGAATTGTACCGGGAGTGGGCGTTTTGCGTGTAAATTTAGTTATTCAGTTAAATCTCAGTAGATCAAAAATTATTTAATTTTTAACCAACTTTTCGTATTTTATATTGAAATGTATAAACAAATATATAAATAGAAATATATAAATAACAGCCATAAGATTTTTGTAGACAAAAAATATATTTTTAGTACATTAATTTATAGTAGTATCGTAAATATGAATAATCAAATAGAAATAGTGGTATATAGTTTTGATTTTTTAACGTTCTGTGGTTCCGCATCGATTGATGTAAAAACTAGTTTTTATGTGTCTAAATTTTTCCAGAATCTATGTGGTACTTATAAGTACCGCTTCAATTAAACACCCATATATTCCTATGAAGACTTTTTCCCTGACGGTACTCTCAAGGACATGAATGATGCAGTTCCTACAGCAGAAAATAATGACAGCACTAATCAGGAATCTTTTTTATTTTTCATAGGAGTGATTTTATAATTGGCGTGCTGCATTCGAAGGTCATTTTGTGGTAGAGTTGATACACCTGTTGTTAGTAAATTTAGTTGTTTATTACCAGCTATTTGGTACTATTATTTTTTAGAGACTTCTATGTTTCGCAAGTAACCAGTTCATTTGTATTATTCGTAATTTAATGTTTTATTTTCTATCATACAGTCAAAAATATAAGTTGGTACTAGAAAGTACCAGCTGCAAAATTAACTACTAAAATACAGTAAAAATTAATTTTCAATTTTCTATGATAATTCTCCGTTAAAACTTATCTGATGATGCAAAAATGCAGTAAGAAAGTTGATGGTAAATTAATTCAGGATATAAACGGTTAAGGAATATTTTAAAGTACTTTCCTCTTACTTACTAAAATATTCAAATTGAAGTCCAACAAAAATCAATCCACAGTCAGAAAGAGTGGTATCTCAAACTACTTGTATAGCTCCGAAAGCTGACATAATAACTAGTAGTAATCATAAACAAAATCTGAACATAAAAAGTTTGAAACGCAATAAACGATTAGCAATGATAGATTGGTTAAACTAGCTTGAAAAGAACAAAATCTGAAGATATGTGTTTTTATTTCAAATCCGATGGAGCAAAGGAAATGAAAAGCTACAAAATACGACATGTCGCATGTTGGTGCACAAAACAACACTGTGTTTCAGTTTGAGAATACCAAGTATTTTTTCTATAATGATGAATAAAAAATGTTTGTCCAATATAGAAAACATTTTTTGTTCGTCTAAATACAGAATTTTAATAAGCAATTTTCACTAATGTAAAGTGAATTTTTCAATGGTTGCTTTATAGATAAATAAACTTTAACATATTTCGCTACATTCTTAAATTTATATATAGGTTTGATTAAAAAACTGCTCTAACAATTTAAATCAGTTAACCCACTTACTGCATTTTATTATTAAAACTTTATTTCAAATATTAATTGCATTTTAAAAATAATGTATTTATATCTGAATCATCAAATAAAAAAAATGCTAAAAAATTCCTCTAATATATTAAATTATGTTTCTATAGCTTTGCAGAATAAGAGTAGTTCAATAAAAACTTACTGAAAAGAAAGTAGAAGAAAACAAAAATCACCAACGCAATACTGAGTAACTATGAATAAAAGTTCTACCACTTTCTTTATTAAATTATCTATTTCTCACTATGCTATAATTTATCTAATCCTGTATTAGATTTTATTTTAAAATATTATTCAAAATTCCACGGGTTAAGAAGATTTTTACAAACTGTTATATAATTCTTCTGCAGAAAAGATAAAAAATTCCTTTAATCCATTCATTATTTTATGTTTTAAATAAAAGTCTTTTCCATAAAGAAAAACAAGATCAACATTTCAATTTATATTAACTGAAACAAAGAAAGCAGAAACAAAAGTCACCAGGTCATTATTTAAATGACAACGGAAAAAAGATATATCACTTTCTTTATTATCACTGCACTTTAAGTGATCAAAATAAGGCGACTATCTTCTGTTATATTTGTTATTAAAAATTAGTTTAGATTCTAAACATAAGAGTATTATTAAAAAAGTTTCAAATAATAGTAATCTATTCCAAAATTTCACTTATTCATCAACTATGTTTTTCTAGATAAAGAAAACAAGAGCAGCAGTTCAACTAAAATTAACTGAAACAAAGTATAAAGAAACAGAAGTTATCGAGACATTATTCAAATAATCATGAAATTGAAAAGCATCCCGTGGGTCCCTTCTGCAGAAATGATCAAAAATACTTTTAATCCTTTCATTTTTTTATGTTTTAAATAAAATTCTTTACCGTATAGAAAAACAAGATCAACATTTCAATTTATACTAACTGAAACAAAGACCGCAGAAACAAAGTTACCAGGTCATTATTTAAATGACAACGCAAAAAATTTATACCACTTTCTTTATTATCAATGCACATTAACTGATCAAAATAAGGCAACTATCTTCTGTTATTTTTTCTTATTAAAAATTAGTTTAGATTCTAAACACTAAGAATAGTATGAAGAAAATTTCAAATAATAGTAATCTATTCTAAAATTTCTCTTATTCATCAACTATGTTTTTCTAGACAAGAAAAGCAAGAGCAGCACATAAAAAATTCCTTTAATCCTTTTATTTTTTTATATTTGAAATAAAAGACTTTTCCATATACAAAAAAGAGATCAACATTTCAATTTATATTAACTGAAACAAAGAAAGCAGAAACAAAAGTCACCAGGTCATTATTTAAATGACAATGAAAAAAACTTATATCACTTTCTTTATTAAAATAACTCTTTTATCACTGCACGTTAAATGATCAAAATAAGGCAACTATCTTCCGTTATTTTTGTTATTAAAAATTAGTTTAAATTTTAAACACTGAGAGTAGTATTAAGAAGATTTTCAAATAATAGTAATATATTCCAAATTTTCTCTTATTCATCAACTATGTTTATCTAGATAAGAAAAGCAAGAGTAGCAGTTCAATTAAAATTAACTGAAACAAAGTACGAAGAAACAGAAGTCATCGGGACATTATTCAAATAACCCTGAAATTGAAAAGCCTTCCGTGGGTCCCTTCTGCAGAAATGATCAAAAATTCCTTTAATCCTTTTATTTTTTTATATTTGAAATAAAAGACTTTTCCATATACAAAAAAGAGATCAATATTTCAATTTATATTTGAACTGAAACAAAGAAAGCAGAAACAAAAGTCACCAGGTCATTATTTAAATGACAACGCAAAAAATTTATACCACTTTCTTTATTATCACTGCACTTTAAGTGATTAAAATAAAGCGACTATCTTCTGTTATTGTTGTTATTAAAAATTAGTTTAGATTCTAAGCATTAAGAGTAGTATTAAGAAAATTTTCAAATAATAGTTATGTGTTCCAAAATTTCACTTATTCATCAACTATGTTTTTCTACATAAGAAAAGCAAGAGCAACAGTTCAATTAAATTAAATGAAACAAAGTACAAAGAAACAGAAGTTATCGAGACATTATTCAAATAATCATAAAATTGAAAAGCTTCCCGTGGGTCTCTTCTGCAGAAATGATCAAAAATTCCTTTAATCCTTTCATTTTTTTATTTTAAAATAAAAGTCTGTTCCATATAGAAATACAATAACGACATTTCAATTTATATGAACTGAAACAAAAAAAGCAGAAATAAAAGTCACCAGGTCATTATTTAAATGACAACGAAAAAAGTTATACCACTTTCTTTATTATCACTGCACTTTATTTGATAAAAATAAAGCAACTATCTTCTGTTATATTTGTTATTAAAAATTAGTTTAGATTCTAAACACTAAGAGTAGTATTAAGAAAATTTTCAAATAATAGTAATCTATTCCAAAATTTCTCTTAGTCTACAACTATGTTTTTCTAGACAAGAAAAACAAGAGTAGCATATAAAAAAATACCTTTAATCCTTTAATTTTTTATGATTTAAATAAAAATATTTTCATATAGAAAAACAAGATCAACATTTCAATTTATACTAACTGAAACAAAGAACGCAGAAGCAAAAGTCACCAGGTCATTTTTTAAATAACAACGGAAAGTGTTATACCACTTTCTTTATTATCACTGCACTTTAAGTGATTAAAATAAAGCGACTATCTTCTGTTATATTTGTTATTAAAAATTAGTTTAGATTCTAAACACTAAGAGTAGTATTAAGAAAATTTTCAAATAATAGTAATCTATTCCAAAATTTCTCTTATTCATCAACAATGTTTTTCTAGATAAAGAAAAGCAAGAGCAGCAGTTCAATTAAAATTAACTGAAACAAAGTACGAAGAAACAGAAGTCATCGAGACATTATTCAAATAATCATGAAATTGAAAAGCCTCCCGTGGGTTCACTACCGGTTGTAGAGAGAAAGAACTTCATTTAGGCCGGAATTCTCGGCAGAAAGTCTTTAAATCTGTTGTAATGAGCAGAGGAACACGCTTGCGTATTTCAAAATGCAAATTGTGAATTGAACTACTGTAAGCTGATCATTAGTGTACTTGCATTGAAAGGCCAGTAATTAGGGGGAGAAAATTGAAAATTTGTTGAGTCTAATGACATTTATTGGGGACAGAAATGCTGATCATAATAGAAAAGAACATTTTCAATGAACTTGAGATTTGTTATGATGAATAGACCGAGAACTCTTTTCTGTTTGTACATTGATATAAAACTCGTTTGGAAAGTGCCTGGGTAATAAGAAAAGAAAATAGATTTTTTTCTTCTAATTAGCGATTAAGAAAATAATATAAAAATGTTCTGTATGTGAATAAAGTTATTTCTCAATTTGCAGGATTGTTTTAAAAATTTTCAAAGAATTGATTTCGCGTGATTCAGAAAAAGTAAAGCAAAACCAAAAAATAATTTCCTGTTCAAAACTTATTATTTTTAATTAGTCAATATGCAGTTTTTTATGAAAATATTTAATACAATATAAAAATTTTAAAAACATTTTATTTCTAATTGCATCTTCATTTTTATTGGATAAAGCAATTTTTTGTATTTGCTTTAATTATGACAATGTTTTTCGTAGTTGATATTTATGAAATTAATGTGACTTTGTTCTTTGAAAGAGAAGTAAATATTTGAAGTGTCTTATAAGACAAATTTTTTCACAGCTATTAAGCTATTAGCTTTTTTCTTGTAGATTAATATAAAACACCCTGTGGAAAGTGCAGGGGACACGGATAAAAAATGGAGTATTTTTTTTATTACTTAGTTAAATGTATCCTGTATCTGAATATATTTCTTGATTTATACGGTTACTTAAAATGTGACTTTCATGAGTAGAAATGTTAAATCAAAACAGAAAATTTATTTCCTGTTTGAAGCTTATTTGTGTCAAAATAAACAAGCAGATTAATTTTAACCACTATATCTAAGTTGTCAAATCATAGTTTGGTCATTGTGAGGTCAAGGCCCAAAACCGTTTCCATTTACTGCAAATGTGGACTCATTAGAGAGCTTCATGTTCGCTAAGGTCAAATGATACCTATGTAGCTATCAGGCCAAGCCTGGGATCTTTTACTTTGTTCTTGCTTCAAATTTCAAAGAGCCACTTCGAGCTTAACATTTCCCTTTAACCCTTTGATAGTTTCGTTTTTTTCCAGAATTCGGTCAAAAAAATGTCACGTTTTTTTAATTGCATTTTTTTGTTCATTTTACATTTTTAAGTAAAGATATGTTATTAAAATTAATATTTATAATATTTTTAAGCATTTATTACAACTTTGTTTTCTTTCTATGAATGCATCATAGAACTGAAGATTACCTTTAGTCTCATGGATATCCAAGTTAATTTTTGGTATTCCAGTGAAAGCAAATCTAGGAAATGGATCAGAAGGATTATCACAATTAGTTTTAAAAAATTGTCTTGCTTGACTGATTCCATCTGTACTATTATCAGAGTCACTACTATCCAGGTCATCTAGTAAACTTTCGATTGTATCATTTACACATAATTCAGTTTCTGATTCCGAGTCACAGTTTGAATCACAAGAAATTAGCTCTGAATTATAAATTATTTAAAAGTAAAAATATATTATTCAACTCTTACATCAATAAAATTATCATACGGTTAGAAAAATATAACCAGAAAGCTATACACTGAAATATAACAATTCGTCTTCTGATACAAAACATGCGAAACAACCCGTGCTTTTGAACCAATCAGAGTAGAAAATACAATAAACTGCAAACTATCATTTACTGGACAACTATCAGACAATTTGTTACTAAAATTTGAAATAATACGGCCGAAACAGTGCAAGCGAAATAGAAATCAGATTGCCCGTACGCCGTACGGGCAAATCAGTAAAGGCACGAAATCTGCGCCCTTACGGCGTACGGGCGAAAAAGGGAAGCGGTTAACCCTTACGCCACTCTTCGGACCCAAATACACATCCCTTCACTTTAAATCGATTAGCATTTTTTCAAGTTGCTTGGTTCATCCAAGTGGCTATAGAGACAAAAACTATTTTTGTGGAAATATTTAATACTATAAAATAAATTTTTAGGCAAGTTTAGTTCTAATTGAATTTTTTTTACACTTTATAAAACAAATTTATTTTATTTTCTTTAATTACTGTTTTTTATTATTTTTTCATGGATGTTGATATTCAAGAAGTAAATATGGCCTCGCACTGAAAAAAAGAAGCTAATATTTTAATTGAAATTATAATTGAATTATTATAATTTAAACTAAAAAATTATTAGTTTTTTCACTCTATTAAATACTATTTTAATATAATTGATATTCATATAGTAAAAAATATAATATAAATTAATTTAAATATACTATGTTAATTAAACTCTTTAAAAAGTCTAATTAATACTTTTAAAAATGTATTTTTTTATTTTTAAGTTTTTAATCATATTTAATGTTTTATTATTTATTAAGTATTTATTTTTTCTGTTTTTTTTAAAATAATTAAAATATAAAGATCTAATATATTATCAAATTGAATATAGTATATTTTTAAGAAAAGTTTTTAATTATTTTTATGCAAAAAATAATTTTTTAAAAATGAATATTTTATTTTTTAATTAACAATAAAATATTTTATTTTTTTATATTTTATATGTTTTTTACTAAATAACATGATGGTTTAAATATATATTTTTTAAATATGTTATAAATTAAATAAATTTTATGAAACATTGAATAAAATATTTATTGGATATTTTATTATATTAAAATAAGTTCAAATGTATCCGACATTTAATATACTCTTAAAACTATAAACAAATTGAAACCTTAAAAAATAATAGGTTATATCACTCTATTAAATAAATTATTTTTTTGTATTAATATAATTGTTCTTCACATAGTAAAAAAAAATATAATAAGCTTCCATTTAATGTAAAAGTCTAATTTCAAAATTTCAAAATATTCTTTAGGAGTAAATGGGTTTCTACTTTTTTCTCACTTGATGTACATTTTTTATATATATTTTGAAATATATTCCTTATTCTAACAAAACCAAATGACTTCTATAAACTTAGTACCTTATTCAGGATTAAGGAAGAAATTAAAACTAAACAGAGTTTAAGTTATATTTTGAATTTATTGAAAAATAGGATATTATAATGAAGAATGTCCTCTCAAGTTTTTTTTTAAAACTTCATCAGTTAACAATGAATCATGAGGTATTACGAAGCTAATTCTATCAATTAGTTATGGTCAAGAAAGTCAATGGCTGGCATTAAAGTATGACGAAAATAGTTTTCCGATTCATATCCATTACATACTACATCAAACTAGATGACAGTAATTTTATCATTAAGCTGCAGTCGATATCACATTCATCAATAAAGTAGCAACATAATCATTTTAACATCAATAATTTGAAGTAAATGTTAATCATACTTACTAAAAATTAATATAATAAACAAAATTTTCCTTATTTACAATGATACCTAATACCGTTGGTTTTATAAAGACAAATAATCAGAAACATGATTTTTCACGAGTGCAACTGTTGATATTAAAAATAAATTCAATATTTTGTACACTACCATTTCAATTGAGATGTGATCACTTAAGTTTTTATCACTTAAACAGTTTTATATTTCAATAGAAATTTTGTGTACATTATCTAGTTAACAATATAAACTGATTATCAATTTAAACATCTACAAACATAAATTACAGTATATAGGTTCATTTAGGGGAGACCGGGGAAACTTGGGACACTTTTCAGTTATACATTTTTCTGATTTTTTTTAAAGGTAATTGAAATAAATAAGTATGCATGCATATATTGTCATCATATTTGCTTCTTATAAACATTAAACCTACTTAATATCTCATTTAGTTAAAGAGTAATAAAAGAAATAAAATACCTTTCCAATGTCCCAACCTGCCCCACTGTATGGGGTAGTTTGGGACACTAAACAACAAATACAAAATACTGTTCAAATTATTTTTATTAACTGTTATAAAAGAGAAATAGCTGAAAATTGTTCAAGTTAATACATTTTTTAACAAATCTTATATTTGCAGCTGAT
>CM063508.1:160691453-160721453 GCA_032207245.1 Pardosa pseudoannulata
ACTTACTTTAAGAAATCTCTGGATTAGAGGGCTCGGCCCAGAGAATTCATTTGTACCATCATCTTGAAGGCCTTGATTGAAATACCTTTATAGTTTAATTTACAGAATAAAACATATATTATAATTCTGCTTGGTATATAAATTTCATTCCTAATACACATTTTTCAAAATTTGTCTTGGGTATAAGTGAATTTCATTTTGCATGTAATTTCTATACTATTTAAAAAATACTTATTGAAATAACGAAACATAAAAGAATTCCTTAAAATACAGCTATTTTATAGAATTTGTAAAAATTCATTCTAAAAGAAGCATAATATTTTATATCATGATAAATGGAATAAATGCTGTTAGAATACATAGTTTAAATTTCGAAACGTACTATGTTCTCCCTTGTTTTAAAGAAGGACGAGAGCATATTTACTAATGAAATACCTGCTCTAAGCATTCTACTCTCTAGATTTCTGTGTTAACAACTCATGAATTCACTATACTAACTCCCTCTTTCTTTATTTAGCTGTTTTATTTTCTGCTCGTTGCCATTTTTATGCTTACTGTAAGAAATCTCTGGATTAGAGGGTTCGGTCGAGGGAATCCAGTTGTACCATCATCTTGAAGGTCTTGATTGAAATACCTTTATAGTTTAATTTACAGAATAAAACAGATTCTGCACTTCTGCTTGGTATATAAATTTCATTCCTAATGAACATTTTTCAAAATTTGTCTTGCGTATAAGTGAATTTCATTTTGCATGTAATGTTTATACTATTTAAAAAATATTTATTGAAATAACGAAATATAAAAGAATTTCTTAAGTTACAGCTACTTTATAGAATTTGTAAAAGTTCATTCTAAAAGAAGCAGAATATTTTATACTATGATAAATGCTGTTAGAATACACAATTCAAATTTCGAAAGGTACTATGTTCTCATTGAAGTAACGAAATATAAAAGAATTTTTTAAGTTACAACTATTTTATAGAATTTGTAAAAGTTCAATCTAAAAGTAACAGAATATTTTATATCATGATAAATGGAATAAATGCTGTTAGAATACATAAAATAATTTTTGAAAGGTACTACGTTCTAATTCGTTTTAAACAAGGACGAGAGCATGAAAACAGTGTTAAAAATTTAAAATAATTATTCACCGTGTAACGATCATATAAATTTTAAGAATTATGGCATAAATTTTAAGAAATCATTCAAAATATTGCCTGTTTTTAATTTAAGAAAATTATATAAAATTGGATGCATGAAGAATTCATATATTAAATTTTAAAAAATTTAATTTTTTAGAAAAATTCAACATTATACAAAAATATGTCAGTGCGTTATATATAACCATTTTTTTTACTTTTGGACTGTTCTTATCTTCATATTAAATAATATATTTTTATGAAAATATTCAATGAGCGTTATTGTGAAAATTTTGGTTTTCTGTTACGAAAGGTTTTTTTTTATTATTTATTTATTTATTTATTTATTATGTGTATTCATCTTTAACTTTTGGACTTTTTAAGCTTAATTCAATAACTATCATTTTCTGTAAAAAACCTAAAAATCAGGGTTATTTTACCTATATTGGTTTTCCAGTAAACAAGAAATTTTTTGAAAAAGTGCTGTAAAAACATAACAGAATTTTATTGAACTTATGCGTAATATTGCCGCATAAAGAAATTTCAACGATTGTTGCCTTAAATGGTTCACGAGATCCAGATACATTATAGTTCCATGCTCGCCGTGTTCTTTATTATTAACTTAGATATTTCTCGTAATATTTCTCTAATATTCTGTTCGGGTATAAAAGCTGATGCCCACTAGTTGTAGGCAACTTCTCGATCTTGTAAAGTTGCTAGTTGCTACTTTGCTTCCATAAATTCGTCTGTTAGGCTAAACGGTGTGTTCATTCGAATATTCATGACAATATACATAAATATTTATAATTCTTTTGTATCTGGTAAATTTCAAAGCATGAGATACAATTGTCAGTGTTACAATCTGGACAGCAGTGTAGCGTATCTTTCCTACATTACTTGATATTCATCTCTTCTGGAACAACACTGACTCCCTAACGTACCCAATTAAAAATGTATTTTATCATAGAACACAAACCAAGTGCATTCACACAAAGAGCGTAACTAAGTAATTGAGTTACAAATGCGTAGCAAAAATATAATATTGAAATAGTGCAAATATTTAGTTTAAAATAAACTATATCCAATTACATAAAAATAATATTCTGGTTCTGCCATGGTCGGTAAAAGGAGAAAAAACTTTTTGCCGGGCATAAAAAATTGATGTTGAAGTTAAAGAACATGGAGTTGTCATAATAATAAAGGTTTATTGGCTACGACATAGTTATTTACAAATATTTATATAAAAGAGTAAATATTAAAATAAAAATACAGAGGAAAGAATAAATGCCAATTTTATACATTTCGGGGAATGGGCGGTCCAGTTTAATGTAATTGCATCTCACATATTTTATCTAGGCTCCAAATTGTCTCTTGTAATTAGTTCGGCTAAGCTCTTTTATAGAGGTCACGCCATCTAGTAACACAGTTGCTCAAATCTGTGAGATATATTGTTGTAATACTTTTGGTGCACTATTTTTGAACATACCTGTAACATCACGAGCTCGAGAAATAGTGAACCTGTAATTTTGACAGATGCGAGAAGTTAAAAAGTGTTACCTGTAACATCACGAGCTCGAGAAATAGTGAGCCTGTAATTTTGACAGATGCGAGAAGTTAAGAAGTGTACAGTGAATATTTTAACTCTATTCCAAAAATTAATTATTATTTTATTATTTAGAGACACAACAAGTCGTATTTTTCTTTGAGATTTGCCATTTTGACTCCTTTTTATCACTCGAATTACCAGGAAAAATAAATATTAGTACCCCTAACAGTACACATTTTACTTTTCAGGATTATGTACATGCCCAAGTAAATCATATAACACAAGAATTAAGTTTTACACCTAAAAATATAAACACATGTACGGTATCTATAACAGTGTAAAACGTATTCACACTCAATTATTTGATGGCATTTCACCATCAATCTGTAAAATTATACATTTCAGACTATTATTTTACCAGAATCTCCAAATATCCATTTTCTATAATTAATATCTTCCTTACATATCGAACCAAATATTCTATTTTGAAACTTGCGAGACCAGACTTGTTATTTTTAGAAAGTTAGAAAAAAATAGTAACAAATTTTTGAAATGTCCTTTCAAAATTATGATTCTATACCGCTCAGATCTATCTGTTTTCTGAAACAAGTGAAATATTTGGTGGGGGAACGTATGAATAAATTAATGCATCCCATCTCCCCTTGTAATTTGCATTCAGGGCGTTCGGTATTGATAAATCATTAGTAGGTACGTACCGCATTGTTATGAAAATTCCTAATCAAGTAACCCTTTTCTGCGAAATTTTTCATTCACAAAGCTCTTTTAGCGCAAAGTTGAAAATAAATTAAAGACGGCAGGAAATATTTCAATTTCATTTGTTTTAGAGGCATGCTGTAAAGTTGTTTGAACTTTGAAAAGATAGATTTATTAGAAATTATGAGAAAACCGGGAAATGTTACAGCATTAAAATATTTTTTAATGACTAAGTATGGGTTAATTTATAATTCAGTTCTAATAATGGATAGGAATTCTCATTTATAAACCGATATATATATATATATATATATATATATATATGTGTGTGTGTGTGTGTGTGTAATATATATGTGTTTATAAATGAGAAAAGTATATAAGGCTTTTTGAGGCATTGCGAAGTGGGGTTCCGGGAAATTATCACACCATCCTGCAGTCGTGGAACCTGGAGATGAGAACGCAATCAAGACAATCTAACTATTCAATCTAACTTCGTTTATACAACGATATATTAAAGCATCATCCTTATACGAAACTCTATATGAACAAAATATTACAATATATATTTTAAAACTTTTCATCCCAGTATAAGCGAGCTTTTGGGCGAGACACTGCACCCAAAACTTTTCAAGTTTTTAATTCGCATTGACATTTTTAACCTTGTTTAGTTTTAAAAATTATTTTAATGCGACCCTTTACATCGTTTTTTACTTGTATTTTTTTAAGTATATGATATTCTCCTCTACTTTTAAATTATATAATTTTGTGTTTTAGAATTTCACTCTTTCGTTTGGAGCAGCATATCCTTGTTTGGATCTTGCGCCAATAAATCTCAACCAACCAACCAACTATATGAACAAACTCTGTTGAAATTGCATACAAAAATTTTTATACTAAATTGTGATCGAACTCTAGACATTTCTTTAAATAGTCATTTGTGCCGACCAATCAACTATTACTTGAAGTCACGCGGGTGATGATGTTACCCACACGTTAAGACTCTATTTTTAGATATGGAGCTGGAAGTATTACTAGCGAACATTCGAGAATATTCTCTAGGATTTCTTGAGAAGAACTACCGAGAAAATAGAATCTGAGATTGAAAGTGACATGTACATATATATACATATATATACATATATATATATATATATATATATATATATATATATATATATATATATATATATATATATATATATATATATATATATATATATATATATATATATATATATATATATATATATATATATATATATATATATATATATGCATACATATGTATATACATAAATTCACACACATATGTATGTGGTTGATGACATTTTTAACATAAAAAGTTAACAAACGTCATTACGCCTATCTTAAAATAACTTTTGGGTTGTTTTATCCTATTCTGGAAAACTTTGATAAATAATTTTACTTTTTCTAATATTTCTATCATTTTGGCAATCTCGAAAACACCAATTTTCATCTTACATAAATGCTTTACATAACTCATGACTCTTAAACTACGTCACACCATCACGTTGTGACTGTCGAATTAAGACTTCCTATAGGTGGGTTTTTAAAACTATAAAAAGACATGTACTTGTTATTCGGAATGAAGTTCCGTGAGAGAATCTGCTATTATAAACAATTCTCCTTTTCGTTCTAAAGTTTCTTTGTGTTTTAGCACTAGACTGCGACTACACTAAAAATGGTTTTCTTCCCTTTGTGATGAGACAATTACCCATTACTCATATAAATATTTGTACCTTTTCAACCAAATTTTTTAGCTCATGTTTATGCTTAAGAAAGCGTTTCTCCAGATTGTATGTTTAGTCAGAAAGTGATAGAGATATAAAATACTTTAAAAATCCCATTTGGCGATTAATATTATACCAAATATTATTCTGAAGCCTAATGTAAAGTGCAATTAGTAGATTACAGCATTAAAATATATTCATGTGTTTATCTATATGTGCATGTATTTGTTTAAATATGACACATTAAAATCACTATTTCTTATTAATTTGATGTATTTCCAAATTCATTTGGTAATAAACTATGACAGAGCTTGATTACTCCGGATCTCCAATTTACATGTTTGTTGAATATAAACATTATTAATATTCAGGTAATTCCATATTTTTGTTTACAACATTAATCTGGTAAAAGCATTATGAATGTAATGTTTATCTATGAAGAACTACTTCGTTAAAAATATTTACTGAAGAAGGATATTTTTTTACATTGTTCTTCGAACCAAATGCTTCTTCGACCAACAAATTCCACAGATTATTTTTTAGTTCAATAACGAAAAAAACATACTTTTTTGCATATTTTATACATGAATTACTTTAATACAGTATTTTTTTCTACATTTTTTGCAATAAAGTATGATCATTTCATTTTTATTAGGCGGAAAACTTCCATTAAGTGAATAATTGAAATAAGATTTGTTATTTTTGTTCTAAAAGCATTTCGAACTTTTTTATCATTTATATTTTTTGTAACTGCTAATATTCCATAAAAACTTAAGAGTTACAATGTAAATAGAAGTTAAGTTTCTAAAACATTTTCACAAAATAATAGTTATAAAAAATATTTTCTTAGATTATTAAGGTAGTCCCATCATATTACATATTAAACAGTTTTTTCATTTATTTGATTAGTTTAGAAGCATATTTAGTAATAATGGTGTTATTAGATGAATTACAGATAATCACCCACATTCTAACTTAGAACATTAAAAGAAAATATAATTGCACATTAAAAATAATTCTTTCAAAAACTGTTCAGGAAATGTATTAGATAACGCCTTGTAAAAATGTGAAAATCTGTTTGAAATCTGACATCTGAATCTCAGTGCTTCGTCCAGAATGATATGTCAGACATTTCAAAGACGCATTTCATATTTTTACATTTTTTTCACGTGGGAATTTATTATTTTTTGTGAACACAATGTACTTATATAATATTTCTAGTATTTATTTCCCTTTATATATTCATTTTAATAACGCTGGCATTTAATTAGATATCCCTACCATTCCATATAACGCATTTCTGGAATTCCAGATATTCACTCGATTTATTATTGATGTTTCAATGAAAATCTTTCAAAAACGAAAGAAAAGTTTTAAAACACGTAAACTTACGCATACACTATTATCTATCTATGTACCTTCTTCTATATATATTATGGATATCTATGTCATAGTGTCATTTTGAGGCTCGTTTGCATCCACAATATTTTGTAATAAATATATGTAGCCAAAGTGAGTGACCTAAAATCGGTGCCAATTATGTTTTTAATACTCCGAATTTGAGATGTAACGCAAAAATTTGGTAAATTAATTTTGTCGACTAATATGGCTACTTGTCAAATTAATTTAATTGAGTAATTTAAAGAAAATTCATAACAAATATATATTTGTACGATTGTGACTGTTTTTATGTTGCACAGTGTTTAAAAAGCCACAGATCTTTAGAATCTTCTCATTTATATTGAGTAAAAAACAAAATAAATCTATTATGGGGATTGACCAAGTATGAGTATGTCCCTCTCTCTCTCTCTATATATATATATATATATATATATGTATATATATATATATATATATATATATATATATATATATATATATATATATATATATATATATATATATATATATATATATATATATATATATATATATATATATATATATAATATATATATATATATATATATATATATATATACATGTATATATATATACATACATACACACCTACATATATATACATGTATATATATACATATGTATATATATATATATACATGTGTACATATACATATATATACATATACATATATATATAAATATATATATATATATATATATATATATATATATATATATATATATATATATATATATATAATATATATATATATACATACATACATACCTACATATATATACATATATATATATATATATACATGTATACATATACATATATATATATATACATATACATATATATATATATATATATATATATATATATAATATATATATATATATATATATATATATATATATATATATATATATATATATATATATATATATATATATATATATATACAAAGATGGGGACAGAGAGGGGGAGAAATAAAAATAATATATAAAAATAAATAAATGAATTGGTAAATAAATATATTCAGCTTGTTTTAGTTTGTTTTTCATGCTTATAATTATTTGGTTTAATTAATTAATTAATTAATTAATTTATGTAAAAAACACGGTAGGCATTTATAACACTATACACCACAGACGGATAATATCCACTTTTATCTACAGTTATTTATACAAGTACAGTGGTATCCGCTTAATGTGATCAGTTTTGGACACCGTGATTTCGATAACAATAACATATTGATAACAATAAATGATATGAAAAATTATATACATTTACCTCCTCCCTTTAATTTACACTTACTGAATTTCAGAATAAAATGAAAAACTCACCTTATATTTATATATTGTATGTTATCCTTTAAAACATAAGAATTGTATACATAATTTTTAAAAAAAATTATCACTTGTTGGCTGTGTACAATTTTATTTAAGAAACTCATTGATAAAATGTTCGTAATCAATATGTTTTAAAGTCATCGGAGAGGTGTTGTACTCCCCGTTTCAACATTTTCAATGCATTTCTCATTACAACACTTGTAGGAGGTGGTTTAATATCAAGAGTTTCTTTATCTGACTCATCAGTTCCATCATTCGTCTGTTTTCCTATGACAATCTGACAGACTTCAGATTCTGTTAATGTGAAAGTTACTGGAATGTTTTGATCTACTTCCACCCATGACTCGAACTCTTTAGGGGTCATATCCAAATGATTTTCTATCATTTCTTAAGATTTCTGGTCATTTTTTTGCAGAATCCTGCTTAGGCGAAATGGTTTCTGATCGTTTGAGCAGAAACTCGATTCCAAGAAGCTGTTGCAATCTGTATTTTTATTTTGTTTATGTCTTCTAGTAATTTCATCACTTTTCAAAACATCAGTTTTCAAAATTTTACACAATAAATGCTGAGAAATGTTTAACTGCACTGCAGCATTGCGCTAACTCATTTGTGGTAACCTGTCATAATGGTTTAAAACTTCGATCTTCTCTTCTAATGTTAAATCATTTCGCTTTCTGGCTTCCATATCGACAAGTTGCATGTCAGCGAGCAAGACATAAAATGCGAATACGCTCCTTCTCAGTTCCGATAAGAATGTTTTGCCTCCTGCTTAACTGACAACCACTGACCACCAGCTGAAAATTTTCAGGAATGTGTAATTCTCTATTTCTTTGTTCATTCTCCATTTCCCTAGGTGGAAGAGGGAGAATTCTCGGAAATTCAAACAACAGAGGATTGAAAGAAAAGAATTGTTTCCTTCTGAAAACATTGTGAATATTCCTGTGCCAGTTTAAATGAGTTTCGAAAACTGATAACATTAACTAATTTAACGACCGCATATAGTAATAATTTTAACATACTAATGAATAGAGATATCAGGACTAATTTATTTCAATAACCATAAGTGATTGACAACATTAATATTATATTTAGCGGAGTCCACTGTATTTGCGAGCCTCTAATTTGGAGACCATTTCACAAAAAATCCAGATAACTGTAGCAATTCAGGAAATATCAATTCCAAATCAAGTGAATCAATTCCAAATTAGGTTTCTTTCGAAGCTAAATGTATTCATCAAGTTATTAACCGCAAGTACATTATTTGTGATCATATTTATCAGAGTCCACTTTATTTGCGAGCCTCTAATTTGGAGACCATTTCACGAAAAATCCAGATAACTCTAGCAACTCACGAAACATCAATTCCAAATCAGATGAATCAATTCCAAATTAGGTTTCTTTCAAAGCTAAATGTATTCATCAAGTTATTAACCGCAAGTACATTAACCGCGATCATATTTAGCGGAGTCCACTGTATTTGCGAGCCTCTAATTTGGAGACCATTTTACGAAAAATCCAGATAAATGTAGCAACTCAGAAAATATCAATTCCAAATCAGGTGAATCAATTCCAAATTAGGTTTCTTTCAAAGCTAAATGTATTAATCAAGTTATGACAGCATAAATTTTTATCTTTTTGTATACAGATTAAATGGTTTGTCTTAAATGTACCTTTTAAATACACAAATAAACTACAATTCATTTTTCTCTTAAAGGAGTATATCAATTCTCAATAAATTACATCCATGTCGTCGCCAACTGTTAGGAATAAAACGAACTCAAGAATTCCAAGCTTCTTTTCTGGGATGAATCTTGATTAAATTTATAATGTTTAGTTCAAAAAACACCTACCCATGTCACTACCAAAGCATAATCCATCAAAATATAATAAAAATAGACGATGAGGAACCAGGCAAAAAAAAATAAATAAATAACTATGAGAGAGTAAGCAACACGAAACAGACCCGCTTTCGTTCTATCGCTTATTCCAATCTTATTTTTAATTTGCAGTTTGGGAGGGGATTGTTTTTCTACCCTACATGCTGCCGGAAAAATCAATTTTCGAGGGAATTATTAGATGTATTAGACTTTCCAAATCGGGTATTACCCATTTCTTGTTTGAAGTGCTCGTTCCTCAAAATTATTTTTAAATAACATGAAAATCCCTGTATAAATATAGGTATAAAGATAAGAGCATATAAAGCGAATTTTTATCTGGTGAAAGGCTTCGGTATTATGTGTTAAAAAATTTTAGCTGAAAATTTCTTATAAAACATAATTTAGTTCCTCCCTTTAGAATAAATAATTACTAACTTTTTTTACTAATTTCTATAGTGCAAGTTTTGTTCAGAATTTAAGAGTATTCATACATTAAAAAACAAAAATACCATATTTTTAATAAATCATACAATTATCCACGTAAGTCAATCGCTGTTTCTTGATTTGGTTGATATTTTTCTCAATGAATTTTCCAAACCAAGGGTTATATTTCTATGCCTTTGTCAAAATTATCTCCTGATGCTTCCCTATATCCCATTGTTTGACAATTCTCTATACCACATTATTGATAGAAATATGTTTTCACTATTAGGATTGCTTCCAATCGTTACTTATGTAAAAATTTCAATTAGATAAATTAGGGATTAAACAAATATATGACTTATCTTTTATTTCTACATCACTTTAAAAAGTACACTGCGAAAAAAATTAAATAGATGTAGATAAAATATATATTTTCACCTGTAATATATGTTTGTAACTAAATAAAATAAATCTATTTTAGTTTTAATGGACATTGTAAAATTGTAAAGTACAATATAATATAGTAAATATTTATGTATTTCGTTAAACATTATGTTATATTGGTAAAATTAAAACCGATATATATGTAATACATCAAAGATATTTCAGTTTAATATCTCTTTAAAAACTTCCTCTCCCATTCTAATTCCTTAAAATCTATTTTTCCAGTCCCAAAATAGCTAAATCAATGGAGTGTACTCAAATTAAACTTCTTCCAACAAATTTCCCAAAGCTTTCTGTGCAATAGATGTAAATTTTGTATTCATTCAACATATTTTTCAGCTGTCTCAATGAAATAGCTCACTCCTACAATGATCTAAGTTTGCTGACTAAGTTTCTTGTTCCTTGGGAAAATTCTCTGCTTCTCGCTCTGGGGTTGAAATCTGTTCCAGCATGTGTTTTCGTTTACAGTGTCTCGTCTGCCGCTGACTAGTAAATATGTCATTTTGTCATTTTCTAGCAGCTCTAAAAAAATATCAATTATATTTGGACTTTTGTGCCGTTCTGCAGCTTACTTTATTACTGCTCGCTGATCAGGCCTCTCCTTTCCCAGTAAACCGGACGAGTAAAAACAATAGGGGTTATATAAATATTGTGATCAGAGGAAATAATTTCCGCTCTATTACACACACACACACACACACACACACACACATATATATATATATATATATATATATATATATATATATATATATATATATATATATATATATATATATATATATATATATATATATATATTATAAAATATTAAATAATTAGAAATTTTGTAGATATGAATTGTACATAAAATTGTAAAATGTAAAATAAATAAATGTAAAGAGTTTATAGATATGGAATGTACTAGTTTGGAAATAGTGTAAAAAAACTGTAGTGTTACAGGAATTATTGTACAGCCATATTGATATTTTAAATATATTCAGTTATAAAAATGATGTATGTAAAAAAATTACCTAAAGTGACCCTGAAGATTATCAATTGTTTAAAAAAATTTCAATAAATGCGGATTATTCATATGTTTTCTTATGGTCATTGCTAGATTAGGGCTGAGTTATACTGGATAACTGAAGCTGCTTTTCCATTCCATCTTAGAATTTTCTTCCATAAACTCATCTGTATTCGCTGGATAGGGGATGGAAGTAAGTATTAAGTAAGGAATACCTTACCAGGTAAGGAATACCTCGCCAGGCATTAAATATACTCATCTCGTTAACACTCCTTTCCTTTTGCTCTGTGCTGACCTTGGAAGCCCTTTTAGGGTTTTAGAGTACCACAGTCTTCCCCTAGAAAAAATTGTAATGAGAAAACAATATAAAAAATTTCTTTGTTATCTAAATAAACAGGAGACTGGCCGAAATTGTTATATTGCTCATGGTCAACTTCCAACACAACTTGTTCACATTAATATGATTCACGATACCAATTTCTTAAAAGAGCTTTACTTTGTTAACGATCTGGAACGTTGTGCTTTCTCTCCCGAGAAGAAACCGAATTATTCTCCTCAATTCATTGGCGGAGTTCAGATTCAAGATTCTCAATTTAACGCTACATTTACGACTCATTTTAAGGATGCGAACACATTTTTAAACTGATTTAGATCAAAAATCTGAACGCATATTACTGTAATAGACATTCTTACCATTCGATGGAGTGCTGATTCTTTTTATTGAAATAAATATCCTATGTTGTACCTCGTATCTGAGAAAGTCAAATTTTACCACTTTCCATTTCAAAACGGAATAATTCATGAATCATAGTTTAAGAAAATAATAAACTGTCTGAAAATACTATAAATATGAATAATAAAGTGAGGAATTAAAAGTGTTTTACATTTTCAAAAGGTTCTAAACAATGTCAAAATATGCTCTCTCGTATATATTGAAACGAATTCCCGTTACATTAAATTTCCAGATACAGACTTATCTTCTACCGTGAGAAAAACCGGCATATAATATATATATATATATATATATATATATATATATATATATATATATATATATATATATATATATATATATATATATATATATATATATATATATATATATATATATATATATATATATATATATATATAATATATATATATATATATATATATATATATATATATATATATATATACATATATATATACATATATTTATACATATATATATATACATATATACATATATATACATACATACATATATATATATGCATATACATATATACATATATATATATATGTATATATACAGATATATATATATGTGTGTGTGTGTGTGTGTGTGTGTGTGTCAAGGCAAAGAACGCCATCCTAACCTCCCAACACTCTTCTGTCAAGTTATCCATTTCCACACATGCGCAGTCTCATCCTAACGGACTTTTCGAAATCTTAACGAGATTTAACGGAAATCGTACTTTTAGGCGAGGAAGCGAATGAAAGAGTTGCTGATGTAAAGACGTACGCCACGAAGTCTCAATTTATCCTATGCTATTAACTCTTAATTAACCTTTGTAAATACTTGTAAATATTAGTATCTTCAATTAAATCATTTTAAAAAGGACCGCTTACCGCAATTCCTGAAGCTCGTTGAGTGTGCTGACTCAACACACACACACACACACACACACACACATATATATATATATATATATATATATATATATATATATATATATATATATATATATATATATATATATATATATATATATATATAATTGAACGATAATATAAGATAGTAAAGACTGATATTTAAAATTACTTACCATTACATAGAGGTAGATAAATATACTAATAAAAAAATAGAACCATAATTAGAATCAAAACTTCACTACTCCAACAAGCTCAGCAATACAAAAACGGGAAGTAAGTAAGAAGGATTGGGTGTGGAAGGTTTGCGATTTCCATACATTTATTATTTATTTATTTTTAACTCATTAACTCCAAAGTATGAATCTAAAGGATCGTCAACAAAAAATGAATGCAGTATTATGTATAGCCAAGCTCCGATTTAGAGCCATCCAGTTACATTGTGTCATATATATATAAACAAAAATTCTGTATACGACTTACAACGTTAAAAATCCATTGACTTGACAACTCGATCTAACGCATTAAAAGTTCCTAAACAGAAACAAAAATTTTGCTATTTTCTGAAGTTTTTACTATATTTTTTAATTTTTTCAGTTTGCGAATATCTTTCATAAGATACATTATTTCTTCTGATCAAGACCATTTTTAATCAAAAAGGTATCTTATTCATTAAACAAAAAAGTCTTAAAACGGAAACTCAAAATAGAATAAACAGCAGTTTACAGCATGTTAAGTGGATTTTAGAATTTCCTGCTTTGTAAACGGGGTGCAAGAAGTGTTACAATTAACAGCAGATGTTTGTTTAAACTGCTTGTAAACGGGATAGATTTCGTGTTCCAATCGATCACTTCTTTGTCCTCTTACATCACGTTTGTTTGTAAATTCCCAATTTCTCTTATTAGGTGGTTCTAAATATTTTTTTTTCATTGTACTATAGAAAAGGGAAAACATGATTTATTATTTTGATGAAGATTAATTAAATACATATCGCAATATTTTGCATAACATAAACAAAAATAACATCGCGCGGTTATGGCCTCAGATTAATAGTTTGATATTTTCTTACCTTTACATGAAGACATGCTAATATTTCCAACTGATTATATTATAACTTTATTATATTGCTGAAGAATTTTTATGAACGTTTAAAAATTTAAATAATCTGAAGATAAAAATGATTTCAAAATCAGTCAAATTCAAAGAATGCTTTAAAAAATTATGACCATTTACAGAAAAAAGCTGAAATAATGAAGTAATAAGAATAGATTCTTAACGGTACCTTAAGGTATTGAAACAGTTTTTGTTGGGAGAAAATGACTAACAAATTTTTTATCCTTGGTAAAAAGTAAAATAAATTAAATTATACTATATATATGAAATATATGAAATGTATTATTATTTTAAATTTATGCAATGAGTGTTCGTAATGCATTAATTGAATTTTAACCACATATATGTAGAG
Source organism: Pardosa pseudoannulata (assembly GCA_032207245.1). Lineage (NCBI taxonomy): Eukaryota > Metazoa > Arthropoda > Arachnida > Araneae > Lycosidae > Pardosa > Pardosa pseudoannulata. The sequence goes on from CM063508.1 coordinate 160,706,220, forward strand.
ATATAATTGAATTTTAACCAAATATATGTAGGGAAATAATCCAATATACCACCAAACTGGTATCGGAACGGTTAATGACAGTATTTCACGGTTGGACTCTAGTTTCTGAAATCTTTTTTTGTAAAAGATTTTCACGGATAAGAAAGTCTCATTATGAAATTACTTTTCATATAACGACTATTACTTATATTTAAATATACTAGATATCTTTAAATAATTTGCATAGTCACTAGCTGGAAAGTCATCAAATCAATGAAAAGTGGAATTTCTTTTCCTTTTACATACTTTTTTCAACTCATAAATAGTCCTGTACTATTTATTCAGAAAAAAAATGAAACGGGTTTTATTGAGCGTTTAGAAATAACATTCCTGTTTATTTTAACTTACTTATTTTAAATCTGGTTTCAGCTGTAGAATTAAATAAAATAGCCAAATCTCAATAATAGTCATTTTCAAAATTTTTTAATATCTGCTATGTTTAGAGCTAATTGACTCACTGTAAATTAGCTTTCATCAAATATTCTAATTTATCTCAGTATATTAGTAATATGGATTGCGGCATTTTAAGTAATTAAAAAAATTATGCATGGAGGCTCCTGATGTAAGTTAATTCATACAAAGATGTATATTCTGATCGATGTAAAAATTTTAACCGGTTGCTTAAAAGCTGACACCACTGGAAGATGGGCTTTAAGGTAATTTCGCTGTGGAAACCAGAGGATTTCGATTCTTTGCAGGTATTCTATCATATTATCGGATTACTAGATTTTAGATTCTTGATTTTAAATTGTTAAAGAAAATATGGCAGTGAATAAAAAAAACGATTAACACATTTAACACCCGTTTTCCGGGGGAACTTTAAACACAAATGTGACCGAGAGTTTCAAAGTTTTTGGAAATACATCAGTAGCAATTTTTGCAATTTTGATCCTAAGAGATCAATTTCAATAAAAAAAATGACTGAACTTCTACCAGAGATAAACAACGATAATGGCCAAGATGGAGATATTAAACATTCTTTCAGATTTTTCCGATGGTGAATCATTTAATTATTTTATAACAGAATTATGTGTCTCAAAGAGTTAGGAAAAAGTTGGAAGCAAACTAAGAGATTATTTCACCGAAGAAGAAAAATTTAACTTACTGACTTTAGCAATTTGAAACTTTTAGGCTATAAGAGATTAAAGACTATATGAAATGGAATGTCGGAATTGGGAAAAAGTTATAACTTGGAGGAAAAATAATCCTCAAAGGTTTAAAAAAAGGACTTCCACAGAAATTCAAAACACGCCTCTTAATGAGCACCTCTTAATAATACAAAAATGGAATTGTTCTATTAACAAGGGATTCGTAAAAAAAAATTGTGGGATTTTCCCCTTCAACTTCCATACAGGACACAATCCTTACACATATAATAGATGTGGGAGGTGACCTAGGGTTTTTAACCTTCCATAAGTTTGCTTTATACATTCATGTCGAAATCCGGGATATGAGTCCCGGTGGATGACCTTAGTGTTAAATAGGAATCAGGAATTTCTTAAGGAAGGTTACAAATCCACTATTTCACTCTCTCCACTACAGAATGTATTGTTAATAAACTTATATTCTTCGGCAATTAGCAGCATACGGTGAGAATTTAACATTTTTATTACTATTTTTATCGATAGTACTTTATCTGAACCTATATTGAGGAACATTTATTACCTACACCGAAGGGTGGGTGAGAAGCAGCTAGTTTGTTCTAAAATATGATAGAGACTCGGTCTTTCGGATGAATTTACGTTCAGCTCAATTTGCAGCTATCCGTTTAACAGAACATTTAATCTAGAACATAATACAAAATTAACTTTAATATTGAGTTCTTAATACCATATACCTCAAGTTTATAATGCAAGGAATTTTTAAAAATTCATACCTGAAATCTAGAAAACTGATAATTTAAAACACAAAATCAAATCACAACTGAATGAAGAAACTGAATCGGAGCAAAACCCTGTAAAGTAGTTTATCTGTCAAGGCTTTTGGAGTTCACTTCTTTCCCTTGTGTGTTTACATTATCTGTACTGTGCCTTTCCTTCTTCCTGTGTATATATTCTGTGGTATAACCAAGACTTTACTAGACAGGTATAACGATTGCTTAAACTAAACTAATGCTGATGCCGATAGCAGAAGGAATTCTGCGCTGCAGACAAAACGCCAATAGTCACGTTAAACAACCCAAAGCAGAAATCAAGCTAATTTTACATACGTGAGACAAAATCAAAGTCAAGATAATAGTTTTAACGAACTAGTGGTGTACAGTGTTCTCTTGCCACATCGCGATTCATGTTTTACGGCTTCAATACTTCTCGCGTTTTTCCAAAATATTCATCAAAAAATAAAAATGAAAAAATACAACCATGTCTGTAGCCACATTGCGGAAAAGAACTGTGTTTTACGTTGATGTAAGAGAGAAGTATCCCTGCATGTCAAACAAAGATATGAGTTGACTCAAAGTACATACCATGGGCTCTTAATATGAGAAACTCTGCAAGTGAGGAATACGGAGAACAAACTGAAAAGCGGGACCTTACCCTAGAGAATCTGCAACAATTGTCAATAATTTGCACCAAATATTGACGACAATATGGTTCGATCTGTCGAGTTCAGCAATCGCGTTGACGGTGTTATGTCCTTGTACAGGGGAATTTTGAAGGAAAAAGAAAAACAAAGACAACAACTACCCGTCATCGTGTTTCTCTCCAAGGTAAAGCCCCTTGGCTCTACCGTCAGCACCTCCAGCTAAAGAATCTCCGAGAGAGCTTAAAACTTCTAGTAGTCAAGTGAGAGCCTCTCCTCCGCCACTAACACAAAACTTCATTTCTCTCAGAAAGCAATGTTGATTAATGTTTATAACTCTATAAGGTTTTGTAATAAATCTTATTAATTAGCACTGGCACGTTTAAGTAAATACGTATACTGTTGTAATTTTTTTCTTAAATGTGTAAAGTATAAATACTGTTTACTTATTTAAAACATTCGTGTACCCTCATACACGAAACTTCCTAGAGACAAATCTTACTTAACGGTTTTTTACCTTTCGCGGAAGTTTCTAGTCCCCATTAACCCTATAACGGGCAGTGGTTTCACGGCGAAACCACCTATTAATACTTTATTCTCTTCTTTTTAAAAACATCCGAAAGATTTTTTTTTCGATTTGCTGTGTTATTAACTCTTTGATGTAATAATATATGATAGAATTTTGCATAATTTGTTTTTCCCTTTGAAATATATTAGTTTAAAATTGCTTTACATGAAAAATCTCGAATTTTATTTTTCTCCTTATGACTTCAAATAAAAACACCTACCTAAAAAAATGAAAAATTGTGTAGTTATGTATTTGTTACATCATTTTGATGATAATTATACATTGTTCTTCCAATATAATTAATTTTAAAAAACTTATTTTCAGGCTATAAAAGGAAAAGTTTTCACAATTATCCCCCCCCCCAAAAAAAAACCCACCTCCAAGGGAATGTGAGATTTGTTTTCATATGGTTCCTATTTATAAACTTCACAGACAACATTTATAATCTAATTCCGCTAAATCTAAAAGAATTTTTAATCGTGACCTTTAAAGGGTTAACCAAGAAAAACAAGGGATCACGGTAATATTCAACACTTTAACCTTCGAATGAAAAAGATCAAAACATAATTTGGTGCATAAATGCATAGTTGCCAAAATGAAATTTTGCTCGCTCAAAGCGACTTTCGAAACAAAATTTTAAAAAGAGAGCGATTTGAGTTTGTTCTCAGATAAAAGCTCTGAGTAAACAATGCAATGACTAATTACAAAAGTTAATTAGAATGTTTCGAATTTGTTAGACAAGAGAGCAGACCAAATGCCAACACATTTGCAATAAGAAGAGAAAATGGTAAATTTAAACAGATTCATGAACAGTCACAGTTACAGAAATGTAAGGAATTCTCAGTAGTTTAAAAAATTTACGGCAAAGATAAGGATCGCAGACGAGGTTTTTGATTCAATTATAGACACAGGTACTTCTATAAATATTTTTCAAAGCTGTACTGGGATTAAATTCAATAAAATACAAAAGAGATAGGCAAGAAAAAATCCATTCTATTAACATGGTAGAAAGTATGATGAAAGCTTTTAAAATAATTAAGATGCGAAATGGATGATACTAACCAAGATATAATTTTTTGTAATACAATCTCCACTTAAGTACTTTATTTTAAGCTCGAACAATGCTATTTTATTTAAGATCAGATTAAATTTTGAAAATTATTGTCGTTAATCTGGAAATAAGAGCATAACTGATAAAGTTTAACTCTAAAACATGTTTGAAATAATTTCATCTTTTTAACTTGTAAAAATAATGATATTATTAAAGTAACCATACCTGTTTTCATAAAATTTTAATAATTCTCTTAATGTTCTTACTCAGTTTATTAAGTTTTGTTATAAAAAAATTAATATAAGTGCTGAATATAATGATATTTCTGCTAAAAAATATTAATGTACGTTTTGACAATGTGTAAAGTTAATTTCATTAAATTATATAATGAGTTTCATTAATATCGACTTAGTATTCTTTTCGAGGTTGTCTGCCCGCTTTGTGGTAACAAAAAAGGAATCAATGGGCAAATACCACTTACTTACCTGTGGAGTTATAAATAAAGAAACAGAGTCATCAAGGTATTAGGAATCAAAAAGGATTTATAGGGTTATGTAGCAAGCGCTCTAAGGTAGCTTGAATTATTAAATAGAAGATTCATACCATCCAAGAGTGGTATCATTAACCCCTTCCGGTAAAATGACGAGTCTAACTCGTCATTAGTTTTTCATTCCATACCGCACAATGACGAGCTACACTCGTCATGCGATTAAAGTTACTGTTAAATATGATAATTAATTTAGTTTAAAATTTCTAGTGTACTGAATTTGGCAACACTTTTATCACTTGTGAAAATCACAAGTCACTGTTGCATATTGTTTACTTAGAATTTCTTGGTACAAGTCATTGCCAAATTAATGAGTTAGAATAAAAGAAAACCTACTAAAAAATGCCGTGTGTGTTACAAGAATCAAATTAAAAGTGAGACTACTTGGCGGTGTAAACTATTAAGAATTCCTTTGCACTTTGTTTTGAAAAGAACCACTAGCTGGAAGACTATTATCTGTATACCTTATTAATGTTTTGCTTTGATATTTTCTTAATTTTACTGTTTCTGATATTATTTTACACTATTTAAAAAGTGTATTTTAATTAAGAATATGTAAGAATCATAAAATGAAACAAGTTTTTTAAATAAAAATTAAATGGTTATTTCATGCACAGTTTTTCATTGTTAAATCATACCGGAAGGAGTTAAAAAGTAACTGAATTGTGCCTGACTGTCTTCACTGCTTGCTAAAATACCACTGTTTAGCTTTTACATAATGACAACAGAATGTAGCAAATAACAAGCACAAATTATACAAATCGCGTAAATATAAAGGAGATAATTTGCGTTTATAATTGAACTAAATTGAACTAGATTGAATGCTTATAGTTGAACTAGAATTAATATTTACCAAACTTTAAATTAAAATTGTTGTTATTAAATACAATTGATACTTAACGTATCACGGTACACAATCAGTTATTGCTCCATTACCAGTAGGCATTCCACGATGACCTCGACCTTGAAGAAATTAGAAAATGTCAGGTTTTTTACCTCAGCTCCTCCTCGGTAGGTTAGCGAGTGTTGTAAAATTGCTGGCGACGTCATCGATCAGTTTCCCACCTGGTCGATGTGAGAAAGATCTTACCGTAAAATCGTGCTATTTAACCATGAAGTTAGTTTAGGAAAATTTATAACTAAAAAGTTTGTTGAGCAAAAAATGAAAATTTGCTTTAAATATTTAACTTAGAATATAAATTGAGTGACTGAGTCACCACAGTTATAACCTTCGGTTTTACCAATTCTTCGATGCTTCATTTTACTGTTTTACTATTGCTACTATCTTTCAGTTTTCTTGTTTTTATTCTGGTTCATGATACCAGCCGTTGAAAATTTTAAAACATATTAGGATTTTAAACTTTCATTGGCTTTTTATAAATATTTCCGTTTGATGAGTAAAAAATCCCCTTAATAAATTATAAGATATGTTTAAATGTCATGTTGACTTTTACCCTTTTATTAAGAAGATATAGAGAAAATGAAATAATCACATAGCAGTCCAAAAAATTTAGAAATAATCTTCACTATGATACCCTTATTCATTGCTTAAATTCCATTTACGGTTTATTTACTGGTAAAAAATATGTGTGCTCCCCTTAAAATTAACTATAAATGTTTAACTGTTCAATAATACCGTCTATGGATAAAAATGTCATTTAGAATATATATAAGACGTAATAATCATAAACGAAAATGTGATACTCTCAACACATGCGAGCATATCATGCTGCACAGAATGGATTACCAAAATGAAGTACGAATAAATTTGGTAAATCGTTAAAATAATTCAAACTTTCACAGCAGATCGTTTAGAAGAGAAATACAATGAAACCCGCTTAAGATATTTTCCAGGGGCCTAACTGATAAAAACTTCTTAAACGGAAAATCAGGCAATAAGCATTATTTATGCGTATGTATGTGTATATATATATATATATATATATATATATATATATATATATATATATATATATATATATATATATATATATATATATATATATATATATATATATATATATATATATATATATATATATATATATATATATATATATATATATATATATATATATATATATATATATATATATATATATATATATATATATATATATATATATACATATATATATACATATATACATATATATATATATACATATCTCTATATATACATATATATACACACACATATATATATATATATATATATATATATATATATATATATATATATATATATACATATATAAATATATATATATATACATATCTCTATATATACATATATATACACACACATATATATATATATATATATATATATATATATATATATATAGTAAAACCCCCTTAGGAAGTTTACTAAGGGAATGGAAAAAGAAAACTTCTTTAACGAAATTAATTATTTTAAAACAAAATAATTACATAGATAATTAGGAGAGATTTTTTTTCTTTATAAAATAATATATAAACAATAGTTTTGGTTTTTCTGAAAAATTTTAATTTTTTGCATATTTAAAAAATCAGCTAATAAAGGAAAACAACATAATTACCTTAGAATATCTTATAATTCAGCAAAGAACTTTTGCTTTAAACACCACTGGAATCCATTTTACAGAAAAAAATCGGTTATAATCTTTTTGGTTTTATTTGTTATGGGCAATTTGTAATTAATAACAGTCCAGTTGTCTTAAGATTTTATAAACTTCTTTAGGCACATTTTAAATAAAAATTACAACCATCGTTTTCAGCCATAAACATTGACCTTTACAAACTTCTTAAAAAACTTCTTAAACTTCTTAAGCTAGAAAGAGTTTGAAAAGAAATTTTATAAACGGGTTATTTTAACATTGTATGAATAGGAGGAAAAATGGGTACCGAAAAATGAACTTCTTAAGTGGGAAAACTTCTTATGCGAGAACTTTTTAAACGGGTTTTACCATACATCGAATTATTTGGTTTATGAAAATCCTTTAATGAGAATTAATAAAATAAGAAAATAATCATAAAAGTTGCATATTGAAAAGAAGAACTCCAAATTATTTGATAAACACTTATTTCATTTTAATAATTTCTTTGGTTTTGTTTGTTATCGGCAATTTATAATTAATAACAGTCCAGTTGTCTTAAGCTTTTAAAAACTTCTTTAGACACATTTTAAATAATAATTACAACAGTCGTTTTCAGCCATAAACATTGACCTTTACAAACAAAGAGGAGAAAAAAAAACAGTAATCGAAAGACAGCTATAATCGTTTTCTGTAAGTAAACTTAGAAATAAAAGAAAACTTTTTAAGCGGTAAAGAGTTTGAAACGAAATTTTATAAAAGGGATATTTTAATATTTCATGAATAGGGGGAAAATGGGTACCGAAAATATAAACTTTTTAAGCGGGAAAACTTCTTATGCGAGAACTTCTTAAACGGGTTTTACTGTACATCGAATTAACTGGTTTATGAGAATCGTTTTATGGCAATTAATAAAATAAGAAAATAATCATAAAAGTTGTATATTGAAAACAAGAACTCCAAATTATTTGAGAAAAACCTATTTAATTTTAATAGTTTCTTTGGTTTGGTTTTATAGTTTCTTTAGTTTTGTTTGTTATCGGAAGTTTGTAATTAATAACAGTCCAGTTGTCTTAAACTTTTAAAAACTTCTTTAGGCACATTTTAAATAAAAATTACAACAATCGTTTTCATCTATAAATATTGACCTTTACAAACAAAGAGAGAGAAGAAAAAAATAGTAATCAAAAGGCAGCTATAAACACTCTTTTTGAGTAAATTTAGAAATAAAAGAAAACTTTTTAAGCGGTAAAGTGTTTGAAACGAAATTTTATAAACTGGTTATTTTAACATTGTATGAATAGGGGGGAAATGGGTGCCAAAAATTTAAACTTCTTAATCGAGAACTTCTTAAACGGGCTTTACTGTACATCGAATTAATTGGTTTATTAAAATCGGTTTATGAGAATTAATAAAATAAGAAAATAATCATAAAAGTTGTATATTGAAAACAAGAACTCCAAATTATTTGAGAAACACCTATTTCACTTTAATAAAAATAATCCCTCTGTTATCGAGATAGAAAATCCCCACTCTCCAGTCCTCAAATAAAGAGTAATGCCTCTGAGAAATGCTTTTGACATGACCTTTATACCAGGCAGCCAGCAAGGCATCTTCGCCGCTAATTGCAAACCATAAATTCGCTTCACTTCTTAATATTTCACTCGCAAACTTGGATGGCAGATTACGTTCCAACAGAAAAGAGAAATTCAACATCTAATTGTAGGAATTATATAGGCAATTTAGTGTGGAATTAATCTGGAGGTTTGCAGAGAATTGCTTGCTTTCATTGTTAACTAGCAGAAAATAAGTGTCTAGTGTATAGATTTAAAAGGAAAGATTAAAACTTTATGAAATTTCTTTGATTAAAAACATTCTATTGATGTTTAATTGCATAATACATTACCTGCAGGATTGAAAGAAATTTGTGGAACACATATTTAGTAACAATTAATAACCTTCAAATTAAACTAAAATAGATATAAATTATAAATTATAAATTATATATATATATATATATATATATATATATATATATATATATATATATATATATATATATATATATATATATATTAGGGTTGGACGATATCAGAAATTTAATATTGCGATATATCCCCAAATTGATATTTATATCATTGATATATCGCAATAATACTTTAAAGTAGTAGGGTATATTACTATTTTTATATTAATATTTCAGATATTACTATCTTTGATTTACTTTAGCTTACTTTAATTTCAAAACTTTTCATTTTTTGGTAATTGAAATTTTTAGAATTACAATTTGATCCTAAAAATTAGGATTTCTGAAAGATAAAAACAACTGTTTAGGAGTAATTAAATACTTAAAAGAAAAAAAATATTTATATATTGTTCAGAAGTAATTCGTCCAGATACTAAGCAAAATTGTTGCTCAAATTGGAAACCTTTACTACTACTAATTTAAATTGTGCATTTATGCCAAATTATATTAATCCAAAATCGAAATTAAACTCCTTTCATTAGTAAACTGATCTTCGGTATCGGATTCCATGGGTTCGAATTTCGCTCCTGGCATGGATGTTCGTAGATGTTCGGAATCAGCTTTAAGTTGTAGATGTCTGTCAATAGCTTTTGTAGAACCAAGATATTAAACAGTAGCTATCCAAACCAAAACTGTTTCATAGGTCAAATATCCGGCAGGTGGAAGAGTAATATTACCTATAATTTTCAGCCCGCACAAATGATAAGTTATAGACTAAACATATTACTCGGGTGTTCTAAGCATTAACGAACAGATTATTTTTAACTTGTGTTCACTATGCTCGAAATATTTTAAAAAGCTATTGAGCTCTTAAACAGAAAAGACTACAAACGAAACTATTTAGCAAAATTTCGCTACTTTGCATTTAATTTTTTTTCTTGTTGTTATTGTAGTCCCTGTATAATATCTAGGAGAAAAGGAATAATTGTACAGCTCACAAATTTGGAAAGGATTTATTTTGATAATTTTTTTAACTTTTCCTTTTTTACAGACTCTATATAATAAAAAATAAATATTCCGTCTGAAAAATTTACTTTCCTAACTTTACTTACTTTTTGTGTAATTTATTACAATAAAATTTTCATGACCCACTGAAATTCAGTAAAAGAAAATTTGAAATTGATAATAAATTACTTAATAATTTATTAGGATGAATTAATTAAGTAACTTAAAACTTACAACTTAATTTCTAAAAATAAAAAAGACAGTTCGTAACTGCAATTTAGATTCCGATATTGTAGAGCACTATGATATTTCAAATAATACCATAAATTAGAAGTAACCTTTGAAAACCTGTATGCAGATCTAAATGCAAATCAATATATTTCACTCATTATTTTACAATTTTCATCCTTGGTAAACTTAAAAACTGCCAAAACTTCCTTTTAGTTATATATGTTTTTATATAATTTTATAATATTTTGACCAAACAGCGCGATTTCGATCATTCATTATTTATCTCAATATTCATCCAAAACACCATATGCCTCCGTTATTAGTAGACGATATGAACGAGCAAGCAATCGAAATATATCAACACGTGCAGATATCACTGACTGTTACAATCAGATATCAATATCCTTGATATATCCCAATGCATTACAATAAACCAGTTGCAGGTGCAGAAAAAAAAATTGAGTCCATGGAACAGTGAATTTTCCGGTTTTGAGCCGAGTGCTGTTGTTATCGGAATATTAATAGATATATTACCGAAGGCCTGGACGGAGAGGGGATAATCTTCAAAAACAACTTTTCTGGCCTTTGTTTGTATCACGAACGCGGATATGTACGTAAAATGAATCTAATAACTTGAAAAATATTGCTTTATATTGAAATATGCAGAATGTTAAGTATGTATTTTGGCTACCTACGATCTAGTGCGGAGGAAAAGCAGTGTCGCTTACGGGTGATATATTAGCATAGTAGAATTTGTGAATGTTGTTATGGCGATACTTAAAGTATATCAGTATTTGGCAATATACGAAAATATGTGACAATGGCAATATATCAATATTTGACAATATTAATAAACAATCCATCCACAAACACCAAAAATCCTAATCATGTTTTGACTATATTTTAGTTCAAAGTTATAGCCAAATTATCGACAAGGAATATTTACACTTTGTGTTTCGTCTTGTATTAGGTTTATACACAATTTCAAAACATATTTTGAAAATAAAATGGTTTGAAATTTGAGTAAAATGAATACAACTGCAAACTTGAGTTTTTAATGTATTTAAACGCCACGTTTGTACATTTTGTTTTTTTTTTGGGGGGGGGGGACTGAACAGAGCGGAATTTTTGCAATAGGTAAAATTTAAGTAAAATATACATATTCCTTTATATTTAGGGAAACATAGCCCAACTATACTTACTATTTAATTAAATTATTTTGAAACTATTAAATAGTTATAAGGTGATGCAAGAGTTGCCAGAAAACTGGGATATAGAATTCAGCGATTATCACCCTCATTTGGCGTGACAACTAAAATGGGATATCACCCCGCCTTGAGGAGGAGGCTATCATTTTGATCGCCATCTTAAATAGTTGAATGTTTTTGGTAATATTTCAGAATAAGATATTCTACGGCAAATGTAGAGAAATTGTTGACGATGTTTACTTAAACACAAAGATATACCATCCGAACGTTGTATTTCTGGCTTAATTCCGACTTTAATTCACCAGAGTGAGCCATTGTAATAGAATTGTATACTTTTACTTAATTAGCCAAAAACCACTTTGAAATGGGAAATTTATATTCATGGGCAATTAATCCCTCAACTATTTACAAAGCTAATAGCTCCAAATTATTAAAAATTAGTATTAAAAATTAGTACTAATAAGTATTAAAGCTTTGTCTCCAATACGCGGGATTACTGAAGAATTGGGTTCCCCTGTGCAAATTGGGTTAACATATTGACGATATTTACTAAAAAACAAAGTTAATCAATCCAAACATTGTATTTCTTGCTTTTTTTGGCGACTTTAACTAATGCACAGTGCGTCATCGTAATAGAATTATATACTCTTACTTAATTAAAGAAAACGACTTGAAAACTGGATATTTATATTTATGGGCAATTAATCCCTTAACAGTTTACAAACGCATCAGTTCCAAATCATTAAAAATCAGCCATAGTGAACCATTAATGGTTTGTTATATCTAATTTTTCTAAGCATTTCGCATTTTTAATATATAAGAAAAGAGTGACACAAGGAGAGTGGGATGCAAATAACATATAAATTATAACATAGATACAGATTCTTTGTATACGGTGAGATCAGGAGAAAATGTTCGGCGACCATACTCAAACCATTATCGCCAAGTTGGCGGGAGAACCCAATTCTTCAGTCAACCCCACTACGCTAATAAAAACTCCCTTTTATTCATTCTTTCTGAATGCTTCCTAGTAACTAATAGTAAATACTGTAATAGTAAACTACGCGCATCTAATAGTAACTGAACGCATTGTTGCGTAACTGATGTCATTGATGCGTAACTGAACGTATCTAATAGTAATTAATAGTAAATACTAATAGTAAATAGTAAATATTAAAACTAAGTTACTATAATAGTCTAAACTAGTAACTTAGTTTTAATAATAAGTTTATTAAAACTAAGTTACTAGTTTTAATAAACTTCGTGGATCTAAGAACTATCCTATCACCTTTCCTAATTTTTGCCTTCTACTAGTTAGCCGACCCCCACTGATAAGCCAACCAATGAGAAAACACCGACACCCGTGGGGTTGGTTCTCCAGATGGCGTCAACTCCACACTCATTGCGTTGGTAGATCATGAAAAATGTTAGGCTACCTTCTTCGGATCTTTATCTCCAAGTTGGGGGAGGGGGGATACTGTTCTGATGTCCAACTGTATTCTTTTTTTTTTTTAACCATGGAAGAAGCAGAATATTCCTGGAAGTTGTTTTCTGATGTTTACTTCTACTAGTGGCCCTTTTTATTGGGTGTTCTTAGGTTTATGTTATCGTAATTTGAGTACAATAGAAGTACAGTGTACAGTGATTTGAGTACAGAGAATTCATTCATTCAACAGCAACAGTGCATTGTACAGTTGATTCAAATATCTATATTATTGCTCAAAATTTAAAACAATGTATGAGTCAACCTCTTTCTGAAACAGTCAATGTAACAAAGAAGTTGAAACAAGAAACAATGCATTATTGTAGAGATTGTGATAACAAAGGATTACAAAAGGTGTTCTATTTCTTTCTCATTCTTTAATCAAACTTCATACTTGAAGGTTGAATTAAAGCGATCCTACTAATTTTAATCTTTGAGATATTAAAAAACCGCTTATGATTATATTTTAAACAAATAAAACATTTTAAAATTCAAAAATGAACTTCGGCAAATATTTAGAAATGTTTAGTTAAATATTGCTAACGTTGAATAGATCGTAAAATACAATCTCCATGTATCATTTGGTTTGTTTTAGCAATATCAGTTAAATGCATTCAGGTTTACTTATTATGTACGTTATATAATTATGTCAAATTAAAAATGAATTGAGGTTAAGGTTAATTTTAATTGTATTTTTTATTGATATTACTGACTAAAAATTAATTGTATGTTTCCTTTTTGAATATCTTTGCCTGCCATGATACAAATAAAAGAGAAGAATACGAAAAGAAATGTGATATTGAAGAACGTGAAAAAATTGATATGTACGTATTGAGGATATAGGATTAAATATTATCCTTATTGTACTTATACATTATCATACATCACAATTTACTTTATATTTCTGTGGTAAATGAAAAGCTTCACTGAATTTTCTTCCAACCATTCATTTAATGTTAATAACCTTAACCAAAAATTGCTATTTAAAATCAAGTCTGCACTTTGTAAAATATACATTTAATTTCCTTTATTATATAAAGTTACCATGAAATATACCTAACATATGTATGTATATTATAATATGTGCGAGGATGATGTTTAGTTAATAAAATGCATACATACATACGTTTCAGTGCTTCAATGAATATTTATAATATATATACATATATATATGTATATACATATATATATGTATATACATGTATATATATGCATATATACATATATATGTATATAATATACATGTATATATATAGATACATATATACATATATATGTATATATATACATATGTATATACATACGCACACACACACACACACACACACACACACACACACACACACACACACACATATATATATATATATATATATATATATATATATATATATATATATATATATATATATGCGTGTGTGTGTGTATGTGTTTGTGTGTGTTTGTGTGTATAAAGTGGTTCAACATTATTTTTAAATTTTTAGTAATGGGGTAAATCGGATTTTGGTAACACAAACGTTACATAAATTTGACGTTTTAAAAACTCTTTCATTTACCGAAAGTATGCAGAGTTTCTTCCACATTCTGATATTTCAGTATATTTAGCAATATTTATCACGATGTTAAATTATCATATTTTGTCGCATTTACTTGTAATAAACATATAATCTGTCAAACACTCTGTGTTTGAATATTTTAGATGCACTCCGCTATTTTAAACTAGAAATTTATTTTTATTCTATTTTAAATCATAGAATATTCTATGAGAAAGTTTTGCCCAACTCTCAGCTTGTTTTGAGTTGCAAAGTTTAATTGAGTGCACTCCGAACTTAATTTTTGAGGGATAATTAGACCGGTAGCTAATACTTAATGCCAATTCAGGATATTTACATGCACTCACGCAATCAGGGGTATTTAAACTCACAAATAACACCCCGTAAACGTAGCTGCACAGAAATTTCTCCTATCCCCCTTGCCACTAAATATATTTTTCATGATATTTCTTTTTTTAAGGCTTTAAAGTCTCTTATAGAACTAGAT
>CM063508.1:160726453-160748953 GCA_032207245.1 Pardosa pseudoannulata
TTAGCAAAGATAAATCAATTACCAAAAAAAAAATACTTATAAAGGAAAGTGTATGTAATAATAATAATAATGCATCATTCCTTAATTTGCATCAAAATCTGCATGTAAATAATTATTCGCAAGTGATTTTGAGGCATTTACTGTTCCTAAATTTATTAAAACTTAGTATATAATGGACAGTTAATTCATATGTATTTTAATATTTAATTTTTTATATAATTATACATTTGTTATCTAAAGTCATTGAAAATTGTAAATACCCTAATATTCACTCAATAATGAATTTGTGGTTGAATTTGAGTGAAGATAAAGCAATTACCCAAAAACAATACTAATTAAGGAAAGTGTATGTAATAATAATAACCCATCTTTATGTAATTTACATCAAAGATTGCATGTAAATAATTATGTGCTAGTGGCAGTTAATTCATATGTATATTAATAATTCATTTTTTTTATATTGAATTATACATTTGTTAATCTATATTCATTGAAAATTGTAAATACCAATAATATTCACTCTTTAATGAATTAGTGGTTGAATTTGAATGAAGAAATAATATCGCATCTAATTTGCTGAAAATATTTATATAAATAATTATGCGCAATTACTGTTCCTAAATTTATTAAAACTTAGTATGTAATTGACAGTTAATTCATATGTATTTTAATATTTAATTTTTTATATTTAATTATACATTTGTTATCTACATTTATTGAAAATTGTAAATACCAGTAATATTCACTCATTAATGAATTTGTGGTTGAATTTGAGCGAAGATAAAGCAATTACAAAAAATAAAATACTAATTAAGGAAAGTGTATGTAATAATAATAACGCATCTTTTCGTAATTCGCATTCAAAATTGCATGTAAATTATTATGTGCTAGTGGTTTCGAGGTATTTACTGTTCTTAAATTTATTAAAACATGGTATATAATTGACAGTTAGTTCATATGTAATTTAATATTTAATTTTTTATATTTAATTATACATTTGTTATCTAAAGTCATTGAAAATTGTAAATACCCTAATATTCACTCAATAATGAATTTGTGGTTGAATTTGAGTGAAGATAAAGCAATTAACTAAAAGAATACTAATTAAGGAAAGTGTATGTAATAATAATAACCCATCTTTATGTAATTTACATCAAAGATTGCATGTAAATAATTATGTGCTAGTGGTTTCGAGGCATTTATTGTTCCTAAATTTACTAAAATATATTATATAATTGACAGTTGATTCATATGTATTTTAATATTTAATTTTTTATATTTAATTATACATTTGTTATCTAAATTCATTAAAAATTGTAAATACCGTAAATATTCACTCATTAATGAATTTGTGGTTGAATTTGAGTGAAGATAAAGCAATTACCAAAAAACAATACTAATTAAGGAAAGTGTGTGCAATAATAATAACGCATCTTGTCATAAATAGCATCAAAAATTGCATGTAAATAATTATGTGCTAGTGGTTTCGAGGCATTTACCGTTCCTAAATTTACTAAAGCATAGTATATAATTGACAAATGATTCATATGTATTTTAATATTTATTTTTTATATTTAACTATACAGTTTTTATTTAGATTCATTGAAAATGGTAAATATTAATAAACTTTACGGTTTGCATTAAATTTCTCTAATCTCCCCCTCTTAAAGCTAAAGAAGTTTACAATTTACAGCTTATTTCATACTCAGCCTTATTCCCTTGATTAGAATGTGTGAACAGATTAAGTACTATACTAGATCCCTCAAAAAAATTGAAAGCAATACTTTTATAATAACAGAAATGGCAGTAGTCATTTGATTTTATATTATTTTTTGTAAATAACAAATAAATTATTCTCTTTTAAGCTTTTCTCTAAAAGAAAAAAAAACTTTCTTTTATATTCCATAAAAAATTGAAAGCAATACTTTAGTAATAATAATAGAAATAGCAATAATCATTTGATTTTATATTATTTTTGTACATAACAAATACATTATTCTCTTTTAAGCATTTTCTCTAAAAGAAAAGAAAACTTTCTTCTTTTTAATCACCCTTGTAAAACTTCCTTGAATTAGATAACTGTTCTGAATAACAGAAAACTGAAAATATCAGATGTACACTTTACACTTTTAATGTTATAATTTTTAAAATTACTGATACCTCATCTGTCAAATTAACTATTGAATAAATGCTACTTTAAGATAATTACCTGAAGATATAAATACACGTAATATAAGCATATTATGTTTCAGACCATAATTAATTTTCAATAAACTGGCACCTTTCTTTTTGTGAAATTAAAAAAAATGTTATTGTTAAAATTAAATCAAACACAAGACATTCCCGAGAAACCATTAGAAAAAATAAAATTTAAAATTTAAAAATCTACAGAGTTTATTTCATTTATGTTGAGTTGGATATTTGTATAATCATTTAGATGTTTCTTTCGATAAATAGCGTATATTTATTTTCGAAATTACAAAGATATTTTTTACATATGATGATTAGTTTGATATGTAAATAAAATTAGAAAATTCAAAACCAAAGAATTATGTTGGGCATTAGCTCAAATGTTATAGAGTATGATTTGGACAAATTGAACTCTAATAAAATATATTTACATTTTCTGTAAGGTTTTGAATTACGCAGAGATGTAAGTCAGTGTCAGAAAGCATAGCCTCTAATAAGAAATCTGATGCAGGCCATGAAATAAATATCCCGAAATGAAGCAGACAAATTTATTTAAATATTACGATACGCAATAAGTTCAACTTCTTGAAAAAGCAAATATAAATGTTGGTTCAGGTATTATTTTATATAAAAGTCATGCATGTCAATACTACAGAGACGAAATATTTCCTGTAAAATAAATCTTAAAACCTATCATAGAATCTTCTTTATTTAGCTATTTTATTTGTTGCAATATTATATAAAATATCAAAGATTACATGCAGTATTAGCACCAGTTTCAGCCTTTATTATGTGTATTCGCATATATTTTTATTATAAACATTTTCCTGTTCTACGAAGAATCAATGGCATGCAGGGAGAAATAGTTTTTGTTTGTTTTAAAAATCCTTCTAAAGAAATAGCTAAAAATGTGTTTTAAAGAATTATAACATTTGCCTGGAAGAGTTAAAAAGTTATATTTTGTATCAGCGCGATTTTCTGTACAAAAATTTCCACTGAAAGCATATACTTTGAAGTAAAATATAAGTATAGGAAAAGAAAATAAAGAAAATTATAGAAAAATTTTTGAAAAATTTAAATACATTTTTTTTCAAATTCGCTGCGATAGCTGTGTACAAAATTTCTTTATCAGATACAGTTTGTAAAACATACAAGCTTGTTTGAGAATAAGCAAACATTTTCTTTTGATGCATACAGAAGTACATCAGGTTCCATAGCATACAAATAGAAATAGAAAGATGCTTTAAGGTAGAATATATGTATTAAAAGCACAAATGCTTCTCATAAAATTTTTCCTTTGACTTTATGTTCCATACAAAGACAAACATATACACTTTACAGATATTTTTTTCAATAAGATTATTTCGAGCTTTGCAAAAATTATTCTATTAAAAACAAGGAATTTAAAGCGGTTTAAAATGCTGATTATTCTTGAAAATAATTCAGAATTTTGTAATAATAAATTTCCTCAAATATAGAATCCATAAAATCTGGGAACATATTCATAAGAAGTAAGCAGAAAAATATAGTATTATAGGTTAGATGAATGATAAATAACGTAAATGCGATTAAACCTGTAATAAATGTTACTAAAATTATTAGTAATTATAATCATTTAAAATTTGGAAACTTTGGATTTTATATATTTTAAGGTATTTTGTTGGGACAAGACAAGTTATTCAAAGATAATATATGTAATAATGACAAATGTAATAATAATTTTATTCGGATATAGAATCCATAAAATCTGGGAACATATTCATAAGAAGTAAGCAGAAAAATATAGTATTATAGGTTAGATGAATGATAAATAACGTAAATGCGATTAAACCTGTAATAAATGTTACTAAAATTATTAGTAATTATAATCATTTAAAATTTGGAAACTTTGGATTTTATATATTTTAAGGTATTGTTGGGACAAGACAAGTTATTCAAAGATAATATATGTAATAATGACAAATGTAATAATAATTTTATTCGGATATAAAATCCATAAAAAAACTGGGAACATAGACAAAAGAAGTTAACAGAAAAATATAGTATTATAAGGTAGATAAATGATAAATCACTTAAATGCGATTAAACCTGTAACTAATGTTACTAGCATTAGCAGTTATTATAATCATTTAAAATTTTGAAACATTGGATATTATATATTATAAGGTATTTTGTTGGGACAAGACAAGTTATTCAAAGATAATATATGTAATAATGACAAATGTAATAATAATTTTATTCGGATATAAAATCCATAAAAAAACTGGGAACATAGACAAAAGAAGTTAACAGAAAAATATAGTATTATAAGGTAGATAAATGATAAATCACTTAAATGCGATTAAACCTGTAACTAATGTTACTAGCATTAGCAGTTATTATAATCATTTAAAATTTTGAAACATTGGATTTTATATGTTTTAAGGTATTTTTTGTGACAAGAACAGTTATTCAAAGATAATATATGTAATAATAACAAATGTAATTATAATTTCCTACAGACGTAGAATACATAAAAAGCTGGGAACATAGACAAAAGAAGTTAACAGAAAAATATAGTATTATAAGGTAGATAAATGATAAATCACTTAAATGCGATTAAACCTGTAACTAATGTTACTAGCATTAGCAGTTATTATAATCATTTAAAATTTTGAAACATTGGATTTTATATGTTTTAAGGTATTTTTTGTGACAAGAACAGTTATTCAAAGATAAAAGAGTGGTATTTAGGAAAGAAATAAGAGCATAAATGGTACAGTTCTAAAATAATTATTACAAAATATTACTTTTAACCAGAAATAGATATAAATAAACGGTAAAACACATAAGGTTGTAATATTTTTAGTTAACTGACTACTTAACTTAAATAATAAAAAGGCAATTGTTTCATACAGAATATCTTATTAAAACTCAATATTAAGGCTAGACATCTTAAATTCGATTCATTTTGTGTTTAGCCTTTATTTCTACATTTCCCTTAATTTTAATATATAGAAAAATATATTAATGAGTTCACTGAAATAAAATGTACCTAGTAAAAAAAACTATTTTTTATGAATCAAATATCATTATTCGTGTGAAATGCCATGATAACTACTACATCACTTTATTTTTATTTACAGACTTCGATGAAATTAATACGTTTTGTTAACCCTCAAATGTAATTTTTTAATGGTTTTTTTAAAAGACTTCTCTTTATAATTCTAGCAATTTAAGAATTAACTTACGGCAAATGAAAATGACCTTTAATAATATCTCCTATCATTGTACTGAGAACAAAAAGTAATGCTATGAACGAAAATATAATTATAAGCTAAAAATTCCAAGAGGAAAGGTATCGATTTTGAAGAAATATTAAAAGATTGATTTAAATTTTGAATGAGTTTAAATGAAAACAAAAATTAATGATATTGATGCATTAGGTAGAAAATATAAAAAGTGACAAAATTAAATTTTAATACATTTCAGTACAAATATTGATTAATTTAGGTTTCAAAAATTTTGCAGTGATATTCGGAAATTAAAGTAGAGATTCACACACAAATAAACAATTTTAGCAAAACTTTAGAACGTTTATATACAGTTCCCATCAAAAGGAAACAGCTTAAAAAATTCCACCTTGTCCTGAAATGCATCCCAAATTTGTGGAAAATACACTAATAGGAAGCCATATGCATTATAAATCCTCTTTTCAAAAATACGAGAACATTTTTAACAACCTGTAATTGAGCAATTTAAAGCACCATGCATTTGCTTGTGTAAAATTTACCTACTTCACTGTTAAATACTTCATAAAACTTATTCTAATGACTTAGATTAAAACTAATTATTTCATAGAGTGAAAAATTAAAGTTAAACCTGCATTTTTAAAAATATTTATACGAAGCGCATCCAGAAAGTAAGTTTCCCAATGTTTTCCCTTTTAAAGTAAATATAATTAGCCATGTCAGTTGAGCGTGAGTAACAGATTTATAACGTATTATTCATATGCCAGCTGGACAAATCCCGATTCTTGCCAATAGCGGGGTGGCAGTGGTCCGAAATGGAAACTCTAATTCCTTCTCCCGCCGCCTGCAAGGTTCGGTCGGTGATCTCGAATGTACAAAGCATTGAGCCAATTGAAATTTATCGTAGGCTCTGTCAGGTCTATGAGCCGAAACTGACACCCGAACACAAAATTCAACCCTTAGGATCACCACTGACATTTCTGCAACGATATCACGATAACGGCGACGAGTTCCTCGACAGGATCGTCACTGGCAATGAGACTTAGATTTCGCATTTTACCCCAGAAACCAATCAGCAGTCAATACATTGGCATCATAGTGGATCTTCGGTCAGGACCAAATTCAAACAGACGCTGTCGGTACGGAAAGGGATGTGCACGGTGTTCTGGGACAGGAAGGCTGGTTCCATTCACAGGCGGCAGAGTTCTACGACAGAGGTATACAAAAGTTGATCCCACAATACGACAAGTGTCTCAATTCTGGTGGTGGCTATGTTGAAAAATAGCTGAAAAATTGCTGTACTTGTTGCCAATAACTATGTCCGTGAAAGTATGAGTTCTTTTCTTCTTTTAAATAGAGAAACTTATTTACTGGATGCGCCTCGTATAATGCAATGTATAGACGATAAATCAGATAATATATATAATTTAATATAGAATACTATTATTATATATCTGTATAATTAGTAATGTAACTTAATTACTTTTATTTTCAATGATATTCTTTTCGACGAGTAATTTATTTTGGAAGATGTCAATAGTTCATTTGTCTACCACCCATAGAAACTAATACATTAGGTTTGCCATTTTAATTTAATACTTTACGTATTAAATTGAAGTCACAAACAAGAAATTTTCCATTCTCTTGTTCTATTTAGAGTTATAAAATTAACATTGAAAAATACACTTAAACTATTTTCCGTTGAGCAGGAGACAGTATTACTAGAGGAGACGCAATTAATGTTGCTTTGTTTTTTTCTTATTGGCTATCCGAACTCTGATCAGCAGTTTGGCATAATATAAACACCTGTTTCTTTTTGTATCGTTTTTTTAGATAACTCTCTTATTCTAGTACAAAATGAGGGAGAAATTACCTAGGTTCATCGTTTACTATAATACATGAAAATAAGTCTTGTATTTTTTTTCTACCCCTGATAGTATTTTTAATGGATCAGCTGATGATGCTAGATTTTATTGAATGAAAGTTAAAGATCTATTGCACAATACTCAATTTTTTATGCATGAAAATATTAGTTATTTAACTTCAATAGATGATAATATAATTTATAATGAACTTTATTCTCAGATTGTAACTCAGAATTATATATATTTTTTTTATTATAGAGATTCATTCCTGAGATGAATGTAGAAAGCATTATTATGTAAAAGGAGGTTTTTCCGTAAGTTAAAACAAATAACACGGTATAATTTGAGACCAAGTTAATAACCAATTATACAAATTGCTGTAAAGTATACTTGATTACTTTTTATAACGCTTTTAGCCGTTTGCTCTCACTCATTTCTCACATAGTCCTACAAATTATCTAGACATGTTTTATTGCTTTTGCTTTTATAATATTTATCATAATTTACAATAAAATTAATTTTAAAAATGCAGAATATCGCTGAAAAAAATTTAAAATCACATGATTTACAAAATAAGTATTCTAATGTTTTAATCTTTCACTTTGAGTATGTAGAATATAGCAGAATAAAAGCATTATTATAGCTAATTTTAAGTATGAGTATGGCATTATTATATAATTTTTAAACTCAATGTTTTCAATTTCGGGTTGTATTAGCATTTCCATGCAGTCCGTTATTCCTTTAGAACTTTGTATTTTACTCTTTCAAGTGAATAATAGTATAAAAAATGGAGTTTAAACCCTTATTCAAATATTCAAATATTGTTACCCTAATTCAAATATTGTTTAATTTTAATTTCTGTTATTTTCCCATGTCTGTATGGACATTAGGATCTTTGTAAAATAAACAAAAAAATATATCATTTTCCATTTTTGAGATAATTAATGTCCTCTGTGGCGAACACTGACAATTATGTTATATAGTAGTTATAAATATACATGTCAGGTGTAGCGGCCAGACTTAACCAAATTAAGGGTTAACTATCTTGCATTCCTTATAAAAAATTTCGAGATATGCAAACTAAGAATTATTTGAGAATGTTCCTGAAACTTTAATGAAATAATTTTAGAGAATATTAAACATGTTTTACCAGACATCAAGTTAAGTTAGAATTGTACATCTCACCGTAAACACGAAAAGTACCGATTTCCTGAAAAAAGAAAGTAAACAAGCTAAAAAACTATAAGTTGTTTTCCAGGGTCCGCCCCTTTATAATCTGGCTTCTGCATGGAATAAAAAAGTATTTTCTCTGCTTGGGATTAATGACATTTTTCACCTGTAAATTTTCTTATGATATGAGACTCTTACATGAAAAAAAGTTAAGTTCGCATCATTATATTTTTACACTTAGTGTCATGAGTATAAAACGTAGAATTCCCTTATCCAATTGGACTTTCGATACAAAAATTCTCAGACGGCAGCTGTCTTATGTCTTTTTTCTTGATAAGCCTTCTTATCCTTCTCCTACGTATTGTGAACCATATCACTAACACCAGACACACAAGCACACCAGCCGCAGTACAAGAAACGTAAGTCACTGGGAAATATTTACAATGTTCTGGTGACTCATCGAAGCCAGATGGACAGTGCATTGTCCCATCGCACCATAATTCTGGATCGATGCATGCGCCTATTTCTGGACACTCAAACAAGCAGTCAACGTTTCGCATGGTTTGTCCAGACTGTGTTCTCACAAAAGGGCGCGTCACTTCCAACCAGTGTATGACGAAAGATGCAGATCTGGGCGGGGCTACCATCTCGATAAAAACAGTATCTCTGGATTTTACAGAACTGTCTCGTGACTCGTTGTACCAAGTATGTGAAAAGATATCAAATTCTTCCAGATCTTCGGATTTAAAGGATCGTCGATCGTTGTCTACACACGCATTTGCTACAGGGTTCTTCCGTGGATCCAAATAAACTAAAAGCCTACTGCCAAAACGGCACTCTGAAATAAAAAAGACATAATGTTACAATCTGTATAATCATCAAAAATATAAAAATAAGAATAAAATTATATCAAAATAGGGTATTCTCTCCTATTTTTTTTTTACTTTTATTTCTCTTAAGCTTATTTCCACATTTTTAAATATATATTTTTTTTATTTTTAACGTTAACTTCTGACTTTTAAATGCTAATTTTGTTTTCTTCACGAATTCTGTACGGATGTCACTGGCCGCAAAAATACGTGTTTTGTTTCTATCCCTGAACTTTCTACTCTTTATTTTTGTGTCATGAACTCACGAATCCACCTCCCTATCCCCTCTTTTCCTCTTTTAATTGTTTTATTTTCTGCTCGTTTATTATTTTATGCTTACTGTTAGAAAATCTCTGGATTAGAGGGCCCGGCCCAGGAAATCCAGTTGACCTACTATCCTGAAGGTCTTTTATTTTTAGCTATTTTGAGTGTCAACTGCTTCAACCCTCTCGTGTGACGTAACCGGAAAGCTAGCCTTATCAGTGGGAGCAGATTTTCAACTCAATAACATAGCTATAAATATTTAAACTATGGTAAAATGAGAAAATATAATAATAATTCACTGTACTATTAAAACTTAAATTATTGTAAATTTATGTTTATTCATACATGTTTGTGAATATTTAATGTAATTAAGGGGAAATTAATTTTTAATCTTTAAAAAATCCAGATTTATTTATTTAATTAGATTGTTACGAAAATTCTTGAGTTTTAGAAGCAAATCGATTAAAAATTTTATTTTATACTATATAAAACTAGTAACAAATATTACTAAAATTTTAGTTACAACATGTAGTGTTAAATACATTTTTAAATACAGTAAGGACGCTAAATAAAATAAGTAACCGATAAATGCTATTACAATTAATATACAAAGTTTAGTTTCAATTTCAGAATATTTTAAAATTTTTTCAATAGGGAAAATAAACTAAAACTTTCTAGGTATAGAAAAACTCTGAATCTGACCGGATAGTAAAAAATTCACCAAACTTTTCGATTTACGAGTGAGAGTTTGCACGGAAAGAAACACTAAATATCACTTCAAAATAAGAAACAAAAACTTACAAACTACCTGTTCACCATTTAAAATTATAATTTTCCTTTCAAAATAAAATTTTAATTATTAAAGAGGTAAAATAACCTCAGGCAAATACTTAAGTATATTAAAAGATAAGTATTTTTTGTATTTTTGAATTTTTATGTCAGATGTATAATATTTAAATTATATTAACCAAGGGTGCTCTGCTCCTCTTTTACCATCCCTTCTAAATGTTGTTTCATTTAATATATAAAGTTACAATTTTAGATTTCACTGGCCCAAATCGAAATTTCACTCCCAGAAACAAATTTAAAATATGTAGGGCGGAGTTTAGTTTGTACAATAAAAGGGTCTCCATGTCTCCTTTATTATTCATATAAAACTACTCTGATAAGCAGTCAGAAATTTAGAAGGGGGGAATTTGATGCTTTTTCATGTTTTGTTAAACAACTTATTAAAAGATGTGATATTCGTGACTTCAAATTCTCTTTCCAATTAAATATTTTTTGAGGAATAAAAAAATTAACTACTCGTTTAAAAGAAAAAGTTAATATAATGGGTAGAAATATCCTTAAGAAAGCAGAAAACTATGTATTCCAAATTTGAACTTTGCAATATCGTAATTCATACACCAATACATAATTAAAGGAAATTTATTTATAACTTTATTTCACAATAACATCGGTAATTTTATAAAATGTAAGAAAGACTTCAAAATAAATTAAAGTCATTGTATACATCAAGTTATCGTACTATGTCCATCGTTTCAGTCACGAAATTTCATTGGTTTATTTCCTGAAATTTATTGGACGAAATCGGGAAATTTAATTGGTTATTCCGATCTCTGGCGAATCTCTTATATGTTTTTTTCTCATATGTATCACTCTCATGTGTTTTTCTATCTCTAATCTTTCTACCTAATAGATTTTTGTGTCATGAACTGACGAATCCATCCTATGTATTTATTTCCTTTTTAGCTGTTTATTTTTCAGCTAGTTGTCATTTTTATGCTTACTGTTAAAAATCTCTAGATAGAGCGCCTGGCCCATTGAATCCATTTGCACCATCACCTTAAAGACCTTGAAGACACATGTAATTGGAATTAAAATTATACAGCGTTTTCATTTATTTGCTCTTTATAACATTCTATACTTTAAAATAATGAAAAAATATAATAGCTAATTGATTTTTTCCTTGTTTAAGATTCATTTTCTCCGTTATTTTAAAATTAAAATTTCAGCTTTGGTAAGCTATTCATGTTTCCGAGTTTAGAAAAAGTTCATAGTTCAAAGTTCAAAAGTTTATGGAAAGTAGTTCAATAAACACATATTGGGCCATTCCAAATAAACACATTACTTCCTTTATGCTTGTGACGTTACATACGTCACATGATCAGCAGCGAAATAAAGAGACGCTTGTTGGTCATTGTCCAATAGGATCAACCAACAAGAACCCGGTTGCAAGATCCTTGTACGCACTTAAAATTTCTCTTCTGGTCATAGCACATGATACCAAACAAGTAAACTACTTGACTTGAATACGGAAAAAAGGAGTAGATAAAGTAAAACATCACACCATTTAAAACACCATTTATAAATTTAATGGCCTGCAATTTTCTTGTAGTTTTTAATAAATATGTTTATTTTTTAGGTTTTCCATTCAGAAGAATTTATTATAATGAAGTAAATGAAATAATGAATAATAAAATGTAACAATAGTAATATAACAATAATATAACAATAATAAAATGTAACAATAATGAAAATAAGCGTATAATATTCAAGTAAGCCTATTTAAAATGTTAAACTGGCGTTATATATCTCCAACTGAAATGCCCATATGTGAAAGTCCAAGAAATTCCTTAGACATAATTCAAATTGCACTATTTTCTTTCAGATTGTAATTAGAAGTTTCCTAATTTTAAATATGTTTTTTATTTATAAAACTCGTTTTATTTATTTTTACATATTTAGTTACTTTAATAAAGTGAAGTGTGTAGTTGTTTTACGTCTTAGCACATTTATATTTCTTTTAATGTAGAACTGTATACAAACCAGGTTTCCCTTTAGATTATTGTAAATCATACAAGTACGATGCCTGTGTTTTTTAATTTAATTTATTTTTTTAAGTGAGTGTTGTAACGTCTTTGAGGCTGAACGTAGACTCTCAAAATTTTCGTCGAACTCACAACAGACTCACACTCATTGTTGTGTCCATTCTACTGTCTCGCACACTAAGAAAATATTTGAAATATGCTCACAGGTGGCTGGACATGAATGTCGCTAACCCTCTCAGATGGACAGATAGCTTCCGGTTCTTCCTACGTTTCTGAGAAAAGAATGACATCCTCGACATATCTTACCTCCAGAATTTAGCTATGGAGGCTTTGTTGAAATTCTCGCACCGCACTGGAGTCATACGCTTTTGTTAGTGTAAGTGTGTCCCTAGCCACAAAAATATTTGTGTTTTCTTTCCCTAAGCATTCTACTCATTATTTTTTATGTTATGAACTCAAGAAAAAATTTCCCCACCCCCTTCTTTCATCTTTTAGTTATTTTATTTCCTGCTCATTGTCCTTTCTGTGCTTACTGTTATATTATTATTTATGTTACGTTATGTTATGTTATTATCGCTGGATTAGAGGGCTCGCTCGGCCCAGGCATCATCTGAAACCAATCAGATATGTTCGAAATAAGATCACCGTCTAATAACCAATCAGAATTCGGTGAAAGTTCCCTGTTCGAAGCTGTACAGGACCAAGAGAGGGAGACGGTTAAAATTTGATGTTTAGAAGTCTCATCGAGTTAACGCCATTATATGTCTCCTCCACCATATATCTCATAATTAATTTTTTTCTCTCCAAAAGCGTGTGCGTAAGTCCTGTTCCTTTGGAATGACCGCTATATCCATGAATATCTTAGCTATAGCCCGAGCTGGGTCTTATATTTTCTGAAAGTTTTTAAGGAGATGAATGTACCTCAGTTGATGGAATGATATAGTCAAAAAGCGTCATAAATATGTTAAAACATCAAGGCAATATCAATAAACTTATAGTCTCTTACAATTAGCCTTTGAATTTCAGTCTCTTAGAGAGGCCTTCTGGTTTTCTACTGGTGGAACATTTTGTTTTGCATCCCCCCCTTCTCCAGACAGCATTTTACAGTCCCCAACATGAGAGAAACTTTCGATAATTTAATAGATTTGCTACAATTCAGTAAAGCTACACCTTAAAAATTCAAAACTCTCTCATAACCGAGTATGTTCACTGAGAGAACCAAACATTTAGTCGGTGAGTAGCCAAGGGCAGATTTCTATAAGGATAGAACTCAAAAGCTGATTCTTGATATTAGTGGAAGTGGATTGAAATTAATGGAGATATTAAAAATTAGATTCAAGTACAATCTTTCATTTAAATGTAAAATCAGCAAAAAAATACATTTATGCGTTTTAATTGTAGAACGGTTCTTACTTAAAAAATGTTTTGTATAATTTTATTTTTGAAATGAAGTAGATAAAAAGACAATTTTCTCAACATAAGTATATATATATTAATCTTTTCTATTGTTTTACACACATTATAACATGAAATAAATTGCAACGTTTACCCGTATATTTTCTCAATTTTACTTGGAACTCATTTATAATATATATCGATTAATTTTATTTGATTTTAATCCCCGAAAATGTTTGACAGTAACTATTTGATTCTTCAGTAATCCCGTATAATCTCTCTTCGTATGGAGATTAATGACCATTTAATTTCTTTAGTAAAGAACATTGTCTAGTTATTTTATCGATTCTGTTCAGTACTTTTAGTAGGGCTTTATTTCTTAATCTTTAACACATAGTTATGGAGTTTAATAGTATTGTGAGTTTAAAGTAATTCGTTTTAATCCAGAAAAGCTGATTTTTTACACTCTGTTCTAAAAATTGTAACCAAAAACAATTTATTTAACGATTTTCTTAATCTATAAATGAATATCTAAGTAGATAGTATAGTGAATGTTTCCCTATTTATATTTTTATCATTTATTTTTTATTTAAGAAACAATTTATTTAACGATTTTCTTAATATATAAATAAATATCTAAGTAGATAGTTGAGTGTTTCCCTATTGATATTTTTTATCATATATTTTTTATTTAACAAATAATCTATTTAACGATTTTCTTAATTTATAAATACATATATAAGTAGATAGTAGAGTGAATGTTTCCCTATTTATATTTTTTATCACATATTTTTTATTTAACAAACAATCTATTTAAGGATTTTCTTAATATATAAATACATATCTAAGTAGATAGTAGAGTAAATGTTTCACTATTTAGATTTTTTATTGATTTTTACATTTAAAAATTGCTTGTGAAGATGATATTTTATTTAAATATATGTGCTAAAACTTCTCACTTCATATTTAATAAAAACCTGTTTAAAATGTGTAAATAGGTTAAGTAATTATAGATCAAAGGTCTAAATATTAATGCTGCATTTAATCTTTTGTGAACTAAAAATATTTCAAAAGAGTTTATTTTTAATTTATAAAAATACCTTAATAACATTTTTTCTCCTTTAAAGATTAAAACGGTGTTTTAAATTAGTCTTTAAACAAAAAAAAAAAAAATCCTGAGTTCCTTGCTTAAAAGAGAAATTTATCATGAAGTGTAAAAAAAAAACGAGATGCGTAAGATTTCATCGAGATAATTAACAAGTCTCATTAATTATTTAGTCACATAAAAATTTTAATGAAAGAAAAATAAACTGAATTGTAAATATTTATTACTTGAATTTGCAAATTTTCATGCACGGAATGAAAATTACGTTTACGTTAGTAAATTTTATTTAAGCGAGCGTAGTTTGGTTCATATTTTTGATAACATATGTTTCATTTATCTATTTTTATAAAACTCTCTCCGTCTTTTTCAGTAATAAGCGTTTTATTATTAATCTTTCTATCATGACCTTCACAACGGGGAGCAACAGGATTCTGTTTGATTAGCCCATCAATCCTGAGATTTCATTCAGTGAGCATGACTAACAATGTGGGAATAAAAACAACTAAAAAGAGTGTAAGGATAAATTAAAAGCAGTATTGTGAGTTCATAATACAAAATAACTACAGATGAGAAAGTTTTGGGGCAGATAAACACGATATTTTTGTGGCCGGAGGCATCCGTTGACATCGGTTGCTAATATGACCTTCATCTCATGGTTCAACATCATTCTCTTGGCTTGACCCTCTAATTCTGAAGTTTCAGACAGTAGACACAAAATTGACAATGAGCGAAGAGATAAAAACTAATAGGTATGAGGAGGCGATTTAGATCAGTAATATAATGGATTAATTAATGCCAAAAGCAAAATGCTTAGGATCTAAATCTGACCTCATCACATCTTTTGTAAAGGAGAGAGCACAATAAAAATTATTTAAACGGTTTTCGTCTTGTGTGGGATTCTCGGGTGGGGTTTGATTCCAGTCCAAGATTAGAATCACGTGTCCGTCCATGACACTAAATAAGAATGTACCTTTGTGGAGTTATTTATTAGTCCCTAAGGGACAGTCCCCAATTTGAAGGGATAAGGTTTTTCCACGTTGGCGATTTAAAGGCGGGGTTAAGAAGACCAATTAGATTTTTACATCTATCCCGATTGGACGAAAAGAAGTAAGAGGGGACAAAGATGAAATTAATATAAAAGAAGAAAAAGTCTAGATAGAGGAGTGTTTGAGAGTGAAGTCAAATCAAGGAGAGGAGAGGGGTCAGATGTCGGAGGAGACGATTGTGACAGTGAGACTTCAGGAATACAAAGAGAATAGCCTTGAGTTCGACAGAGACTCCGGAAACGTTTGGACCCTCTCGCAGTCACCAGCAGTGTTCCTGTGTCAAATATAACGACCGCACCTCATATACTCAGAAGGAAGCCCCTGACCAGACCGACGGAAGATTGAAATTTGCGACTACACATACCCAATCCGGATTAGCTCTCAACCAGCAGCGTTCCTGGCACACCATATTTACCCACAAATGTACTCATTTTTACATATAGATGAACTGAGATTAGGTCCTCTCTCTTAGATATATATATTTACCTAATTGATGGAAAATTATTGTCAGACCTAAATTAGTGTGGCACCTACACTGAATGTGTTGATAAAGTAAATTTTATGAAGATTAAATCAGATTGTTTGTATATAGATGTATATATATCATTATAATAAATTTGCTTTTTTTATTTTAAGCTGATTTCAGTTAC
Organism: Pardosa pseudoannulata; assembly: GCA_032207245.1. Lineage (NCBI taxonomy): Eukaryota > Metazoa > Arthropoda > Arachnida > Araneae > Lycosidae > Pardosa > Pardosa pseudoannulata. The sequence goes on from CM063508.1 coordinate 160,743,069, forward strand.
TTTTAATTTAGATTTTTAGTTTGTTTTCTTATTTTAAGTCTGTAGTCTCTCAGAACCTGTGGTTGAATTTAGTACTTAAATATTTTACACAACGTAACCAAAATAATACTTAGTCTTTGTGACTAACCAAAATAAATACCACTATACATTTCATCACAGTTTAATACCTAAATATAAACTAGAGCTACAAGACGACAGGTGAAAGGATAGAATGGCGGATTCTTCAGTTCGAAACCCAAGTTAAATAAACAGGAAAAAGTTTATGGATAGGAAAAACACAAAATAGTTTTGTAGCCAGACGGCCAATTAAGAAATATTTAAAAAAGTACTTACTTCTTTGAAAATTTTATGATGTTTTGAAGTTTTTTTTATTTTATAAAAGGCATATACTCAAAGTTAAATACCTTTAGCAAAAGTGACCATTAACCTTATTTTATTAGCGGAATGAGTGTGGTTGTAATTGACAAGATTATTAATTAAATCACTGTTTAGGATTGCTAATATGGGACTAATAAAAATTTTATTGTATTAGTTATTATTAAAAAAAATTCTGGTCATGAAAAATGACATTTTTTAATTCGTTCTTGGTCGCAATTGCATGACATACTTTGAGTATATTCATACCCGTACGGTCATCATCTCATGCCATGCGACAAAGATAGAAAAAATACATCATTCAAAGTAGATTCATCGCTACTGATACATTCCGTTATAATCTGTACTGTTTCCTGTATTAAAAAAGCATGAGAGTATTTACATGATATTTGTGCCAGCGGTATGATTGGAAAAATTTTGAGCTGGGGGACATGTTTATGGATTTTCAATCAACTGTTGGAAGTTATACTAAAGAAACAAATCACTTCCATTATTCATGACCAATATTTTTTTCTTGGTTAAGATAATAAGCATTAAATTATTTCAATTGGTTTTTACGTTCTTATGATAGGAAAAGTTGTAAAGCGGTTTCATAATAAAGTTATAGATGTCTAATCCCAAACACTTTTATCTTTTTTTTTAAATCTTTTAACACAGATATTTATCTTAAGTATGTCAAACAATTTAATAAATAAATATTGTATCAGAAATTATTTTTTAAATTTTAACCCTGTAAAGTTCATTATTGAAAATTCATTGAGATTTGACATAATTAGGGTAATAATGTAATCTAAGTACCTTATATAAGTGAAATATGTGAAAAATATTTTAATTTTTGTCGGTAGGGTTTTTTTGGGGGGGTGGGGGTGTTTAACTGTGACACTATCTATACAGTGTGAAAACAGCGTGTACATTTTTAAAATTTTAATTTTACTGGAAGAACATTGAATAATTATCATTAAGAGGATGTAATAGATAAATAGATAAAGAATTTATAAGTAATGTTTTATATGTATATATTTATTTGGGGACATGAAGGGAAAAAATAAAATTGCTTGTTTTTCACGCAAAGCATGTTTAAACGCGGATATTTCAAAGAGAAAAATAAACTGTGTGTAGTTCTACGATTACTTAATAGTATAAAGTGCCAAATAAATACGAAAAAATCATTAATATATTTTTAAGCAGAAAAGAAAAATATTTTAACTGATATTTTCACTGTGAAACCACTGTTCTATAAAGGGTTAAACTGGGGTTCATTGTTAGAAAATGTGAAGATCGAGGTATAGGATATCACATATCGAAACTATTGCAAGCAAAGAAGAAAAAGCTGCTTACTGACACGATTATTTTGTTTTATTCAGTTCATGATAGAAGATAGATTAGCGTTTATTGATTATAAAGGACATTTTGTGTTCCGGAATTTGAAAATCCAACAGATAATTGATAAATAAATATTTAAACTTACCATCTGTTAGCGAGGCATTTAATCCTCTGAATTTCAAATATAAATGGCGCTGTGGTGACGCCTCTATTTGCCACCGACATCTTATTTGTCTTTCTGGCGAAGGCACCTCGAAGAAATTTGTTTTCGGTGGCAAACGGAAAGTCATCACACCGTCTCCACTGGGACCATTTTGTTTCCGAAGGCCACTTTCACACGTGGTAAAGTTCACAAACTCGTACTCAGCTTCGAAAAAATAATCCTCGAAATCTTCCACGTGGGTCATGCCCACCACTTCAAACTTGAGTTTCACATTGCTCACCATCGACTCAAAAATCACAGGCGTGTTCTCGTTCTCAATGATAATGTCACAAATGCACCCCACTGCAGACGAGTGACCATCCCAGTATTCTGTTGCTCCCAAAATCGCCCAAGTCTGAGGCTGCTGCACGTAGCTTTGCTTAGAGTTCATGTGACAGTTGTGCCGCTGAAGCATGGTATCAAAGTATGGTCGGCAACTGGACATGTTGGTTTTGAGCCTTACTTTCCTTAGACTGATTCGCACTCTTTCCGAAGGGAGTCCAACGAAATGGTAGAAACAGGATATATTTTTCCTTCCCCCTCTACCATAGAAAAACACATTCCGTGGATTTGTGAGCAATCCACGTTTTGATAATCTCGAATCCAGTCTCCGGTCACATTCGGAATGATCTATGGATGTCCCTTGTTGGCTTGTATCTACAAATTCGTATCGAGCAATGAATGAACTTGTAGCGCTTGTTAGAAGTTCTGATGCGAAAGACAGGAAACGATGACGAATGACCATTTCTGAACCAGATGACAAATAACTCTCTGAATGAACCTATTAAAGATAACATCTGTATGAGTTTAAACTTAAAATAAGAATAATACAAATTTTTACACTCATACGTGAAATCTGATCATATGTTACACAGTATAAAAGTTAAACACAGCGTTTTACATGCATACCAAGATTCTGAACTTTGAATCCCTTTTCATAGTTGAAGTTTTTCAGATTGTTCATAAACTGAAACTATATAAGTACGACATATATATTTTTCTAATATTTTTTACTTTTATAGAAATTTTTAAATACTAAAATTTCACTTCTTAAATTCTTAAGAAATAACACTAACAATTTCCTATAAAAAGTTTATTTAAAATATATTACTATTTGTTGGTTCATTTGTAAAGAGGTAAATCTCATACAAATAATTTTGCTACAAAATAACACCACATATTTTTTTTAGAATTTAATAGAATTTTAGATAAGTTCTTTTCTTAAAAGAAATAAAAATGAAAATTTCCGATGTAATAAATTAATTGATTTCAAACAGTTGTAAAATCACAACAAAATATTACCTGTTAATGTTTATTTAAAATGTTAAGATAAAGATTGCATGACATTACACATCTTATTACACCGATTCCTTGTGACTTGTCAAAATTAGGTTAAAAGGAAATTCTTTTTTTAGTACAGAAGTTTTCATAATTTCACAATTTTAAACTCTTATTTTTTTATAGTTTTTCTGTTGTAAACATGGTTGAAAAATTCAAACAAAAATTCAGTGAAAACAGAAGAAACTAATTACATATTTTATAGTAAATTGAGAATCTCCTGTTGAGAACATTTTATATAAACACATGTATTACACTTAGCTTTGGAATAACTTTACTCCATAGCTTGAAAATAAAAGACAACATACATTCTCCAGTTAAGATAAAGTTTTCATGGGTTTCAATATGCAATTCACTGATAACGGCTAGACAGTAAATATAACAATTAACACACAGTTTTAGATATGAGTACATTAATTCAGAGAAACAATAATTTGCATCTCATATAATAAACTATAACAATGAGTTACACTGCTGGACAACGCCAGCGCGGGAGACTGACCGAGGGACTAGGGCGACCCCCCCCCCTTTCGACCCCATTGGACAAGAGGTTTGACTAACGCGGGTCAGTCGTTTTTTGGCCTTGTAGCTTTTGGATTTTTTTGCTCAGCAGATTTGAAGACCCCTTTGGTGGAAAGACGAAGCGAAGAGAACTTCAGCAGAGGCAAGGAACTCTCAAATTTATTTTGTTCATCTGAAGATAGCGACATCAGCGGGAGTTGCTTCCATATTCCAGCGGTTTACGCTGCCTCCATATTGGTTTGGGTTTTTGCGTGTACTATATATTGAGATTGACGGCTACGAACATATATTATTAACTTGACGTCACCAAGATTCGGTGCAAGATTGAAAAAGGTTTAGATTTGTAAATAAAAAAAAGTCTGAAAAACGGCAAGTCTTCTCTCAATTGTATGTGGTATCTTAACTATTTGTGTTATCTCAACATGGTCTGGTGTAAGTCATTGGTACGTAATATAAACAAAAAAGCACATTGCCAACACCAGTGAAAATTATATATAAAAATGACTTGTTACGGTTATATCTTTAATCAAAAAGTTAAAGCAGTATAAATAATACAAAAAGTAAATCTTAAATAGTTATGTTCCAATGTAATAAATTATTGTTGTTGATAAGGATATGTTGTAAATAAAGATTGTCGTAAGGTAGGTCTACTAAAAATCACTATAAAAGAAATATTTCCTAGGGATATTGTTTTCTGAAAGTATATTAATACTTATGAAATACATAGCTTACGATGATTACAAAAGTATGTTAATTTAGATGAGTAGACGATAAATTCCTATTGCAAAACAAAACCTAGGCTAAAATCCCAATGACTTTTTGTGATAGTCTAATTCTAGACATTGGAAAATTGATAGTTAGAAGGTAAACTTATAACTATCACAGCATTTAGTAATTTTTATCTTATTTAATATCCAACTATTCATCTTCAGTTTGATTCTTTATTTCATTAAACTTTAAGCTTTACTTGAAAGAGTTTGGGCAAAAACTATTCATAATAACATTATTTCACCAGGTAAGCTAGAATTTTGGAAAATTTAAATCCACAGCAAAAAATCGGTTAGGATTTAAACGATAATGATGAAAACATGTTAAATGATTTCTGACTAAATTCATAATGGAACTTTCTAATGATGTTTGAGTGTGAAGAAAACGAAGTAACATTATTTGATATAAAATATTTTTATTATATTTTAAAACACCAAAGAAAAATTACTTTAAATGAAAATAATGATCTGAGATCATCATTAGGAACAAAATAGGAAGTGTTTAGCTCATGTTTAAAACTGTATTGTAGTACATTGTACAATAATGTTAAGATAAAATTTAAATAGGATTTGACTGTCGCACAAGAACATTAAAATACAATTAAGGTGTTTTGGTGACTGCTGATATTTTCCGTTCTGAATGTTTAGGCTTGAAATATGATCTTTCTGTAATTGCTTCAAGAGATTTGTCTTAGTTCAGCGACTCATTATACATAACTACTGAAATGCAACCACTGCAAACATATTTTTCAAAGTCAATGAACAATACAAAATATATCTAACAAATGGAACATAATCAATAATACTCAACAAACTAATAGCAACCTAATCAACGAGAATGAAAAAAGAGTCACTCTAAGCTAATGGAATGTTGTTTTGTTGTTAAGATAAAAAATCAATATAGCTTTATCATAATGTCTATATATATACATATATATAGATATACATACATATATCTGTATATATATATATGTATATGTATATGTATATGTATATATGTATGTATACATATATATATATATATGTATATGTATATGTATATGTATGTATATATATACATATATGCATTTATATGCATATATATATATATATATATAATATAAATATATATATACACATATATATATACATATATATATATATATACATATAAATATACATATACACACACACACACACATATATATATATATATATATATATATATATATATATATATATATATATATATATATATATATATATATATTATATATATATATATATATATATATATATATATTATATATATATATATATATATATATATATATATATATATATATATATATATATATTTTATATATATATATAATATA
>CM063508.1:160753953-160788953 GCA_032207245.1 Pardosa pseudoannulata
TAAAGAAAAAAATTGTTAAAATTAATGTATCTCGAACAGCAAAAGTATTTCCTATTTTATTAGAGAAAAATGAATAGTATTATCATTTTTAACTAAAGGTTTTTTAAATAAAGGTATTTCTTATTACAAAATGACTCACGAAGAATTTTTACAACAAATATATAATTTTTGTTTGATATAAATAAAATTTTTAAAAATAATTTTTCATTTTCCTACTTTAAAATTTGAAAATTATTTTTCTACATGTTTGCAATAATGATTTCTAACATTTGAGGAAATTTATTTTAACTAGGATTTATTTTAATAAAAAGCTTAAAGCAGTTTTGTTTAAAAAGAGACTTAAGCATTGGGATTAGTTTGAATCTTAGTCAAAACTAATCAATAACTGAATGCCTTGAATATTCAATCAAAATTATATTAAAGATATTTAGTTTTTTCAAGCGTTTATAATTTTTTTTAAATCATTGTAATGTAAAATTTACTACATCTTTTAGAAAGAAATTTTACAAATTCTTTAACTAAGCTATTGCTGAAAAAACTAATTAGTTTTTCTTTCCCTATTGCATGATTTAAAATAACATAAAAATTACTCTTAATAATAAAATTACAATCCAGTTATCTACATTAAACGTTTTGAACGACCTGTATCAGAATCTAAATTTTTTAGTCAAATTAAAGAAAATTATCTATTTTAGTGTTTAATTAAACTTTTTAAAAGGTTGTAACGATTAAATATCGGTAAAATTATAAAAATTTAAAATCGAAATCCGATGATAAAAATAAAATGTAAAACTAGAGTTGACTTTATCTTGGTATAGAGGAACAGGTAACCTTTCTATTAATAAATTTTTTGCTCACAGAATAAAAGAGAAAATTAGCTTCTATTTGAAATTTAAAAATTGTTTCTTATTATTTATTAATTTGACAGGTTAAGAAGTTATTTTACAAATAAATGCCTTTGTATTATTTTAACTTGGTCTATATATTTTATGTATTTTTTAAAAATTACTGCTTCATAGTACTTGGTTAAAACATTAGTTAGACCCTTATTTCTAATCTAGAATTTTTTTAATCACACATAGAGTAGATTTGTGTATTGAATTTGAAAAGTATATTATGTTGAAAAGTTATCAGCTGAAAACGCGCTATGTACCCTTAAGCTAGTATTTGTTTTTGCTGTTATTGTGTAGCCAATAGGTGACATCAAGGAATAAATAATACTATAACAATAAAACAAATGAATTTAAATATATTTTACTTTAAGTATATTTATAAGAAACCAGGCAATTTATGATCAGCTTAGACAGTATAAAATTTAATGAATAGGTAGTTATAAATTAAATATATTAACTCAAAAAATTATAAATTATAAATTAAATATATTAACTCAAAAAATTATAAATTATAAATTAAATATATTAACTCAAAATTTTGTATGCATGTTATAATCTGTAGACTTTACAAAATAAAAAATTAAATTAAACGAACAAAATTAATTTGTTTCTTTTGTTCTTATATGTAATGATTTCGTGAAAATTAAATTTACGGATACCTTTAAAGAATAAAAATATTGTAATTTATAATTTTTTCCTAAATTTAAGGTTAGGAAAACATTATAAATTATAATATTTTTATAATTTAAATAATATGGATATGAACTGAAAATGTTATAAACTTTTATTCAAAATATTATTTATTTATTTAAAACAGATTATAATTATTATACTATTCGGAAGAAATCAAAATAAAGTAAAATGTTTTGCATATTTATTTGTTATACTTTCACATTGTTTACAAAGCCAGTAATTGTTTAATTAATCTTTTAATATAAATACTTATTTTACTTTAAGCAGAATTGATCAACTTTGATTAAAGAACCTTAAAATAATACAATACATTTGTAAAAAGATATTTTTAACGAAACTAAAAATTTCACACTGTTCAAACTGTATGTCTGAACCGTTCCCTTTGTCACAACATTTCTCAAATTCTGCTTAAAAATCATTTCAATGCATTTTAAACAGGTGTCAAAGAACGGCTACATTATCAATGCTTTCTATTTAATTTCAGCACTTAATTAAAAAGCTTGCGTAGTTGTTTGTAATAAAATCTCAAATGAAATCACATTAGAACATAACAAATGCTTAATTAAACCAAAAACTGAACAAATTTATCATTAAATTAGTTTGGGAATTTATTTGATTAAACTGAAATGTTGACTCTTTGAAAATAAGGATAAATGATAAATTCGATTTATTTTTCTTTCTGTTTGATCATTCCGTATTCTATGAGAAATATACTCTTCTATGCAGTGAAAAGTAAAATTCGTTTATCGTATTTTATCGGTTTCGTTGCTAAAATATTCAGCTAACAGAAAGATTTGACAATAGGCCTTTGTTTGCATTTGCTTTCAAAGCGTAATGATAGAATATAATTTACAATGGATAACAACTTAGAGGTCATTGAGACACACACTTACATATGCATATATACATAAGTATAATAGTATATATTTTGCATACAAAGTGTATAAAAAATACTATTTTTGTTTTTACATCTTTTACGAAAGTAAGTTTACACAGATACATAATATATCTATCTATCTATCTATCTATCTATCTATCTATCTATCTATATATATATATATATATATATATATAATATATATATATATATATATATATATATATATATATATAATATATAAATATATATATATATATATATATATATATATATATATATATATATATATATATATATATTATAAATAATATATATATATATATATATATGTTATAAATAATATATATATATATATATATATGTGTGTGTATATATATTTATATACATATATATATATATATATATAGATATAGATATATACACATATACATATATATATATATATATATATATATATATTTATATACATATATATATATATATATATATATATATATATATAAATATATATATATATATATATATATATATATATACATACATATATACATATATATAAATATATATATATATATACATATATATATACATATATATATACATATATATATATATATATATATATATATATATATATATATATATATATATATATATATATATATATATATATATATATATATATATATATATATATATATATATATATATATATATATATATATATATATATATATATATATATATATATATATATACATATATATGTATATATTTATGTATATATGTATATCTTCGAATACCTGTTGATACGTAATATGTATCGAAATACATTTGATATTACCTCGCAGGGCCTTGGAGGCAAGTACATCGGGGGATAATCGGCTGCATGTGCGCATAAATGGGGGCCTCTTTCACCACAGAACAGATGAGTTGGTTCCGGGAAAAGGGATCCGCTGGTGTTGGCTCTCGCGCTCCCGAAATCGTAGATCTCCAGTTTACTCACTGAGCAGGCCGAGTCCGAATCCGGTGACGTCGTCCTCTTTTCCACAAAAACGAAAAACGATATGAAGTACAGCCAAACCTGCGCATAAACACATAAATTACACTCAGAAAGTATCCGGTTAATGCAATTTGGTTGGATGGTTGGTTGCTTCAGATTTAATGGATATGAAATACCAGTAGTATAAGGTAACAGTAGAAAAGTTAAATATAAAAACATATGTAAAAACAAATTAAGGATTCATATCAGAATAAAAAATTTTAAATTTTCACACAAAGATAAAATTGTCAAAGTTCTTTAGGGAGGCAGACAGATTCATGCAAGGGGTGAAAAGGGATGAAAGTTAGTTCAGTTTGGATGGGAAGATTTAAAACATTGGGTGCGGGTACATTTCGCAGCGGAATTGTACCGGGAGAAGGCGTTTTGAGCTTAAATTTATTTATTCAGTTAAATCTCAATAGGTCGAAAATTATTTAATTTTTTAACCAACTTTTCTTATTTTATACTATAAATTATTACTACCTTCATGATTAACCCTATATTTAAGATGATATTTTAATCATACGGATATCAATTTTGTTTTTAATCCTGTTAAAGAAATAAAATTGAATGAAAATTAAAATTAAATTTTATATTTTAAATACAAATAGGAAACAAATCACATATGTAAAAAAATATTAACCTATTTAGTTTCTGATTACCAGATTGTGTGCGGGTACATTTCGCAACTGAATTGTACCGGGAGCGGGCGTTTTGCTCGTCAATTTAGTTATTTAGTTAAATATCAATAGGTCGAAAATTATTTAATTTTTTAACCAAATTTTCATATTTTATATTGAAACATATAAGCAAATATATACAAAGAAATACATAAATCACAAGCATAAGATTTTTGTAAACAAAAAATATTTTTTTAGTGGATAAATTTTTAATAGCATCATAAATATGAAAATACAAATAGAATTATTGGTATACAGTTTTAATTTTTTCCCGTTCTGTGGTTCCACATCGACTGATGTGAAAACTAGTTTTATTTGTCTAAATTTTTCCAGAATCTATGTAATAGATCAGAACATTCGGCTTCGTTTTCCTGTATATCCCGTTATTTTTTTTTACTCACAAACAAACCATATTGTTCCACTTACACGTATTAGTACGTGACCCGCGCTCAAGTATCAAATAGAAATAGTAGTATATAGTTTTAATTTTTTTGAATTATGTTATATATAAACAATTTTACATTATAAAAAATTGAAAGACAATAACATTTGGCTTTGTTTTCCTGTATATAGCTTTATTTTTGTACCCACAAACAATTCATGTTCTTACACTAACCCGTACTAGTACGTGACCCGCGCTCAAGTATTAATCGTCAGAAAACGTACTAGTACGTGTCCCGCATATGATGTGTTAAAACCCCTTTTACATGTTTATAAAAACAGATATTAAAAACATGTAAAATGAGTACATGAAGTTAAAATATAATGAACAGTGATAAGGGTGTGACTATGAGAACACTTTGGAGTAGATTTCACCAAGAATAATTTTTTATGGGTTACTCTCTTATGATCAACTCGAATACATATCAAAATAGCTTGCATTTTTCGATTAGTGATAGATGACCAGAAGGTGATGGATGAAAGGAAGTTTATTCCAGGTATCCATGCTTTATTCAGTTACCACTATTTGGATTCAGTAATAACAATATTAACACAGTATATGTTTGTGATAAATTGTTTTATATTATAAATCTAAATAATTTTCATTAAGTTAAACCTTTATATCCTGAATTAATTTAAAATTAACTTTCTTACTGCATTTTTGCATTATTAGATAAGTTTTGATGGAAAATAATCATAGAGAAAAAAAAATTAATTTTTACTGTATTTTAGTTGCTAATTTTGCATCTGGTACTTTCTAGTACCAACATATATTTTTGACTCTATGATAGAAAATAAACATTAAATTGTTAATAAAACAAATGAAATGCTTACCTGTGAAGTATAGAAGTCTCTAAAAATAATAGTACCAAATAACTGGTAATAAATTACTAAATTTACTCAGTTGAACAACACGTGTATCAATCTACCACAAAATGACCTTCGAATGCAGCACGCCAATTATAAAATCCCTACTATTCGAATAAAAAGAATTCCTGATTGGTGCTGTCGTTTATTTTCTGCTATAGGAACTACATCGTTCATGCCCTTGTGAGTACCGTCAGGAAAAACGGCTATAATATGAATATATAGGTGTTTGATTGAAGCGGTACTTATAAGTACCGTCAGGATAAAAAGGGTTAAAAAAAGTTTTATTCAAATCACAGCAGAATATAGTCCATTGAATCATAAATAGGCTTTTACAATAAAAAAAATTGTAGATTTGAAATTTGTTAGGTTCTTTTGTTTTTAAAAATTAGATAGCATAAATTACGACTGATAATATTGATTAAATATATATTAATCCGCATGTCAGCATATGTTTTAACTTTATGAAAATTATTTAGATTTATAATAAATCTAAATATTTTGAAGTTAAGAAAAAATTTATTTTAAACAAAGAAAAAACTTTTATTTTAAATGCATATTCAATTAGTATGTGTAGTATATTTTCTCAATTTTGTAAAAATTATTTAGATATATTATAAAACAAACCTAAACAATTTGCATATTTTGTATATTACAATGATTATTTAGATTCTATAAATTATGAATAAAAATCTGCATTTAATACGGATATTAAATAAGAAATAAACTACATAAAACTATGTAAAAACTATGTAAAAAAACTAATGTAGAATACTTTATTAAGGAAAAAGTTTTAAAATCATAAACTAAAACAAACCAACTGATTTATGTCTTTCCTACACAAATCAGTTGCTTGTGAATGCCATTAAGAAAGAACATTATATTAAGTATACATTTTACTCATTTTAGCATGCATTAGTAAGGAATATATTAAATAAAAAATATTTACAATATAGTGATTTTTATTTTTATGATAAGAAAGAATTTCCCTTTCAAATATAATTTAAAAGCTAATCGTTACTCCTATGTTCGAAGGAATTTAGCAAAGTCATGGTTTCAATCATTCTCAATTTACACTGTATTTTAAATTAAATGTAGGGATATCATTTGTAAAACCCCCTTCATCATTTAGCTCCGTTAAACCCTAACACAATTAATGGCTTGGGGAATTTAAAAACATAGCCTTTTCGCGACAGATTAACCAAGATTATACATTAGAATCATTATCCTTAATTGCCCAAATAAAGGAAATATAAATTATTATTGAGTGTCTTTATTATTGAGGATTATATTCATTCAGCCTCACAATTACTTTAATGTATTTTGTGTACATGTATTTGGGATGATACTGTCTTGGTATTTTAAATCTTAATAAATGCCTTTGGCATAAAACAATGCAAATACTTTTCCTTATTTAAAGGTTGTGATTATGCAGTAAATCCATATTATCACATTTCATAAACTGTTTATAAATATGTAATCCACCAAAATTATTATCCCTGAAATAGATATCAAAAATTCTAATTTTTCCTCTTTCCATTTTTTTAATACCCAGCTGTAAGTTTTGGATAAAGTATTGTTCTCCGAACAAAACTCTGTTTCCACATCTCTCAAAAGTAACGCTGAAATAAACGCTTGTTTTCTATCCATTGGTTTTATTTTTCAGTTGTCCTAAAAAATGACTTAGCTTCTGCAAAAACTATTTTAGCGTGGTTTTCACTCTAATTAAATGTTCATCACCTACTCTTGCGTCCTAAACTTCTGAATAATCTTTAGTCCCACAGGAACAAAAAGGCTCGATTATACAGCTCTGGGGCTGACAAAGTATGTTTTCCTTGTAGCATTTTATGAGCATTTGTTGCACTGTAACAAAGATTGGTTGACTGGTACATTTTATGCCCCGAGTCTATCATTGTGATGTTTCACAATAATTCACCTTTTTTCTGATGGATTCTCGACTGCAACTGGATGAGGAATTCTTTTTAGCCCAGTAAGGCATTGTAAAATATTTAATAAGTGTTAATTTTTCGTGTAATGGATGGTAGATGTATTAGCTGCTTAGCAGACACACATATATCGGGTGATCCAAAAGTCCTTTAAAATTTTAGAAATGCATAAAAATGGAAGGAATAATGATAAAGATGTGCTATTTGCACGAAAAGGGTCAAAATAAAGCGTATTCTGATTAGAAGTATAAAAAGTCACCGGTAGAGAACGTTGATGATTCAAAACAAAATAATTTCGGTAACGTTGGTATCTTAAGACTTTAACAAGGTATTATTGTGTTACAGTCCTTCAGAAATACTGTGTACGCTTACAGCATGTTTAAATAGAGTGATGGGTGACAACTATCCTTGGGTATTGATGACATCATTTCAATCCATTTATAATTTATAATTTATAATAATATATATGGGTCTCTAATTAATATAGTGTGCTGTGCTAATTTTAAATATATATATATATATATATATATATATATATATATATATATATATATATATATATATATATATATATATATAAATATATATATATATATATATATATATATATATATATATATATATATATATATATATATATATATGTATATATATATATGTATATATATATGTAATATTATATAATATATATATATATATATATATATATATATATGTATATATATATATATATATATATATATATATATATATATATATATATATATATATATATATATATATATATATATATATATATATATATATATATATATATATATGTATATATGTATATATATATATATATATATATATATATATATATATATATATATAATATATATATATATATATATATAATATATATATATATATATATATATATATATATATATATATATATATATATATATATATATGTGTGTGTGTAAACATGTAGCGATATTATTATGCCTCTCTTAATTTATTTGAACTAAATTAAGCTTAAAATACTCTCCGGATGCTTGGCGATTGCACAAAATTGCCCAACAATTATTCCTTTTCATTACAGACTAAACGGGATTACATGCTAAAATCACGATTCTCCATTATCCCCGCGAAGGAAATTCAATTGAACGTGGAACACTCCTCTGGCCGAGTATCTCTCTAACAACAGAAAATGCATTGTTGGTCCGAATATTTGTATTCAGATATAATCTCTTAGAAATGAAGTTTCAAATCCTGTTCCACTAACCGAAATCTGTTAGATAATTAAAATAATGGATAGGCTCACATTGTAGCTGTTCACCTTAAGTATTGATAGGATTATAACTTAGTGTCTAGATCCAATTTTAACATACTTTTTAAAAATAATTTTCGTACTTTACCATGTTAGGATAAATATTAATTTATAATGGTCTATCAGAATGTAGTTTATTTTTAAGAACTCTTGAAATTTTCGATATGGATTTTATAGTAATGTTTTAATAGTATTTTTCATATAACTACTCTAAACTAAAATTTTTACATACTTTTTAAAAATAATATTCGTACTTTACTATGTTAGGAAAGTAATATATTTATAATGGTGTATGAAAATGTAGTATATTTTCAAGAACACTTGAAATTTTCAACATGGGTTTTATAGGAATGTATTAATAGTATTTTTTATAAAACGAATCTAAATTAAGTAAAACTACAGCAAATTTTAAGGTAACTAAATAAAAATAAATGAAAAGGTAACTAAATAAATATGTACTTTAATTAAGAACCAACATCGGTAATCGGTAACTTAGTAACAGAACATGGATTGTTTTGAAATAAACATTACTGAAATACATTTATATTTAGTTATATTTTCATAACTGAATAAAAATGAATACTTTAATTAAGAACCAACATTTGTAATCGGTACTTAGAAACAGGATATAGATTGCTTTCCAAATAAACATTACTGAAATACATTTTCATTTCGTTATATTTTCATAACTGAATAAAAATGAATACTTTAATTAAGAACCGACATTTGTAATCGGTAACTTAATAACAATACAGGGATTGCTTTCCAAATAAACATTACTGAAATACATTTTCATTTCGTTATATTTTCATAACTGAATAAAATTTAATACTTTAATTAAGAACCGACATTTGTAATCGGTAACTTAGAAACAGGATATATATTGCTTTCCAAATAAACATTACTGAAATACATTTTTATTTCGTTATATTTTCATGACCGAATAAAAATGAATACTTTAATTAAGAACCGACATTTGTAATCGGTAACTTAGAAACAGGATATAGATTGCTTTCCAAATAAATATTACTGAAATACATTTTTATTTAGTTATGTTTTCATTTATTTTTATTTAGTTACCTCAAAATTTTCTTTTGTTCTATTTAATTTAGAGTCATTGACAAACTTAGTCTACTCAGTTAACTCAGTTAGCAAACTGATGTAATGCTCCTATTTACTAAGCAGGCATAGCGTTTGGATCCATATTGCAAGAACACTATAAACTGGACGCACTTAATAAAGAAAATTTTATTCTAAAATTTTCGCAACAATTTTATTTAAAAAAGTACTTTTAACACAATAAATATAATTAAATAGATAAAAGTCAAAACTACTTTAAAATATAATGTTTATGTAATTTTCATGACTTCAGTGCAAAATCTCCATAAATATTAATTTAAAATTTTACCTTAGTTTTTTAATGAAAAATATTGTATCAATACGGTTTTAACAAAAATAAAATACTTGTGATGAGTTGAAAAATGTTTAACATTTCTTACAAACATACTTTTTAATTTCCACTGAGTAACGGAGACAAATGGTATTGTGAGTATTCATTACTCAATAGTAAAAATATATATATAAATATAAACCTTGAACAATGATTTAGCGGGCTTTGAATGGTTTTTTATTACTAAATAATTCTTCAATTTTGGAAATATTATGTTTTTTTCATTTTATGAAGCACTGTTCTTCCAAAATCAATCAAATTGCAATATTGTTTTAATTTTATACACTTGGATATTTGGGGAATAAATATATTTATTTTTACCTTTTTCACAAGTTACTGTACTTGAGTATTTATGTGATTTATTGGACATATATTACTTCAACGGACATCGACCATTAAGAAAAAATAACACAGGTCAACAGCGGTTTTGGTACCTGGGTATTTAGAGCTGATTTTATATGAATTTGATGCCCTGAATTCAAATACAGAATTACATTTCGTCTAGCAGCTCGTATTTCTGAGATTTACCATTTTGGTAAAACATATGTTATACGATTATCAGTTGAATCTATAAATCAAATAAAATACACTAAACATAGAAATATACAATTAATATATTATAATATTATTAATATCTTATACAAATATATTAATTATTAATATAATTTTAAATTATTAATATATTACACAAATATTACTGCATTCAAAGATAGAGGGAAAAAGGAATCGAGGAAATCAACTATACTATGTCTCAAATATTTATTATAATGATAAAAAATTAAGTTTTATCTTATAGAAATAATATATAAGATAAAAAATTTATTAATACAATTAAATATTTAATATTTTACCTAGAAACTAGTGTAAACATGCTTGTATACCTTTTTCCAATTGTATTTTATTAAGGTGGGATGAAGTTTAATCACTGAACACTTCGGATGTTTGTTTTTCGTGACAATCTTGAATGTATTTTGGTGCAGTCACTTTTGAAACTCCTACAGTAATCAATCTTCATGTGTGTATCCTAATTGATAACGAACTTCTATAATTTTAATATCCTGGTGAAATATTTCACCTTGTTCCTCACTGGATGATTTGCACAACTTCTTCTACTTGAACTCATTTTATTTCTATTTATCGATACAAGTACAACAATCTACAACATATTACGTTTTAGGTTAATTGCATAACTTGTCTTTACTAAACTCAAATATTACACGAGACTAATTTCTATCTACTAATTCTATGCACAACGAAAAATCTCAAACTAAATTAAACTCAAAAAGTGTTTAATTTATTACTTTAAAATGTTTACTCAACTCAAAAAGGATTTCAACTGTAGTCGAAGGGTTGAAAGTCACTTACATTACCAGATCTTTAGCCTATGTGGTGGATTTTCCTGGAGCTATGTGGTTCACATTTCCTTTAGTACTGCACAATAAAAAAAAAACGCTTATCTAAAAAAGTAGATCTGATAGAGAAAAACTGATTTCATATTTAAAATCAGCTCCCCGAACATAGCTAAATCCGGTTGTAAAATCTTAGGCACCAAAATAAAAAAAAATTTGTAGGCCTGTGTAATTGGTAGTTTCCTGTAACTTTTTCATTCAGAGAATATAAATTTGGTCGTTTTGTTATATTTTTGAGAAGTACGGTCTTTATTTACTTACACAACGGCGAATAAGACCGGGACTCGCATAAATTTGGAACTTTTTGAGTCACACAGAGTATAAGAAAGCACCGGGATTATTTTGATCTTTTGAGCAATATTTTCCATTTTATTATAGATTACTGGTTAAAACTAAGAGAATATTTCCCTTCAATCAATTACCTTTAGAAATAAATTGAAAACTTTAAAGAATTTGTGTATGTCCATAGATTGAAACAATATAAAAATATATATTCTAAAACAATTATGATCCACACAAATGAAAGTTAATCTTTGACTAATAGTTTAACTTAATGAATAATAATATATATTTTCCTCCTATTTCATATATTTATTTTGAAGAAATATATGTAAATATTTTTAACACCAGAATGCTTTTTCGTTAACTCAAGTACAATTATATTAATTATTTTTTGATTCAACATTAGGACAATTTAAATTAAAATAATTAACATCTTCGATTTCAAGAGACTGATTCATATATTTCAATATTCGCTCTAAAAATCTATACGACTAAGTGTATATTCCCCTTCAATCAATAACATTTAGAAATAAATTGAAGACTTTAATGAATTTGTGTATGTACATAGATTGAAACAATATAAAAAATATATATTCTAGAACAATTATGGTCCATACAAATGAAAGTTAATCTTTGACTAGTAGTATAACTTAATAAATAATAATATATAGGTTCTTCCTATTTCATATATTTATTTTAAAGATATATATGTAAATATTTTTAACACAAGCATGCTTTTTCGTTATCACAAGTACAATTATATTAATTATTTTTTAATTCAAGATACTTACAATTTAAATTAAAATAATTAACACTTCAATTTCAACAGATTGATTAATATATTTTAATTTTAGCTCTAAAAATCTATAAAACTAAGAGAATATTCCTCTGCAATGAATAAACTTTAGAAATAAATTGAAGAGTTTAATGAATTTGTGTATGTACATAGATTGCAACAATATAAAAATATATATATATGCTAGAACAATTATGGTCCACACATGTGAAAGTTAATCTTTGACTAATAGTATAACTTAATGAATAATAATATATATGTTCCTTCTTTTTCATATATTTATTATGCAGAAATATATGTAAATATTTTTAATACAAGCATGCTTTTTGGTTACCGCAAGTACAATTATATTCATTTTTTTAAAATTCTACGTAAGGGCAATTTAAAAATAAGATAATTAACACCTTCAATTTAAACAGATTGATTAATATATTTCAATATTAGCTCTAGATAGCTCTAAAAATCTATAAAACTAAAAATATATTCCCCTTCTATCTTTAGAAATAAATTGAAAACTTTAAAATATGTGTCTATGTACATAAATTGAAACAATATAAAAATTTATATTCTAGAACAATTATAGCCCACACATATGAAAATTAATCTTTGACTAATAGTATAACTTAGAGAATAATAATATATAGGTTCTTCCTATTTCATATATTTATTATGCAGAAATATAGGTAAAATTTTTAAAACAAGCATGCTTTTTGGTTACTACAACTATAATTATATTAATTATTTTTTAATTCAACATAAGAGCAATTTAAATTAAATTAACACTTTTAATTTCATCAGATTAATTAATATATTTCACTATTCGCTCTAAAAATCTATAAAACTATGACAATATTCCCCTTCAAACAATAACCTATAAAAATAAATTGAAGACTTTAATGAATTTGTTTATGTACATAGATTGAAACAATATAAAAATATGTATTCTAGAACAACTATGGTCGTACATATGAAAGTTAATCTTTGACTAATATTATAACTTAATGAATGATAATATATAGGTTCTTCCTATTTCATATATTTATTATGCAGAAATATAGGTAAATATTTTTAACACAAGCATGCTTTTTTGGTTATCGTAAGTACAATTATATTCAATTTTTTTTAAATTCAACATAAAGACAATTTAAAAAAAATAATTAACACCTTCAATTTCAACAGAGTGATTAATATATTTCGATATGCACTCTAAAAATCTATAAAATAAAGAGAATATTGCCCTTCAATTAATAACCTTTAGAAATAAATTGAAGACTTTAATGAATTTGTGTATGTAGATAGATTGAAACAATATAAAAATATGTATTCTAGAACAATTATGGTCGTATATATGAAAGTTAATCTTTGACTAATAGTATAACTTAATGAATAATAATATTGTTAAGAATGCTGTAAACATGTAGTTTGTATGGTATCTCACCAAATTGGCGAGATATTGGCTCCTTAGCGAAGTTTTGGGAGACTCAAGTTTGGCGCCAGGTTTGATGATATGTCACCAAATTTGGCGACTTGGTGACATCTGTTGCCTAGCCCCCTTTCTCTGAATTTTACTAGAAACTTGTGGAAATTTCCAGAAACCTGAAAGCTATATAAAGGGGTCATGAGATCTCATAAAATGTCAGTTCAAGCTCAGATCTGTTGAAAGTAGGACCTGTGTTAATGCTCTTCGTATTGTTCTGAAAAAGTTTGCCAAAAGAATGCCAAGTTTTATCGCCATCCATTGTAATTGTGATTCATTTGGCGTGTTAATAAATTGTTATTGTTTTTGTCTTAGCCAAAGTCCATTCAATCAACGAACTTTACGCGAGAATTTCGCAACAATATATAGGTTCCTCCTATTTCGTATATTTATTATGCAGAAATATATTTAAATATTTTTAACACAGGCTTGCTTTTTTGGTTATCGCAAATACAATTATATTCAATTTTTTTAAATTCAAAATAAAGACGATTTAATTTAAAATAATTAACACCTTCAATTTCAACAGATTGATTAATATATTTCAATATTTGCTCTAAAAATCTATAAAACAAAGATAATATTCCCCTTCAATCAATAACCTTTAGAAATAAATTGAAGACTTTAATAAATTTGTGTATGTACATAGATTGAAAAAATATAAATTTGTATCTTTTACAACAATTATGGTCCCCGCATATGAAAGTTAATCTTTGACTAATAGTACAACTTAATAATAATATATAGGTTCTGCCTATTTCATATATTTAATATGCAGAAATATATGTAAATATTTTTAACACAAGCATGCTTTTTTGGTTATTGCAATTACAATTATATTCATTTTTTTTTTAAATTCAACATAAGTACAATTTAAAAATTAAATAATTAACACCTTCAATTTGAACAAATTGATTAATATATTTCAATATTCCCTCTAAAAAATCTATAAAACTAAGAGAATATTTAACTTCAATCAATAACCTTTAGAAATAAATTGAAGACTTTAATGAATTTCTGTATGTACATATATTGAAACATTATATAAATATATATTCTATAACAATTATGGTACCCACATATGAAAGTTAATCTTTCACTAATAGTATAACTTAATGAATAATAATATTGTTAAGAATGCTGTAAACATGTAATTTGTATATTATCTCGCCGAATTGGCGAGATATTGGCTCCTTAGCGAAGTTTTGGGACTCATTTTTGGCACCAAATGTGGAGATATATTGCCTTGGCGACATGGTTTGAGAGACCCCCTCCTGTCTGTGGATTTAACTAGAAGATTGTGGAAATTTCCAGAAACCTGAAAGCTATATAAAAGGACCGTGAGTTCTCATAAAAGGTCAGTTCACGCTCAGGTCTGGTGAAAAGCCAAAATCTATTCAATCAACGAACTTTACGCTAGAATTTCGCAACAATATATAGGTTCCTCCTATTTCATATATTTATTATGCAGAAATATATGTAAATATTTTTATCACAAGCATGAATTTATGGTTATATTATTAGTTAGCACAATCATATTCAATTATATTAAATTCAACATAGAACAATTTAAAAATTAACACCTTCAATTTCAACAGATTGATTAATATATTTCAATATTCGCTAATTTAAGGAAGAGGTTCTTTAACGTCTAAAAGTAATTAGACTAAATTTCCTCTTACGAAAATCTTTAAAAATATAAGAAACCCTTACGCAGAACCTGTTCTAACAATAATAGATTTACACATTTTAATTAAGTTGAATATAAATATTAAATATCGGTGAGATGAAAAAAAAATTAAAAATATAATTAAAGTGAAGCATGTTTTAGATTACAGACTTTTCTCAAATAAATATATGATTAAAATTTATATTAAAAATACATATCAAATGAAGTTTATAAAATTGTTCTCAATTATTTATGATAAAATTTAAATCAGATTAATAGCTTAATATAAATTGCTAAGCTTAATTTGCATTACGTACGTCATGAAGTAAGTTAAATTACGATTTGAAATCTGAAATAAACATTAATCATAATTGAGGTCTATAAACCTCTCTTTGAATTACTGCACTTTTGTTTGATTTTCATTTAATATGGAACCCCCATTTAATTATCTTGGGAACAATAGGATGGGAAATTATAAGTAAACAAAACTCATTTCAATTCAGTTTTAATGTCTGCGATAATCACAATAGGAATTATTTGCAGTTTGAAATAAGAAGACTACCGTATTATCATAAAATTTATAAATTAATGTAAATTGCCCCTAAGAGATGATAAATCAGAGAAAATTTACCTGATTCGTTCTTGATAACTTTACGTGATTTATGGTGTTAAATGACAGCAAAATTAAGGAAAATAAATTTTAAAGAAAAATATACGTTTATGCTCTTTAACGGTATTTCTGAATATAGAATTTTATTTAACACTAGATTTACAGACCGAGCTAATTTGACTCGTTAAAAATTTGATCACTATATATATATATATATATATATATATATATATATATATATATATATATATATATATATATATATATATATATATATATATATATATATATATATATATAATATATATATACATATATATATATATACTTATATATATAATATATATATAAAAATATATATTTTTTTTTTATATCATATATATACATATATTATACTATAACCTATTTATATATATATATTCCCCCGCAAATATATATCATTCGCATTATCAAATGTGGTATACCTATTTTCACGGTTGTGAGCCAATTTGACTCATAGAATGTATATGAAAATAAATAAATATAATAATAAATATAGTATAAATTAAATATAAATCATATAAAGTATAGTATAAAGTAAATATAAAGTATATAAAGTATAGTATAAAGTATATAAAGTATAGTATATAATGTATAATATAAAGTATAGTATAAAGTAAATATAGAGAAGAAGTCGAGAACACTTCCATTTCAATGACAGGAATTCATGTTACTGACGCATGGAAGAGTTGTCAAGTTCAACAATCATGCAAAAGAAACAGATGTAAAAACCATTGTGCTAAATGTAATAGAAATGTTTGCTGAAAATGTGTTTCATAAACAGATTTCATATGTAAAACATGTTTTCCATGAATTTTTTTGAGAATAAACATTTTATTTAAATTAATTTGGAACTATTTTCTTTGCAAAAAACTTTCTTGAATGAGTCAAATTGGCTCAGTTTAGAAAATATAGGTATATGATCAGCATCCGTAAATCTAGTGTTAAATATTGTAGTTTTCAGAATATAAATTAACAAAGAATGATTTAATTCAACTCTTACAATTTAGTTAAAGTTTTGCTTGCAAAATTATATTTGACTTTATAAAAATATGCTACTATATTTCAATACATTCTGCTACAGGTCCAACTTTCTATCTAGTTATTTATATATATTAATTTCCAAACTGAAAGCAATATGTTTTTAAAATATATTGTGTCTCCGGTGTTTTTAAGAATATCAATTTCAATCAAATCAGAACACATTTTATTATAGTTTTCTGCATAAATTTAATGCTATAATTTATCATTTCACTTGGATAAATAAAAAACAAATTTAAGCTTAAGGGAGATCAAGACATTTGTACAATAATAATACCAATGTTCAATATCATCTAAGCTTATCAGAGATTTCCATGTTTCGTATAATAAAAGCTGATTAGTGCCGAACGATGGCAGAATAGTTAGGGTACTGGCCTTAGGAATCGGAGTTCGTGGGTTCAAATCCCATTATGCCATGGGTGTTCGTAGCCATTCGGAATCGGCTTTAAGCAGTAGGTCCCGGTCTCATTAGAACTCGTGCTGCAAAAAGTAGACCGTAGAAATCCAAAACCAAACCAAACCAAAAACACTGATTAGCTCTAATCGAATTTCACGAGACTAGTCTTGAGCGAGTAGCAGATATAAAATATAAAATGCTTTTAATTTTCCAAACGATAACTCTATTACCACAGAATAGATTTTTATGGAAAAATGGTGTTAAAGAAAAAGAGAAGTATATCATATGAAAATATTTAAGATTGAATAATACAATTTGTAAATCTCGTCAAAAAAGTTTAAAATTTCTATTATTTTAAAGCCCATTTTAAACATTATCTTTCAAATTAAGTTACTTAAAATATATTATTTCAACAGGTATCTAAATGGAAAATATAAATGACACAAATATCGTCACTAAACACTATCTAGTTTTAAAAAATCGTTCCATTTCTATAGGTTTTCGACCTCACAACAAGTTGAGCTGCCTAAATTCTTCAAAAGATTGAGCTGGATCCCCATGTAAAAATTTAGTAAAGATCTGTTCAGCGATTTGTAAATCCATATCTGATATACAGAATTACATAAGCACATACAAGGATTTTATGTATACAAATGTTTTTATACTCACTCTATCATACTTTGATGCTCCTATCAACCTGTAAGTACAGTTTGCATTTGGAGGCATTGTATGCCTCGGGCTGTGAATCAATCCCCATCTTCTGTTTCCTCCATCAAATGTGTATGAACACCTGCCGTTATCTTCTCCAGTCTCAGCATGGACCATTTCAAATCTCACAGATACATCAATCTCCACTCTCGAATTTGTCAGATGTTGGTATGGAGCACTACGTATGAGTACTAATAATTCACTTCCACTAGAAACAATTTCAGGCAAGGCCCCGGATCCGCAGAACTCCAAGAGTTGGGGAGATCTTGAAGTGGCTCCATCGAAAATCCGTACGGAATCACCACTCAAACAGTCTGTAGATAGAAGAAAACTTGTGCCACCTGTCGATGTAGGGTGTCCCGTTGGAACAGAGATTTTGTAGTCGTTAGCCTGAGATAGCACGATCTTGGCTATGTAACCCTATACAAAGAGACTTCAGAAAATCAGAATTTGTTTACATCAAAATATGTGGTCAGAAATATATGATAAGAAGGAGGTTGTAAAACATGCTGTGTTCTTTCATATAAAATTTTAAAAAATTCTTGGTAGAATCCCAGTTTCGGGGGCCGGAAGCCATGTTTTTGGCTCTATTTCTGTACAAGTGATCGCCAAATGTTTACAATTTGTGTTTCCTTCTGTATTAAGTTTATATTCAATTTCAAAGCATATTTTGAACAAAAAAAGGTTTGAAACTTTCTTAAGATGAATACAAATTAAAAAATAATAGAAAATAAAAAATAGAGGAAGGTTTGCCAGAAAACTGGGTTCTAGAATTTGGCGACATCGCCCACACTTGGCGAGCCCGCTGAACTGGGATTTAGCTAAATTCTCCAACAGAACTCCAATAGCACATTCTTTCAAAGCTATAAAAGAAGAGAATAGCTCTCAGAACTTTAGTTTATTTTTTCAGCTAAAAAGAAAAGTGCGGTAGCTTTTGCATTATTTTTTTTTAAACATGTATGATTGATAAAAAATATGAAAAAGTTTCTCTGAATTAAAAAAGGAAAAAGATCAAAAGATAAATATATAAAATGATAGTTTACTCATTAATAATTTTAAATTTAAATTTGTACAAAAAATTGGGTAAAATAAATTTCTTATGCCTATTAATTCTAAATGATAAAATATTGTATGTTTGAGGTGGCATTATAAGAAAAGAAATAATTTTAAAGCAGTTTTTTTAGCTATGTAATTGCATTTTAATCTCCCTATTTAAATAAATTTTAAAGTGGAAAATCGAAACAGTTTTATGGTTTTTATGTCAAAATAAATTTAAAAGTACCTAAAGACCAAGTAAACACTACAACCCTTTTAATCCCCCTTTATATTTGTGTTTCATTTACATAAAATATGAATGAGATAAATTTTCAAGAATATTTAAGCTGAAATATAAGATGAATAAATTGTTTTTTCGTTGAGTTATTCTTTTGTATTTAACTAGTGAGATGTAAGTAAAAATAATAACATGTATTTTTTAAAATTAAAGTCTGTAATTTTTCTTTTAAATAGATTAAAGGATTTCTGTTTTTTTTTATTTTTTTATTTATTTTTTTTTTGTATGTAGCAAAAAATATATTTATCGACTTTTTTTCCGTTTGTAAGAAAGAATTGAGATGTAAATATGTTACCTTTTACTGAACAAATGAAAATTCACAAACAAATTCGTAACATAGAAACTATACTTTCTTAAAATCTACATTTAACATATATTTTATTAAAATTTCATAGTATAGTAGAATTTAAAGTAAAAAAAGCTTTAAAAAAGACCTCCTGAAATAACTGCTTAAATATAAGATGAATAATTTTTTTTTCGTTGAGTTATTCTTTTGTATTTAACAAGTGAGATGTACGTAAAAATAATAAAATGTATTTTTTAAAATTACAGCCTGTAATTTTTCTTTTAAATAGATTAAAGGATTTTTTTTTTGTATGTAGCATAAAATAAATTTATCGAAGTTTTGTTCCGTGTATATAAAAGAATTGGGATGTAAATATGTCAACATTTACTAAACAAATTAAAATTCACAAAACATTTCGTAACATAGAAGCTATACTTTCTTAAAATCTACATTTAACATATATTTTTAAAAATTTTTGCAGTATAGTAGAATTTAGAGTGAAAAAATCTTTAAAAAGACCTCCTGAAATAAATGCTTAGATATAAGATAAATAAATTATTTTTTCGTTGAGTTATTCTGTATTTAACTAGTGAGATGTACGTAAAAATAATAAAATGTATTTTTTTCATATTCTGTAATTTTTCTTTTAAATAGATTAAAGGATTGATTTGTATGTAGCATAAAATATATATATTGAATTTTTTCCGCTTATATGAAATAATTTAGATGCAAATATGTCAACTTTTAATGAACAAATTAAAATTCACAAAAAATCTCTTAACATAAAAGCTATACTTTAATGATCTACATTTAACATATATTTTATCAAAATCACACAGTATGGTGGAATTTAGAGTGAAAAAAGCTTTAAAAAAGACCTCCTGAAATAAATGCTTAAACATAAGATGAATAAATTATTTTTTCGTTGAGTTTTTCTTACGTATTTAACTAGTGAGATGAAAGTTAAAATAATAAAATGTATTTTTTTTAAATTAAAGTCTGTAATTTTTCTTTTAAATAGATTAAAGGATTAATTTGTATGTAGCATAAAATATATGTATCGCTTTTTTTCCATTTATGTGAAAGAATTGGGATGTAAATATGTCCCCTTTTACTGAACAAATTAAAATTCACAAAAGATTTCGTAACATAAAAGCTATACATTCTTAAAATCTACATTTAACATATATTGTTTTAAAATTTCACAGTATAGTAGAATTTAGAGTGAAGAAATCTTTAAAAACATTTCCTGAAATAAATGCTTAAATATAAGATGAATAATTTTTTTTTTCGTTGAGTTATTCTTTTGTATTTAAATAGTGAGATGTACGTAAAAATAATTAAATATATTTTTTTTAATTAAAGTCTGTAATTTTTCGTTTAAATAGATTAAAGGATTTTTTTTTGTATGTAGCATAAAATATATTTATCGAAGTTTTTTTTCCTCTTATATGAAATAATTGCAATGTTAATATGTCGTCTTTTACTGAACAAACTAAAAGTCACAAAACATTTCGTAGCATAAAAGGCATACTTTCTTAAAAATCCCTCTTTATATTTGTATTTCATCTACATAAAATGTGAATGAGATAAATTTTCAGTAATATTTAAACTCAAATATAAGATGAATAAATTATTTTTTCATTAAGTTATTCTTTTGTATTTAACTAGTGAGATGTACGTAAAATGTATTTTTTAAAATTAAAGTCTGTAATTCTTCTTTTAAATACATTAAAGGCTGCCTTTTTTTGTATGTAGCATAAAATATATTTATCTACATTTTTCCGTTTATATGAAAGAATTGAGATATAAATATGTCAACTTTTACTGAACAAACTAAAATTCACAAAAAGTTCTTAACATAAAATCTATACTTTCTTAAAAATCCCCCTTTATATTTGTATTTCATCTACATAAAATGTGAATGAGATAAATGTTTAAGAATATTTAAGCTCAAATATAAGATGAATAATTTTTTTTTCGTTGAGTTCTGTTTTGTATATAACTAGTGAGATGTACGTAAAAATAATAAAATGTATTTTTTTTAAATTTAAAGTCTGTAATTTTTCTTTTAAATAGGTTAAAGGATTAATTTGTATGTAGCATAAAATATATTTATCAGCCTTTTTTTCCGCTTATATGAAATAATTGGGATGTAAATATGTCAAATTTTACTGAACAAATTAAAATTCACAAAATGTTTCGTAACATAAAAGCTATACTTCCTTAAAAATCCCCTTTTATATTTGTATTTCATCTACATAAAATGTGAATGAGATAAATTTTCAAGAATATTTAAGCTCAAATATAAGATGAATAATTTTTTTTTCGCTGAGTTCTCTTTTGTATATAACTAGTGAGATGTACGTAAAAATAAAAAAAAAGTATTTTTTAAAATTAAATTCTGTAATTTTTCTTTTAAATAGCTTAAAGGATTAATTTGTATGTAGCATAAAATATATTTATCGACTTTTTTCCGCTTATATGAAATAATTTCGATGTAAATATGTCAACTTTTACTGAACAAACTAAAAATCACAAAAAATTTCGTAACATAAAAGCTATACCTTCTTAAAATCTACATTTAACATATATTTTATTAAAATTTAACAGTATAGTAGAGTGTAGAGTGAAAAAAGCTTTAAAAAAGACCTCCGGAAATAAGTGTTTAAATATAAGATGAATAAATTATTTTTTCCTTGAGTTATTCTTTTGTATTTAACTAGTACGTTAAAATAATAAAATGCATTTTTTTTTAAATTAAAGCCTGTAATTTTTCTTTTAAATAGATTAAAGTATTTCTTTTTTTTTGTATGTAGCATAAAATATATTTATTGATATTTTCCGTTTATATGAAAGAATTGGGATGCAAATATGTCAACTTTTACTGAACAAACTAAAATTTTCAATACATTTCGTAACATAAAAGCTAGACTTTCTTAAAATTTTCCCTTTATATTTGTATTTAATCTGTATAAAATATGAACCAGATAAATTTTCAAGAATATTTAAGCTCAAATATAAAATTAATAAATTATTTTTCCGTTGAGTTCTCTTTTGTATTTAACTAGTGAGATGTATGTAAAAATAATAAAATGTATTTTTTTTTAAATTAAAGTCTGTAATTTTTCTTTTAAATAGATTAAAGGATTAATTTGTATGTAGCATAAAATATATTTATCAGCCTTTTTTTCCGCTTATATGAAATAATTGTGATGTAAATATGTCAACTTTTACTGAACAAATTAAAATTCACAAAAAATTTCGTATCATAAAAGCTATACTTTCTTAAAATCTACATTTAACAAATATTTTGTCAAAATTTCACTGTATAGTAGAATTTAGAGTGAAAAAAGCTTTAAAAATGACCTCCTGAAATAATTGCTTAAATATAAGATGAATAAATTATTTTTTCCTTGAATTATTCTTTTGTATTTTTCTAGTAAGATGTACGTTAAAATAATAAAATGTATTTTTTTTAAATAAAGTCTGTAATTTTTCTTTTAAATAGATTAAAGGATTAATTTTTGAGTAGCATAAAATATATTTATCGACTTTTTTTCCGCTTATATGAAATAATTGTGATGTAAATATGCCAACATTTGCTGAACAAATTAAAAATCACAAACATTTCGTAACATAAAAGCTACTTTTTTTAAAAAATCTCACTTTATATTTGTATTTCATCTACATAAAATATGAATGAGATAAATGTTCAAGAATATTTAAGATCAAATATAATATGAATAAATTATTTTTTCTTTTAAATTGAGTTCTCTTTTTTATTTAAGTAGTGAGATGTACGTAAAAATGATAAAATGTATTTTTTTAAATTAAAATCTGTAATTATTCTTTTAAATAGATTAAAGGATTAATTTGTATGTAGCATAAAATATATATATATATATCGGCTTTTTTCAGCTTATATGAAATAATTGTAATGTAAATATGTCGACTTTTACTGAACAAACTAAAATTCACAAAAAAATTTGTAACATAGAAACTACACTTTCTTAAATATTCCACTTTATATTTGTATTTCATCTACATGAAATGTGAATGAGATAAATGTTTAAGAATATTTAAGCTGAAATATAAGTTGAATAAATTATTTATTTCGTTGAGTTCTGTTTTGTTTATAACTAGTGAGATGTACGTAAAAATAATAAAATGTATTTTTTTTTATTAAAGTCTGTAATTTTTCTTTTAAATAGAATAAATGATTAATTTGTATGTGGCATAAAATATATTTATCGGCTTTTATCCGCTTATATGAAATAATTGCGATGTAAATATGTCAACTTTTACTGAACAAATTAAAATTCACAAAAAATTAGTAACATAAAAGCTATACTTTTTTAAAATCTACATTTAACATATATTTTATTAAAATTTCACAGTATAGAAGAATTTAGAGTGAAAAAAGCTTTAAAAAAGACCTCCTGAAATAAATGCTTAAAGCTCAAATATTTTGGTTTGAAGTCATATTTTCCTAATTCAGCAGTATGTGAAATGCAGATAATACCTCTGGTGCTTTCGGTTGTCTCACGTGAAACTGGCAGGTAATATTTCGAGGATAAAAGCCAGGGAAATTTGGCGTTCGAATTTTGCATTTCCGGCTTCCGTGACAGTCCGTAAACTGTCGATCGCAATATGTGTTTGGTAGTCGGTGACCCAGGTAACTTGATGGCCTTAATGGGGTGCGACGGAGGAATCTGCAAATGGACACGTGAAAATGTGATTAGCATGGTCAGAATTTATTGAACAAAATCATGCTATTTATAAATTTTTGTTCTTATGTAGCATAAAATTTAATTTATATTACATTAATCCAGCAAAGAAAAAAACTTTTTCATTCAATTAAAATTTCTAATTTAAACTTAAAAATTGATATCGATTAACACTTAAAGAGAATTAAAAGTTAATTAACTAGTCTCTTCATTATTATTTATCGTTTTGAAAATGAAATTTATATCATTCACTTATTGAACCCTTTGTATTCCAGCATAGTAACTCATAGAGGATACAATAACTCCAGCACGATATTAATTACAAGTACATACCTGTGATGTAAAAGACAAATGGAGTCGTTGCAGCAATAAAACAAAACATTTATTTCTTAGCTATTTAATATTGAACCCTTTGCATTCCAGCCTAGTAACTCATAGAGGATACAATAACTACAGCACGATATTAGTTACAAGTACATACCTGTGATGTAAAAAAGAAATGGAGTCATTGCAATAAAACAAAACATTTATTTCTTAGCTATTTAATATTGAACCCTTTGCATTCCAGCCTAGTAACTCATAGAGGATACAATAACTCCAGCACTATATTAATTACAAGTACATACCTGTGATGTAAAAGACAAATGGAGTCATTGCAATAAAACAAAACATTTATTTCTTAGCTATTTAATATTGAACCCTTTGCA
This sequence comes from Pardosa pseudoannulata, assembly GCA_032207245.1. Classification (NCBI taxonomy): domain Eukaryota; kingdom Metazoa; phylum Arthropoda; class Arachnida; order Araneae; family Lycosidae; genus Pardosa; species Pardosa pseudoannulata. The sequence continues at coordinate 160,779,648 of CM063508.1, forward strand.
TTCCAGCCTAGTAACTCATAGAGGATACAATAACTCCAGCACGATATTAGTTACAAGTACATACCTGTGATGTAAAAGACAAATGGAGTCGTTGCAATAAAACAAAACATTTATTTCTTAGCTATTTAATATTGAACCCTTTGCATTCCAGCCTAGTAACTCATAGAGGATACAATAACTCCAGCACGATATTAGTTTAGTACATACCTGTGATGTAAAAAAGAAATGGAGTCATTGCAATAAAACAAAACATTTATTTCTTAGCTATTTAATAAAGAAACACATTCTAACTTACATTATGAAAGAAAAACATAAATTTGATGTTGCAATAATGTCTCAAATAGGGCAACAACGGAGTGCAAAGGGTTAAAGTTCATAGTAATAAAAAAAAGATAAATAAATTTTCTTTTTTTAACATTAAATTTTCTGCAATTACAAAATTTATTCAAATATCAAGTTAATTTAAAAACTGTAGTTTAGTTTTAAAATTTTTGAGAAAATTTTCATTAATTTAGTTTATTGATTTTATTTTGAAAATAAAATTTGAAATCTTACAATTTTGATGATGTTTTAACTTTTAAATTTCATAAGGTTCTGTAATAATAAAATTGAAGAATTTTATTCATTACCTAAAATTAAAAAATATCTCTAACGGAAAACATATTAAATTAAAAACATATATTTAGAGAAAAACATTATAAACTAAAAACATATCTTTAAAGAAAAACATTATAAATTAAAAACATATCTCTAAAGAATGAGAATTTATGCACATTCAAAATTACAAAATTTAAAATATTTTTTAAACCGAGGTTAACAAAATAATTGATTATTTTTTCGTTGAGTTATTCTTTTGTATTTAACTAGTGAGATGTACTTAAACATAATAAAATGTATTTTTATTAAATTAGTGTCTGTAATTTTTTTTAAATAGATTAAAGGATTTTTTTTTTGTATGTAGCATAAAATGTATTTATCTACTTTTTTCCCGTTTATATGAAAGAATCGGGATGTAAATGTATTACATTTTACTGAACAAATTAAAATTCACAAAAATTGCATAACATAAAAGCTATACTTTCTTAAAATATACATTTAACATATATTTTATCAAAATTTCACACTATAGTAAAATTTGAAATCTTACAATTTTGATGATGTTTTAACTTTTAAATTTCATAAGGTTCTGTAATAATAAAATTGAAGAATTTTATTCATTACATAAAATTAAAAAATATCTCTAACGGAAAACATATTAAATTAAAAACACATATTTAGAGAAAAAATTATAAACTAAAAACATATCTTTAAAGAAAAACATTATAAATTAAAAACATATCTCTAAAGAATGAGAATTTATGCACATTCAAAATTACAAAATTTAAAATATTTTTTCAAACCGAGGCTAACAAAATTAACTAATAAAAATTTTCTATATTTTTGAACATTTTTTTAAATTAACGCAATGATCCGGTAAGTTTTTTGACAGATTGTATGCTTCTGCATGACTAAGTGTAAAAAAAATATTAAATGTTTTTAGTAAATTATTACTTAAAAAGCCTGATATACATGACCTGCTTGTAAACCTATTAAGTCATGCATTTAAAAAGAAATTGAGATTTTAAATTTACTCGATGATTCAGAATGTACAATAGCTTCACCAAAAAAGTAGTAAACATCATATCTGTAATCCTTTATAGTAGATGCAAAATGAAAAGAAACAGAATGTATCCTATATAAATGGAAATTATGTGTTTTCCCAAACATTTTCCTTGTCGAAAACCCCAAATGGTTGATATTTATGGCAAAACTGAGTGCTGTTGACATAGTGAAAATTCAATAACATCATTGTTTGCTTTTCCATGAAATTCTACAGTATTTTTGTTTTCAAAAAAAAGGGCTAAATCAAAGAGTATGTATTAAGTAAAGTTAATGTATTCAAAATGACAATATCAACAATTTAGATACTAAAATTCAATGACCACCGCCTTAAATTGTTTTATTTCTTCTTTTGCTGATATAGGTGGAAAAGTATTACGTTTTCTATCGTAACCCTGATTATACGATACGATACGATATATTTATTGGATATATATTAATTCGATAATATGAATATATATATTTATATACATATATATACATTTATACATATATATGTATAGAAAATTCTCATTTTTCAAAACTTAATTCAATGTAAAAATTTATTTATATTATAAAACCTAAATTATAAACAGGTTATAAAATCTGGAATTATAAACCTACATTAGTAATTTAGGAAATTTAATGATATATTGATTTTTTCTAGAGATATTTTAATATATTATTATTGTCTTGTACATAGAATTTCATGCTAGCTGACCGTTCAGTTTTTCCTTATGATAGTGGAATATATTATATCTTAATAAAGGTCTTTAGCCGAAATATATTTATATGATAATATATTATACAGATATATATATATATATATATATATATATATATATATATATATATATATATTAATTTTATTATATATATTATTATTATAATAAATTAATAAATTTAAGTTATAATTTTAATAATTATTATTTATAAGTATAATTAATTATTATTTTTTTAATTTTTTATTTAATATATATATATATATATATATATATATTATATATATATATATATATATATATATATATAATATATATATATATATATATATATATATATTAATATATATTGTATATTATATATTAATATTGTTTAATATTTTATATATATTTTTTCATATATACATATATATGAATATATATATTAAATATATATTGAGTTTATATTATAATATATGAGTTCATAATTTATTCGATTATTACGAGATATTTATCGTAACATGTATCGTTTATTCTCTTCATTATTTCTGATATTTTAAAGGTAATTGGTAATTTATCAACGTACTATTACAAAAACTAATCTGTATTATTTTCAATAACTTTGTCAAGGGAGTTATATTGATTAAGATCCTAAAGACATCGCTCAACAAATACATATATTGAAAATACACTTGAAAAAAAACTATAAATTTTCGACATATTCGATTTAATAACGGAAATAAACAATTCTAATACTAATGTGTGATTATAATTTTAAATTACCAAAACATAAGGCAGTAAGAGCATGTACTAACAGTGCAGAAAGCATCGATCAGTAGCATTGAAATTTTAGCAACTAACCCTTTCATTTGAAGTAACTAGTATATTATAAAATTGAATAGTAAAGGCTCAAAACAATACAATCATATTTTTGTAAAAATATTTGTAGACGAACGTTAAACAAATGAGAGACTATATGAAACTTTAATTTTACAAAAATTATGTATAAAGAGGAATTAACTGTTTCAACTTTTAAAAAATGTTTCTTTACAACTTCTTTCAATTATTATGAACGCACTATAAAAATGCTGCTGTCTACCTACGGAAAAAATATTTGTGAATAGTGTTAAGTACATATATCCTAACACATTATATGAGGAATACGCAGTAATACGTTTTCTGAAGACTTATACTTGAGCGCTTGTCACGTACTAGTAAGTGAAGACTTGAGCACGGGTCACGTACTAGTACTGGTTAGTGTAACAATACGGTTTGTTTGTGGGTAAAAAAATAACGGTATATACAGGAAAACGAAGCCGAATGTTTTTGTCTACTACATAGATTCTGGAAAAATTTAGAGAAATAAAAATTAGTTTTTACATTATTAGTTTTATGATTGCTCTTTTCATTTATTTATAATGTGAAAATTTTTATATATAACATAATATGAAAAAATTAACATTTTCATATTTACGATACTATTATAAATTTATCCACTAAAAATATATTTTTTGTTTACAAAAATCTAATGCTTATTATTTATATATTTCTTTTTATATATTTGTTTATATGTTTCAATATAAAATACGAACAGTTGGTTAAAAATTAAATAATTATCCATCTATTGAGATTTAACTGAATAACTAAATTTACTCCCAAAACGCCGTTGCAAAATGTACCCGTACAAAATGTGTTAATAAAGGTCCTTTTCAGATCTGAATTTAAAGAAAATTTCAAAGTATCTTATTATTTCAAACAATATCATTGGAACTCAAATGATCGTTAAAGGTTATTAAAGTAAATTTTTAACTTTGAATTACGAAACTTCTTATAAATATAAACTGAAATGTGGTTAAGTTAGGTCCATTATGATTTTCAATCAATAAACTATGCATTTTTTACACAGCTTGTAATTTTCAAAATTCTTAGTGATTTAGTTTTTACCGAATCATATAAAATTTTAATAAACATTCCTAATATATTTAAAAAAAAATATGTGGTTTAACTTTAATTGAAATGTTATTTAGATAAATAAAACTGGATTAAATTTAGAAATTCCTAATCCTTCATGAAAATTCAATAAACAGATAGAAGAATATTTCCTAAAAAACTATGGAATTAATAAACAAAATAATATTTAAATGTGAATGGATCAAAAGAGAAAAAACGATAATGTTAGTGGTTAGAAAAAAAATTTAATTTCACATGCATTCCCATTTGTGATCAGACTGAAAATTGTTTTTAATTGTCACCCTTTATAATTTCGAAATTAATTTATAAATTGCTCCATGTCTATTAAGAAATCTGTATCAAAAAAGGATATATCTAGGATATATTAAATTCTCATCACACAGAAATACAAAACTTAAATCTCAATGTCCTCGATTTTTTTTCTTAGCTTCACCCGGGGAAAATTTCAAAACCTTGTTATTAATTTTGCAAAATAAAATAACAATTGTTTAAAACTAGAGTACATAGAAAATAAAAGTTTACCTATAGGTGAGATAAAGTCCAAAGGAAGAAGAAGGTATGGACGCTCTGCTTGGGACAACCGCGTTGACGCTGACGTTGTTGCTTTGGGAGAAAAACGTGACGCTTCTTTCTATCATAGACCCACAGAATTGACCAAAGTGAGGATTTGAGCTGGTGATGGATTCCTCATGTTGTTTCGGATACGAGGATGCGAATCTGTTTTGAAATGTCAATGGAATGGAAAAATCCTCGAATTCTTTAGATTCATCCAAGGACTCGGAAATTTTCAAGTAGCCTTTTTCGCAGACTGGTGTATGATTTCTGAAATATTAAAAATGCAATTTCTAAATTAAACTTTACAATCAAATACACATACATACAAATACACATAAAAATACATAATTTCTACTGTATTAATGCCGCTTTATTAATCACGATATTTATTGATAATTCGCTATATTTAAGGACCATAGTACCTCAAATTAGTTTTCCTTTTTTTTCAGTGTATTTTTAAAACGTATATGTTCTAAGAAAAAAGAAGGTTTGAGCTGTAAGACTTTTGTAAATGTTATTTGAAACTGTATAGACATGAACTTACACCACAGTCAGGTTTTATAGTTGAAGTTTAAAACCAATAATAAGGGAACAGCATACGGTGAATTTTAATTCTTAAAAATTTCGATTTTTAATGATAATTTTGTAATGAGGATATATAGAGTTGTTACATGATACAGCACGAAATTCCGTTAGGAAATTTTTTGATTAAAATACAAAACAATTTGATAAAATATGAGTCACCCAGCAATATTGCTTAAAAATGTGTCTTAAGCAGCAAATTAAGCAACTAATTATATTTTTTATTTTGTATTTAGTATAATGATCCATTTATAAGGTCAATTATATAAAGCCAATTATTTAATATTGTACAATGTTTTAGCAAATCTTTTTAGAGTATTACAATATTATAGCCTTTGTAACTCGCGAAAATACTTTATAATTTTACAATAGTCAATACTAGAAATTTGAAACCAATATTAATGGAACGATATACGGTGAATTGTAATTTTTAAAAATTTCAATTTTTAATGATAATATTATAATGAGGATATATAAAATTGTTACATAAAGCACAAATGTTTATTAGGAAGAATCTTTGATTAAAATACAAAACAGTTTGATAGAAATTGAGTCACCCATCAATATTCCTTAAAAATATTTCTTGAGCAGCAAATTAAGCAATTAATTGTATTTTTTATTTACTGTTTATTTATTATAGTGATCCATTTATATAAGACAATTATTTAATATTGTACAATATTTTAGTAAATCTTTTTAGAGTATTACTATATTATAGCCTTTGTAACTCGAGAAAATATTTTATAATATTCGAAAGCATGTACAGTTTAACGACGAACACAATAATAGAGAATATTCAAAGTTTTTAAAGAAAAAATACATAAAAGTAATACACCTGGAGCATTTTGAAATTACTTATTTGATACAAAAATCGTCAAATTAGAAAATATTTCTTTTGAAGTTTAAAATAAAGGTAAATGACAAAACACAGGTTTCAGTGCAATAAAATTATTGTATTCGGAAATTGCCTTTTGGAAATGAAGCATATACTTAACATTACTTTTTTATAGCAAAAAAAAATCTTTAATGTTTGAGGTCAAAATCTGCCATTTTGAAGGACCGTCGACCTTTTATTACAGCTGTACACTTAGAAGCTGCTAGATAAAAACCAGCTCTGAGTGCAGTAAAAAAATCATATTTGAAAAATATCTTTTGATAATGAAGCAGATACTTAAATATATTTCTTAAAACAAAAAAAACATTTTATATTTTAGGTCAAAATTTGTCATTTTAAATGGTCTTGTCCCCTTAACATATTGTGTGCGAGTACATATTGCAGCGGAATTGTACCGGGAGCGGGCGTTTTGCGCGTAAATTTAGTTATTCAGTGAAATCTCAATAGATTGAAAATTATTAATTTTTTAACCAACTTTTCATATTTTATATTGTAATATATAAACAAATATATAAATAGAAATATATAAATAACAATAAGATTTTTGTAAACAAAAATTATATTTTTAATGGATAAATTTATAATAGTATCGTAAATATGAAAAATCAAATAGAAGTAGTAGTATATAGTTAAAATTTTTGGAATTATATTATATTTATATATAATATAATTCGATAATTATTTATATATAATATAAGCTGCTAAAACATTTTTAAATTGCAGAATCCATGTAGTATACAAGAACATTCGACTTCTTTTTCCTGTATATACCATTATTTTTGAACCCACAAACCATGTTGTTACACTAACCCGTATTCGTAAGTGACCCGCGCTCAAGTATCAATCGTCAGGAAACGTACTAGTACGTGACCCGCATACAATGTGTTAAAATAACTCTGCACTTAGAAGGTGCTAGTTAAAGTGTCTGGGTATGATCAATATAAATAAGCTAACCATATTCTGCTAGTGAAAAGAATAATCGCTTGGGTTATTTTCAAAGATGAGATGTCCAGGGACTAGACCCACGAGAAACTTTCAATTGTCATGAAGTAAAAAAAAATTTCAACAAATTTTCATTTACTTTTTTTCAATTACAGTTTTGAATTTTTAAATTCATTTTTTTCATATAAAATTATCTTTTAGTCGCTTAAACATTTTTTTTTCAATTGTGCTTCAATTTTGGATATTTTTTTATTATATCACCAGCAGAATACAAAATGTATCACAAATGGAATACTCATTTTTTTCCAAATAATATGAAATTAAAAATGGATATATTCCGCATTTAAAAAATTCAATTTACGTAAAAAGAATACTTTTTATCCTCTGTTTTACAGATACATTAGAAATTCTTTTTACTCTCTTAACTATTCTCTTCTACCTTTGAGTGACATTCGTTTAAAGATACACTTAAGTGCAAGCCATCTGTTTTTTTGCTTTTCAGCTATTTAATCCGACACATGTAGTTGTATTAAAATTGTCACTTAAGGTCGCCTTTCTAACAAATGTTACAGTCTAACAATAAATTGGAAACTATATGTTTTAATTTAATTAGAATTACAGAATACTGATTGTAAACTAAAAATTACTTCACCACAAAGTCAAATGATTTATCCTGGTTGTTGACATATTGCCGTAATTATTTTCTGAAGATCGCTAATCTATTACTTTCTGCACATTATTTTGCACATTATATAACAAATGTTACAGTCTAACAATAAATGGAAACTATATGCTTTAATTTAATTAGAATTACAGAATACTGATTGTGATCTAAAAATTACTGCACCATAAATTCAAATGATTTATCCTGGTTGTTGACATATTGCCGTAATTGTTTTAGAAGATCACTGATCTATTACTTTCTGCAGATTATTTAGGCTAAAATCTGATGTTAGCTGTATGAACAATTATGTATATACACTGCACCAAACTTTTCCATTAATTAACTATGTATGAAACGGTATTACAAATAAATCTGAATTCGTATCTAACAGTTGGACTGAAAAGTTTGTAGGCTAACATAGAAAATTATTTTTGATAAAATTTGATTTTATTATTTAATATAGTTGCCTGCAAGGGCGATACAACTATTACAGTGGTTATACAATTTTTCGATACCATTCTTATAGTACGAATTGTCTTTAGCCTCAAAATAGGCCTTAGTTTCGGAGATTACTTCTTCATCGGCGCAATATTTTGTGTGAGAACAGGAAAAAGTCGCAACTGCTTTGCACAGAGCTTTCGCATACCCAAACATTCATTCATAATAAGTCCAACAAGTTTTTTTTATACCTATAGAGTCTCATATATCTCATTCAACTTCACTTTAAGGTCATCCAAAATTATTTTGGGGACTTTTTTGATGTTTTCGTCGGTAACAGCATCTTTGAGGCTTCCACTACGTCCATCGTTCCCGGTGCTCATTTCTCCTCGTTTAAACTTACGAAACCACTTCTCAACGGTTGATTTTCCTGGTGCAGAGTCCGAATAATGTTTATCAATCCAAGTCTTGGCTTCAACAATATTTTTTTCTCTAAAAACCAATGCTTTAATAATACACGAAATTACTTATTATCCATTGTTTTCAAACTAACAAAAGTTGGTTCCCTCATGTAGTTGCCTTCAAGGGCGAAACAACTATTTTCAGCGGCTATACAATTTTTCGATAATATTCTTATAGTACAAATTGTCTTTAGCCTCAAAATAGTCCTTAGTTTCGGAGATTACTTCTTCACCGGCGCTATATTTTTTCCAGCGAGCATTCTCTTCATGTCTGAGAACAGGAAAAAGTCGCATCCGCTTTGCTCAGAGCTTTCGCATACCCAAACATTCATTCATGATAAGTCTAATAAGTTTTTTTTATACCTATAGAGTCTCATATATCTCATTCAACTTCACTTTAAGGTCATCCAAAATTATTTTGGGGACTTTTTTGATGTTTTCGTCGGTAACAGCATCTTT
>CM063508.1:160801453-160811453 GCA_032207245.1 Pardosa pseudoannulata
GGTTCATAGTCTTTTCTTTTCTTTACATATCTCACTTTTGAGAAATGGAGTTAAAGATGTTTTCACATAAATGAGGAGAAAAATGTATTCATAGATATGTAAAAATTATTTTTTTTCAAATAGACAAAATTCCGTTTACTTCTAATGCACAAACATTTTAATATTATTTTCAAAATTAAACCTCCAAATATTTTACAATTAAATTTTATAATTAAAGGAATAAAATTTAATTCAATATTATTGATATAATTGACAATACGATTTCTATTACAGAGCTGTAAACTCTGATTAAACCAATTTTTTTCTAATGTCATGCATTTGTGGCACATTCGTTATTAGATTAAAAAAGGTAATATAATATATTTGCGTGAACATATCTTTTTTAAATATGTCAAATAAGATAAGACAAGTTTTTCTCTTCATTTTCAAGAATTGAAAAAGGATTTAATGTTCTTTTTCCATCTTGAAATTCTATATTTTTTTGATTATATAAAAAAGATTTTAAGGGGATTGTGAACGTTGCGAAACTCATTTCAAAATTATTTAGAGCTATGAAATAAATCACATTAAATAACTTTTAAATTCGAATAATATTTCAAATATTATTTTTTTTAAACTAAAGTGTTAATTTTTAAAATATTCTTTAAGCACAAATTGTTTCTTCCCTTTTTATGTTATTTCTACTTAAATATAACGTCTGACAACTCTTGAGTATTATTTTGTTGACAAACTGAGTTATTAATTCTATAGAAAATATGTTTATGAATGTACGTTGAATTTTTACAATAACATTTATCTTTTCTTAAATTGAATTTTAACATTCTAAAAGAAGTTATATAAAACAGATATACAGGTTCACTTTTATCATATATCATGCGTATTTGGAAAGCAGTTTGTAGAAAACAATAAAATTTGGATAATATTTCAAACATTACTGTTTAAAAATTATATTGTTAATTTTTAAAATATTCTTTGCGCATAAGTTTTCAAATGTCTTTTTCCTTTTTATCCTATTTTTACTTAAATATATCGTTTGATAACTCTTGAGTATTATTTTATTGACAAATTGAGTTATTATTTCCATAGAAAATATTATTATGGGTGTAGATTGAATTTTTACAAAAACATTTATCTTTTCTTAAATTGAGTTTTAACATTTTAAAAAAGTTATATAAAACAGATACACAGATTCATTTTTATTATATATCATGCTTATTTGAAAAGCAATTTGTAGGAATCAATAAAATTCGGATAATATTTCAAACATTACTGTTTAAAAATTAGAGTGTTAATTTTTAAAATATTTTTTGCGCATAAATGTTTAAATGTTTTTTCCTTTTTATATTATTTTTACTTAAATATATCGTTTGATAACTATTCAGTATTATTTTTTTGACAAATTGAGTTATTATTTCCATAGCAAATATTATTATGGATATTATTATGGATGTACGTTAAGTTTTTACAAAAACATTATCTTTTCTAAATTGAGTTTTAACATTCTAAAATAAGTTATATAAAACAAATACACAGATTCATTTTCATTATATATCATGCGTATTTTGAAAGCAATTTGTAGGAATCAATAAAATTCGGATAATATTTCAAACAGTACTGTTTAAAAATAATAGCGTTAACTTTTAAAATATTCTTTGCGCATATCTTTTCAAATGTTTTTTTTTCCCTTTGTAACTTATTGTTTCTTAAATATAGCGTTACTTAAATGTATCGTTTGATAACTCTTGAGTATTATTTTATTGACAAATTAAGTTATTATTTCCATAGAAAATATTTTTATGGGTGTAGTTTAATTTTTACAAAAACATTTATCTTTTCTTAAATTGAGTTGTAACATTCTAAAAGAAGTTAAATAAAACATATACGCAGTTTCAATTTTTATATATCTTGCGTATTTGGGAAAAAATTGTAGGAATCAATAAAATTAATTCGGAATGAACATTTTAAAAGTTGAGAGAAATGTCATAAAAATTATCTTATTCAAACCTATTATTTATTTGTCAGAAAACAACTATAGTAGTTAATTTAATTTACTTGTAGATACGTTACGTGCTTTACGTTTCAGAACTCTAAGTTAATAAATTTTCAAAGGCACTTTGTAATATCTCCTTAATTTTTTATATCAGTAAAAATCAGTTATATCACTTTTTAAAGGCTACATAAAGTCAGAAAAGGCAATTTTCATAGAAGAGCAGAAGCATTAAAAAGATTTGTCAGGACCCGTGAAAAAGATAAATGCAAAATCAGCGCAAGTACGAACCGTAAATGAATTTATAAACCTCATGCTCCACTTTAGCGTAAAAATATCAGAGTAATTCTCTTAAATTTCTTTTTCCATTTTTATTATTCACCGAGCAAGAGGCTTTCGCTGCATTTCCTGGGACGTGATGAAGTGCTGCCATCCCCTGAACACCTGCGAATGAGTTGATTAAGTCCCCCCCTCCGCAGAGTGTCCCAAGACGACCATATTTACCACTCCCTTTCTCCACACCCAAAGCCATCGGCTGCAGATGACAGTTTACTCGACTCTCTGTAATACCCTCTCTGTAGCCGAGGCGTGCAGCTAATGGATAAAGAGATGCTTGACGAAGTGTTTATGAGCTCTCTGAATAAGACCGGGTGATGACTAGCACTGCTGCAGACTCAAATCACAATTTATGCAGCAAAATACTTTACAGCTAGGGAGAACTGCGGAACAAATTGTTTAAATGGGAACGAAAAGATTTTGGAAAAAAAAGTACTTATAGAAAGGTTAAAGATGACTGTATTAGTTGTTTTCAGCATAACAATTATTTATTATTTTTTTCTAGATGACTCATATAAAATAAAAAATAGAAAATAAAGCTTTTTATGAGAATAAAAAAAATAATTATATTTTGGAGAACAGCTAGTTAGTTATGCATTAATTCTTAATAGTGATTTCAAAACGTAAAAGAAGAAATGGTTCGATGGAGAACAGTATTTTTCACACTTTTCTCATTATGGAATATTTTTTAATATCTAAAATTTTTGGAATATTATAGAAAATTTCCGTTTCTACAATAGTAACTTTACGACTGAGGATATTATAATAACTTATTTATAACCACAAAATTTTAATTTAACCATTAGTTTTGTAAAAAAGATAAAACAAGAAAGTAAAAGTCTCACTGTTTCAAAATTACTAACTGGCACAGAAATATTTTCTTCATCTGAGAATAGAACAAAAATACGAAAAGTGCTTTTTTGTGGATGGGATAATCGTAAGGTTTCTAGTGTAGTATTAGTTTTCTAATTTCATTTCATGCTCAATTAATTTTTTATATTTTAATTAATTATCTTTTTTAAATGTGTGGAAGACAATAAAAGTAGACAGTGTTTCCATGTTCCTTAACATTAGTTTCAGAATTCTTCGTCAAACACTTAATGATTGCTTGGAGAACACCTGTCTCTCGAGGAATATAATTTGGGTAACCTTAGTCTAAAGCATCGTTTATCAAAATGAGCAGTGAATCACGCAAGTTCACAATACCTCCATAGTTCATCCAAGTAAGTATTTCTGATTGGATGAAGTAAATCTAACATGGGCATTAAATCTAGGCATTAAATTTCGGTCATTACCTTTTTCTGATTTCGGATGAGTATACTTTGTATTTTGTGTCCCTTAGAGGTACAGTTTATAAACTTATAAGAATTTTAAAGGTTTTATTATGAGAACTTATGTAAGTAAAATTTATAGATTTTTAAAGTGTAGTTTTGGTGGGATTTATAGAAGCTTGAAATGAAAATCGTACATTAATTCAAAAGATCAGCTGAAATAAAAAAATTGGTATCTTCCATCAATTAACGATGAGACACACCATTGTCAATATTATGGATGACATAAAGTAGAAGAATTTGGGAAAACTTGAATCGAAAATTGAATTCTTTAGTTATTTTCAATCGAAATTCATGATATTCAAAAGGACTGTCAAAAGTCCCAAGATAATAAAGCTAAAAATGAAAAAGGTTGGAGGCTCAAAACAAACAAAATAAATGTAGCCAGTCTACGTTTTTGGTAACATAATATTATTGAAACCACATCCTATCAGACGTGCCTATTTAATCACCTTGGTCGAACTATATAAGTTTTGCAAATTAAGAACTCCCCGCACTAATGGGTTATGACAGACCTACCCTCTTTGTTTCCTTATATCATTTGTAAAAGCTTTGGTTGTCAGTTACAGAAAGGGACATCTAAAGCAATTAAATTTACTCATGAAGCAGCAATTACTCTATGAAGCCATCTGCAAAAATTATATTCATAGTTTAAGTGGTATTATTTTAATAATTATAATTTAAGTGGTATTATTATAATAATTATATTCATAATTTTAGTGGTATCTAAAAAAGAACTCCTGGCACTAATGCGTTAATATAGGCCTACCCTGTTTGTTTCCTTATATCATTTGTAAAAGCTTTGGTTGTCAGTTTCAGAAAGGGACATCTAAAGCAGTTAAATTTACTCATGAAGCAGCAATTACTTTATGAAGCCATCTGCATTAATTATATTCATAGTTTAAGTGGTATTATTTTAATAATTATAATTTAAGTGGTATTATAATAATAATTATATTCATAATTTTAGCGGTATCTAAAAAAGAACTCCTGGCACTAATGGGTTAATATAGGCCTACCCTCTTTGTTTCCTTATATCATTTGTAAAAGCTTTGGTTGTCAGTTACATCTAAAGCAATTAAATTTACTCATGAAGCAGCAATTACATCATGAACCCATCTGCAATAATTATATTCATAATTTAAATTCCATTATTTGGGATTCGAATTGTAAAATTAACCTACGCTTCAATTTGTCTTTGAATATGTCAATGCGTATAAGAACTTATTTATGAAATCAGTTATCAATATTGAATTTCAATTACAAGGAGAACTTACGCATTCCTAATTTTTTTGTAAATGTTAGAGGAAGAATCTTATATTAAAATATAATGAATATTTCTTTTAAATAACAAAATGAGTATGAAAATAATTGTTGCAACTACTTAAGCTGTCAGAAAAAACAAAGTTATTTCGGAAAGTATACTATTCACTCTGGACATAATATGTAATTATAGTTTTTATCTAAAAAATGATTCTTTTGGGTGGTTTTTTTTAAGGTTTATAAATAAAAAATATTTTAAAAAAATTATAATTAAAAAAATATATATATAAAATATTATAATATATATATTATATATATACATACATACATATATATACACACACACACACACACACACACACATATATATATATATATATATATATATATATATATATATATATATATATATATATATATATATATTATATTATAAAAATTAATATTTATTAAAAAGATTTATTTAACTTGTTTTTACCTCTTATTGTTTAACAAAACAAACTAAAGATTCTATAGTTTTCTGAAAGCAGTATATTTTATATCAATGAAACTGAAAATGGTTTATAAAAAGAGTCAAAATATATTTATTAAAAACCATCATTTTTATTATTAAAAGTAAGTGATTACTAACAGTTTCTTATAATGTACAATTAAATCTATTTGGGTATAATTCTTTTTAAAAACCCATCTAATGAAGCTAATACACTGGTGTAGTTTTTTGGATTTAATTCACCTGGCTTTATGTGGAGCTCTCAGATCGATTATTTGCAACATCAAGGCTAGCCTGACGATGTCCGAAAGACAGGCATCTGCTCTTCGAACCGGAATCCACGGGCTCTAATTCCGCTTCAGGTATGGATATTCGTAGACGTTCGAAAACAGTTTTCAACTGTAGACTCCGTCTCATTAGCTATCGTGTAGAAAAAAGTTTGACCTTAGAGTTTCAAACCAAACCCCAAAAAACATGATGGCTAATTAGATCGGAACCATAAATGAACGCCTATCCGTGCTAATACTAGTATTCTTGCTCATGAGTTCTGGTTCAGAGAAATAGTTGGTCATATTTTGAAGTACTGTCAATAGAATATTAATATGCAAAATAAGTTTAAAGATTAATTGCTTACGAACTACACCAACGAATGAAATTAGTCAACGATTGAAAGAGTTACCAAATATGTATAATTAAAAATTGAAAGCAGCAACTTAATTATAAAAGTACCTTTTAAAATTCTGATATATTACCAAAACGTTCAGATAAAAACGTATATATATATATATATATATATATATATATATATATATATATATATATATATATATATATATATATATATATATATATATATATATATATATATATATATATATATATATATATGTATATATATATATATATATATATATATATATATATATATATATGTATATATATGTATATATATATGTATATATATATATATATATATATATATATATATATATATATATATATATATATATATATATATATATATATATATATATAATATATATATATATATATATATAATATATATATATATATATATATATATATATATATATATATATATATATATATATATATATATATATATATATATATATATATATATATATATATATATATATATATATATATATATATATATATATATATATATATATATATATATATATATATATATATTATATATATATATATATATATATATATAAATATATTATCAAAAGCACTACGGCGTAATTAATCATCCCTCTGTCTTTTTATTAAGCTGTCTTCTTCATGCCACAAACAAGCCTTTTCAAAAGTAATATTTCCTTCACAAAAATGCTGAGAGGAGCAATTTTGCATTTAATTTTTCTCCAAAGTGCATCATCAGAATGTTTAGGTTTACAATGTCATTTTCATTTCTTTTCAGTGCGCGTCTCTCCTCTAACAAGGGTTATCACAACACCTCGCTTAATGTAATCTGAGTCTTGTTTTGGATTTCACAATCATTTCGTCTTGACAAATTTATATTTTGTTGTCTTTCTCATGATGTCTTAGAGCATAGTTGTGATCACACGTGCACGACAGATGATTAATAGAGGTTTCTGTAGTTGTTTTGTGTGTCAAATTAAAGTTTAGTTTAAAGGCATTACGCAAACTCAAATCCATTCCATAATACCTAGTTTTTATCCAGAATATTTGTAATGAAATATATTAACAAATTTTACAAAATGCTTAAATTTTTAAGGGAAGTTTTTAAACTCAGCAATAAATAATCAGCATAAAAATTTCATTTGTTTAACACTGTTTATTATTTTTGAATGATTCTTTACTTTGTTGACATATAATGAATGTTACTTGCTTTATCTATCTTTTTTTGTTGGGTACAAAATATAAATCTTTTGTTTCATCAATTTTTTATCAAATTTTGATTTTTTTAAAAGATACAAATTTAAATTCACCTTTTAAATGTAATTCTTTGGGTTTGAATTTTACATTCTCCATCTCAATCCAAAAAATTGGATTTGGGAATTTTTTTGAAAACAGACGCAACGTTGCTTTTTCTCTACAACTGTCATGTCTTTTTCAAACATAAAACAAATCCATTATGTCCTCAAGAATTCATTAAATGGATTTTAATTACAAATAATCATTACTAATCTTTTCTCTTGCAAACATAATTACCTACTTTCATACATGAGGCTTTACAAATTGCTTTTTTTAGGGTATTTTTCCTGAAAGCATTCCAATTTTTCTCTTTAAGGCATAAAACTGTATTAGTTGAAAGAAACCAACATATAGGAATCAAGATTTTTTTCTGTCATATGTTTCTTCTGTCTGATGATATTTTGATGCCATTGGTACTCAGCATTGATAAATAATCTTTAGTGACGAATCTCCTTTTAAAATTTATCCTCATCACAGTTACAGACTTGTCTAGAGATTGCCAGGGTAGTAGGGATATACCATCCTTATTTCTGAACACCATATGTACTCACTAAAGGACGTTAGGATTAGGGATGCCCTTTCTGTCAATAGCCAGACCCCTTTGGAAGTCATCTCTGGAACATTTACAAAACAACAGTACGTGGACAACATTCTATAACCGATGAAGTTACCACTTATTTTACTACACACTGAACTTACTTTTCTTCCCAACAATGTCCAACCATACACAGCACATGCTTCTATGCATTTTATTCGAGCTTACCCAACACTTCTTTGGCTAGCGAGATATCCTGTTTTAGGATATTTTGGTCCCATAGAAGGTATTTGTGATGTAAAGGGAAAGCAATAATCCTTGAGTAGTGACAATGTAATGCGACAGTTGGAAATCGTTTAGTAAAACCATCCGGGAACAATATTATTCCATATGACACCAGATGACAGTTTGTTTTCAGACTAAAGGGGAGACGCTCTATTGACTTCTTACTTTTATAACGGCTAAACGCTGAAATAAATAGTACAATTGTGTAGAAATTGTAATCACTTGTGTTACGCTTTTGCAAATACGTCCTTAACCCTTAAATTGGCTAAGTCTGGCCGCTACACCGGACATGTATATTTATAACTACTATATAACACTTCTTTGGCTAGATATCCTGTTTTAGACATGTTTTGATCAAATAACACTTATTTGGAAAAAAGGAAAGGCAATAATCCTTAAAATGTATACAGTTGGAAATCGTTTAGTAAAACCAAAACAATATATATATGACAAAAGACAGTTGTTTTCAGACTAAAAAAATATCTTGCTTTTATAAAGCTACACTTTGAAATAATTCAATTGTGTAAATTTTTCATTTGTGTTACGTTTTGAAAATACGTCCTTAATTAATTTGGCTAAGTCTGGCAGCTGCATTATATTTATAACTACGTAAAAGAATTGTCAGTGTTCGCCACAGCGGACATTAATTATCTCAAAAATGGAAAATAATATATTTTTTGTTTATTTTACAGAGATATAATATCTATACAAACATGGGGAAATAACAGAAATTAAAAAATATTCGAAAAAACATCTTGTCAAATTAAGGGTTAACAACCTTATATTTTCGTATTTTCAGTGCGTCGAATTTTTATACGTATAATCTCATAATAAGTTTACATGATAAATATATATACAAAAAAGATACGTAATATCAAATATAAAAAATAATAACAAAATATTTAATACTTATTTTACCATGATTCAATTTTTGTAGCTGTGTTCTTACAGCTATTTATATATGCTATTTCAAAATACATCGGATTATGAAAAAACAGATTTAGTAATATCAAAGAAAAAAGTGAAAACAAAAAATATTTTAATGTTATTTATTCTTTAATCTTTGACTTACTTCAGTGCACATTAACATGATATATACATTGTGAAATTATATGTGGAAAGAACTAGGCTAAGTGAAGATTTAATTTTGTGCATGAAATATACATTTATAAATATGCATGAAGATTAATGATTATAAAAGGAAAAACATGCTTAAAGTACGTACAACTAAAGTTGGACATACATATTAATTACTAATGCACAGTACGTTAAGACATCACCGTAGACTTTTTTTTTTCTTATTAAGTATACTTTTTCACTTACTGTTTATTTCATGAAAACAAGCAAAGGTAATCTATTATCTTGTCATGAAGCTTCACGTTGAATACCAGAGTATCTGTTGACACACCTGCGTGTGAAGTGATTAACTAACGCTTATAATACTCCCCGTTGTGCTGGTTAGGTATTAATTCTTACTTCATATCCAGCTGCTGTTAGCTACATTTCCTTTTCACCGTGTGTTCAGTTTTCATCCGTGAAATATGACATGACAATGGATAAACAGATGCTCTCCGAATGTCCCACATTAATTAATATTTAGGAGTGTCAGCTTGTGCCTTTTAAATGAAATAACTAACGAAGAGTTTTGATTTGACGTTTACAAAGCCATTAGACAATTGTAAATGATTTTCAACAGGGAGTGAATGATAATGAGACTTAATGGCTTTACACTTGAAAGCGGTTCTTTTGTTCATAAGTTATTACTCATTTCATAAATAATGCGGTAGAGGAATTTTTGTTATAGC
>CM063508.1:160816453-160818953 GCA_032207245.1 Pardosa pseudoannulata
TTGTAATGATTTGTTTTTCTGTACGCTTACTTCACATTTACCGAGTTTGGTTCCATGCGCATAATTCCTTAATGGTGCGTCGTTGCTTTTGTCTAAGAGTCTTTGTCTCTCTCACTCTCTCTCTCTCATATATATATATATATATATATATATATATATATATATATATATATATATATCAATCCGACTCCAAACTTGCAGCATCAGAAGGTGAATACGCTCCACCATCATCACTTTTAAAATCTACATAAGAAACATCATGATATATCTCATTCCCTTCTGTCTGTATAATGAACATGTCATTTAGCTACTTTCCTAATAAAAATTGTTTTTTAGAGGTTATTTATCTTGTATCTGGTTTTTCTTTTGTAACATATATTTTTTTCCTGTTGCCTATAATATTGAGAATTCAGTAATAAGACAGTATTAATTACGTAAAACTACATTTAATAGACGAGAATAATTTATTTCAAACATATGCATATTTAATCTTACATTTCAAGTTTTCAACGTCCACCCATTTTCCTTGAATTGCGTAAATTCACATGAAATTCCAATCCGAACCTTGTATAGCATATCAAAGAAAAATCATAAACATATGCTATTCGTCTCTTCCTGGGACTCATCCATTAACTACAGTTGTTCCGTGCTAGAGGACAGAATAAACAGTTGAACTGTTCGCTCAAGATGCAGATATTAAATAGGAATACCGTCTGATATAGTATGTGTGAAATAGTTCATTATTCTAGAACTTGTTTTGACTGTTTCATGCAAAACAGCAGAATAAAGATTGTTCAACATTCAATTACAAAGTAAGACAATAATTGATTTCAATTACTACCAGACATGTTTGAAACTAGTAATCAATGATTTTAAAGGGGGTTTAAATTACTGGATAATTTCCTTGTATATCTTAAAAGCAGTTACATCAATGCAATTGAATAATTTAGAATAGTATATTTATTTACCAATTGCAGGAGAATAATATTAGTGTATACATGAACGCAAACACATTAATATAGTGGATATACACACATGTATATGCATGTCTATGTATGTGCAATGTAAAAAAGCTTGCGATAAGTTATTATTCTCTATTTAATATTTTATCTCAGCATTTCATCTTAATTCGGTAAATGTATTTTAAACAAAGATAGACAAAAGGCAGAAATTTCTACACTTCATTTGGGTGGTTATATGTGTACTGCAAAACTATTCCTATGTGTTTATTAAATTAATTAGAAGTCTATAAATTGAAGACTGTGAGAGTCCCCTCCCTCCATTTTACATTATATCCCACCATTATTGTGTTATTTTGTTTTGCCAGGAAATAGAATAATATCACTGACAGTTGCAGCTTTTATTGATTTGTAACTATAGAGTTTATATCTTGAATCTACAAAATGGGTAAATCAGTTATAATTCCTCATCAAGCATCGTTTCTTCTGTATTGTATGTCTTTCAAATTTTGATACAGTATATTTAAAAATGAAACTCCGTATCTCTGGGGTAGCGCTTCCACGACACAGGTCCGAGATTCGACCCCCAGGCTGACGAGGTTGACTCAGCCTTTTATACCTTCAGTGGGTTGAAAACTGAGGACCAAGAATGTTTTTTAACTAAACACTGGGGATTCCGAGTATGGTTGACTACATAACCAGAACATGTGTTTAGCATCCCATGTTCCTTGGTCTCCGTAACGGAGGTTGGTACCGTAGAGGTTGTTGGGGTTAGGAGTTTATATATATATATATATATATATATATATATATATATATATATATATATATATATATATATATATATATATATATATATATATATGTATATATATATATATATATATATATATATATATATATTATATATATATATATATATATATATATATATATATATATATATATATATATATATATATATATATATATATATATATATATATGTATGTATAATGGAAATTTATTCATTTTTATCACATACAAAAATTTTCAAATTACCAAAAGTTCGAGATATTCAATCCCATTAAAATTATGTTAATGATTACTTTCTCTATTAAGTAAAAGAGGTTTATATAAAAGCGGCCAAGGCCGTAACCTTTAGCACCCGTGGCAAAAAACTGGACTGCTCCTCTGCCACCAAATGTAGTGATAAAATACATAAAGTGTTTTATACACACACACACACACACACACACATATATATATATATATATATATATATATATATATATATATATATATATATATGTATGTGTATATATATATATATATATATATATATATATGTATATATATATATATATATATATATATATATATATATGTATGTGTATATATATAAACATATATATATGTATGTGTATATATATAAACATATATATATGTATATATATATATATATATATATATATATATATGTATATATATATATATATATATATATATATATGTATATATATATGTATATATATATATATATGTATATATATGTATATATA
>CM063508.1:160826453-160833953 GCA_032207245.1 Pardosa pseudoannulata
GATTTCAAATTTTCACAGTAAATTCATTATAGACCTAAGATGAAATTCTACTTACTTTTTATCTGATTGTTTATTTCATTTAGTAATGATAGCGTTTGAAACATTATTTAAATTTTTTAAAATTCAATTCCGTGGTGTGATATTTCTGAAATTTTAAAAAGTTTAAATAGGTAGAGAATTATACCTAATAATTATTGTTTATAAAGCAACACATATACATCAGACTCACTTTGTGTTGTTATAAGTCTGCACAGAGTTGTGTCCGAATAAGTTTCAGTAAATGTTTTAAACAAGCTCTCTCTTTTCGCTTAAAAAATAATTCTTAGTTTTTTAAAACAATGTACATTATCAGCAAATTAATTGAATAAAGCGGGAGAAGAAATTATGAAAAACAGATGCATTTACTTTAACCCATCCACCGACCAACCTCCCCACCTTTTTCCCTTTCAAAACAGTCAACCTTTTCGTAAATTCCAGACGGAACTTACCGTACCATACTAGAGTTGCCGGTTTAAAAGTTGTCAGGCTACTTTTAAGTTATTTTCCCTGCAAGGTAAAGGAGTTCCGTTACGCAAAATTAGTTTCTTTCATTTATTATCTCTTTGAAATATTTTTTTTACTCAAAAGTATGTTATACGAGTGCGAACGAGAAGGGGTCTACAGGTCCGTTCAGGAACAGGAATTCACTGCCGAACCCCCATCGACTCGTCCGTTCAGTGGGTTAATAAATAAATAGGATATGATAAGGTTAAAAGATAGAAAAATCTTCTGTTTAAAGGTGATTAAAAGTGATATGTCCTTTTAAGTTTTAGACGACATAGAATCATAACCTGATATTAACCAAAATGCTATAGATGGCATAACAAATATAAATAGACTTTTAAATTTAAAGAAAATAATTAGTTTGTTTATTTTGTCGAGTAGGAATTTTCGGGGTGGAAATGGATGCATTTTAAAGAATAACTAAATAAAAATAATTACTCTAGGATGACCATTAAAATTAAAGTTAATTTTGTCAAATATTTCCGCCAAATGCTGAAAATTAGTTAGTTGTAATTCCCAGTAAACACATATCAAAATGAATAGGTATCTAATAACACATTCACGACCACTGACGTAAATTAACGTTATTTCACTGTGTCTTTATGATTGCAACTACCAGAACTTCACGTCAATTTAATTTCTATTTATGTTCCCGTTGACGTATATTCATGTCTTGTAATTTCCTTTTAGAAATGCGGATTGTTATATATGTTACTATAATAATTTAAGAATTAGAAAGTATAATAATGATTTATATAATTCTACTACATTTTTGTGATGTATCTAGATATTACAATGGTTTCGTATTAGAACTTGTTACCTTTAAATTTTTGTGCGTTACTTAACGATATTAACGAACAAAAAATATCATTATTTAAACCCGCAATCAGTATTAAAAACGCAAAAAAAAATATGGATCCCGAATCTATTCAATTAATTTTCAAAGCTTTAATTTAGTAAAAACGTATTATATCATTATATCATTCCCTATAGAAATTTACGGTGACGACAAATAGTTTATGTAATAGTTATGTAAGACTGTTTTGATACCAATGAATAGAACATGATACTATGCAATAGTGCTAATACATTTAATTTTCAAATGAATGATAATATTTAAATCCACTATGTATATATATGCATATAAATAGTTTGTATATATATCTATAGACATATATACAGATCCATTTAGATAGATCCATTATATATAGGTACAAATTGCAAAACCATGCTGTTAGCGATACAAAAATATTTTAGATACATATTATTGTATTGGATGATAATATTTAAATCCACTATGTATATATATGCATATAAATAGTTTGTATACATATCTATAGACATATATACAGATCCATTTAGATAGATCCATTATATATAGGTACAAATTGCAAAACCATGCTGTTAGCGATACAAAAATATTTTAGATACATATAATGGGGTTGAATTCTTGGGAGTGTTTTGACAAAATATTTAATAGGAGTCTATAGAGACATCTTACCTCGTTAACTCGAGTCTTCCTATTTGAAATGAGAGGAATGTCAGCTCAACAAAATCTCCGAATTCTTTTCCCGCAGCGACAAACGAAATCTGGCAAACGAAAGGAAGAAATCGCTGGAAGGGTCCCGTCACTCGAAGAGGATACTTGACGTTCGCCTCTCCGTAAAATGTTCGATTGCAGTCTGGAAAAAGGAAATAAATTGCATAAGCCTGCGTCTTTTGGATTTAACTTGAATTAAGGAATAGCACAGGGATATTCGAATGGAAGTCATAATATAAAAGAATGAAATGTCCCGATAAGTTATAATTATTTAAAATGACTGAGATATAAATGGAATTAAACGTTTATAGATTATATGAAGAGATACAGAAGAATAGTTCGTGTTAGATTGAAAATGACTTAATTGAGATAAATGTTATAAAGCCATTTTTGAGTAATTTGTAGTCTTTTAAAGGTTGAACTAATTAGTTTGAAGTTGTTTCAAGAAGGATTTGAAGGATGGCAACTGAATATATAGGACGGTGGCTTTCGGTACTGAATATCATAGGTTTGAAGCCCACTGCTCTCATGAATTTTCGTAGTCATTAGAAATCAGTTTTAACTCTTCTAAAAGACCAGTCGTATAAATCGATATATAGTTGATGTACATCTTGTATAAATCGATTTCGAAGCCATTTCGGTTAAGTAACTTTATATTTTATATTTTCCGATTTTTGTAATTTTTTTATAAAATAAATAACATATTAATTATTTTTTCCAACACAGCAAGCGGTACAGACATTATCCTAACGCCTTATAAGGCTGCGAACCTGTTACTTATTAGCACCACCGAAGAGCACGTGTAGCTTAAGGTATGCTACTGACGAGAGTAACATTACCCCCGCTGGGTCTTCATAATCAAGGACTAAGCAGGAGACACACAGGCTTTGGCCTGACAACCCCAGAGTTATCGCTTGTGAAATTGGAGAACTTTGTGACCACGAACATATTTTACGTGACCCAGTCACCTTTAGCGAACACGGCTCATCTTAGGCCGACTCCATCCCATATATTAAAGACTTTAATAGTTGTTTTCAATAATAATTATTATTGTTTATTGATAACTTTATTAATAAACATGCTTTGTATATTACGTATCTCAGTGATTCATCTACGATACTCCAATCCTGAAAGCATTAAGCAATTGGTCCCAGTCTAATAATGTTTTCTTGTAAATACTAAATGTAACCCTTGAAATATAATCAAACCTTAGTTCTAGAATGAGTAAAAATGTGTTTTAAAATTGATTATTTCTAATAAAAATGGCGATGCATAGTAATTTAATTCCATAAAGATCTGCCTTCAAAATTGTAATAAATTGTATCAAAAGAATCCCTCTTTTTCACATTTACATATTTTAAAATCTTTGGTTTATACACATATATAAAGATTAGGTATATCTCACATATGAATTCACATACTTTTGGTTTTGGACTTGTTCGAGAGAACTCACATTTCTAGTTTTACCTATAACAACACTGTTGACTTGCCTTTTACTATTGCTGAATTGCATAGGAGGTCAAGATATATATTACTGCAAGTGCGTTTGTGGACTGCAATAGCACTATTTCCATGACTTTCCAAATATACATAATGTGATTAATTAAACTTCCCTACTTTAAAATTACCCACAGTTTAAACTGTTGACCAAAAAGCTATGAAATGTTGTTAAGCCATAAAGAAGAAATGGGAATCTGTTTTGAAAAATAAAAAAGAATAGTTTAAAATTTGGATAATTTTGATGAATTACACATTTAGCCAACTTTTACAGTAGTTAAAAAATTTTACAACAAGGCATGTTCAACATTACGGCCATAATATTCTGCTACCATTTGAAATCTTAAAACAGTTTGTTGTACAATTGACTACAGCGTGTCCGGTAAAATGCTGAAAACTTGTCCTAAGAAGCTTAATTTCAAATCTGGTAATAGTTCATGCTTTATCAAAACTGACAAGAGGTTCAAATGACGACAAAAACAAATGTCGAGCAGGTTTCAGGTAAGGTGATTGGAATGATTACACTTTTAGGAGAGTGTTGGCTAATGACACGTTTTTATATAAAGGGATTTTTGAGAACGTGTGGAAAGCTGTGAGAGAATCAACCAAGATAAACCATGGACTATACCTGATCTGTAAGACAGTATTTCACGACATGTTCTGAGCATTACAACTGGGAACATGCTATCTTATAAATTATTTATTAAGGGATAATTATTTTTAATGTTTACAAAACAGGCCAAAGAACAGACGAAGTGAAGTAATGTCAACTACGAAGCATTCTACAAGATATGATCTTCCCGATAACATGCGCAAGTTCTGTTACTTTTCTTCAGGCAGTACAGAAAGGTATTCTATAGTCATTCCTAAACCAGTAACTTTCAAGAATAGATTATTTAAGGGAATGGAAGAAGGTTTACAAAATTATTTACTTTGCTCTATCACTCAAATCAATAATATTCTGTCGATAACTATCTGTCTGGAAAGAAATCTATAATTACTTATTTTCTTGTATTCTAAATTCGAACCTGCTTTTGTAACTAAGTGCTTTTGTGACGAGGTAAGTAAAAAATAACATCATCAAATTAATCATTTGCAAATAAGATACTATAGCAACGAAAGAAATGTAATACGATATTTATCCCTATTTCCATTAAAATATCTCAAATTCAAACAAGATGCATAATTTTCTTTAGCTTCGGAAACAGAGCAATTCGATTTTTAGAATCAAATTATCTCAGTCGAAGAGTAAAATCTTTTATATACCTTTTTCTATGCAAGGAGGACATAAAAAAATGTAGTGGGAATAAAGAAATCGATTTCCTTTCGCCTTCATTTATCTTGCGAAAAAAAAACTGAAGAAAGCTTTCCCAGGGACAATTTCATAAGAAAAAAGCAAAATAAAAATTGGCAGAAGATAAATCGCAGAGTACCCAGCGATACTTGGATACAACAAAGGTTTTGTTCTACGGCCATACGAACTGAACAACAGAATTGCAAGTTTACTCATGTTTAACAAATATGGCATGTTTTTTAGTATCAAAGAAAAGACTGTTTCGATTTTGAAAGAATAGAATTCCTTTTGGCGAATTGTAATTCAGCTTTTCTTTCTTTTGCGTGGAGGAAACTGAGATATCGAATGCAGTTATTTTAGAAAGGTTGATACGAAAGGGACTGTAATGTAGAAGTTGAAAGATTCTTTATGTTGGTAGAATGAAGTTTAATGCTGAAACGTATTGTTTCAACATGAAAATTTTATTTTTACATACACATGTATATTTAATGCCAAAAATTAGCAGGAACAACTTTCAAATACTAAAATTACTTTTCTTTTAATCAGTTATATACCAGTTATTTCTGGCATAGAAATAACGAGAGAGTAAAATGTACTTTAGCTTTTTAAATTTTGGTTAAAGAAAAGTTTTGAAAGTGAAATTGCAGAAACAGAGATCTTTGTTTACATAAGCTTAAAGCGAGGAAACAAACTAGAATTATACTTGGAAGATCTATCAGAATTTTAAAGTCCTTCCTATTACACAAGTTACGTTAGGCACAGAAATAAAGAGGGAGTAAAATTTACTTAATCTCTTTAGATTTTGGTTTAAGATAAGTTTTGGAATTTGAAATTGCAGAAATAGATCTTTGTTTATATAAGCTAAAAGCAAGGAAACAAACTAGAATTATACTTGGAAGATCTATCTGAATTGTAAAGTCCTTCCTATTACACAAGTTATTTTAGGTACAGAAATAACTAAAGAGTAAAATTTACTTTAGCTTTTTAGATTTTAAGATAGATTTTGGAAGTGAAATTGTGAAACAGAGATCTTTGTTTATATAAGCTTAAAGCGAGGAAACAAACTAGAATTATACTTGGAAGATCTATCTGAATTGTAAAGTCTTTCCTGTAATGCCAGTTATTTTTGGCACAGAAATAACAAGAGAGTAAAATTTACTCTAGCTTTTTATATTTTGGTTTAAAGATAAGTTTTGGAAGTGAAATTGCAGAAATAGATCTTTTTTTATATAAACTTAAAGCGAGGAAACAAACTAGAATTATACTTGGAAGATCTATCTGAATTGTAAAGTCATTTCTGTTATACAAGTTATTTTAAGCACAAAAATAACGAGAGAGTAAAATTTACTTTAGCTTTTTAGATTTTGGTTTAAGATAAGTTTTGGAAGTGAAATTGCAGAAACAGAGATCTTTGTTTATATAAGCTTAAAGTGTGGAAACAAACTAGGATTATACTTGAAAGATATATCTGAATTGTAAAGTCTTTCCTATTACACA
Source organism: Pardosa pseudoannulata (assembly GCA_032207245.1). Lineage (NCBI taxonomy): Eukaryota > Metazoa > Arthropoda > Arachnida > Araneae > Lycosidae > Pardosa > Pardosa pseudoannulata. The sequence goes on from CM063508.1 coordinate 160,832,825, forward strand.
AGTTATTTTAGGTACAGAAATAACGAGATAGTAAAATTTACTCTAGCTTTTTAGATTTTGGTTTAAAGATAAGTTTTGGAAGTGAAATTGCAGAAACAGATCTTTGTTTATATAAGCTTAAAGTGTGGAAACAAACTAGGATTATACTTGAAAGATATATCTGAATTGTAAAATTCTTCCTGGTGGCCTTGAGGTATATTTGAAAATTTCCAGAAGTCATTTTTAATTTTGGGTTTTAGTGCATTATGATGGTACTCTTATAAAATGAAAGTTTTTGCTTACTACTAACTGTGTTTGGTAGTTAAGACACCCATTTATCATTGGTTAATATCTTGCCTGCTTCTCTCTCTTTCTCCCCCCCCCTAATCCACACATACACACAGAGATCAGAAGAAAATTTTACACCGAAGACGATTTATAGTATTTGTTAATTTAATTTTCAATAAGGAAAACATTATGGTTATCCCAAATCTAAATTTCTAAAAATAATTATTGGAAATAAAACATCTAAGTACAATAAATTGATTTTTTAAACGAATAAAATTTTTTTTAAACTTTTACCTCACAAATAGAGGAAAAGTTTAAGGAAAGTTCAGAAAACATTACCATTCAATGATTCAGTTTAATCTTTAAAACTTTTATCAGCGTTTAGGCTGTTTTTTTTCCTTCTCTCCACATTTTTCAGATAAAAGTAGTTAGTTTTCATAAAATTTCGAAACAGGAAAAATAAAGGAAGACCCTCCTCCCCCGATCGATTTTTGCAAGTTTTAGCTCTGCATTCTTTTATGGAGATCTCTGGAGGGCACAAAATCAATTCTTTATTTTTATTTCTCGCGCAGTTCTCAAATTAAAAACAGATATCAGAAAACTGAAGTCGAGAAGATGTTCACGCTTTTCGAATTGATAAATGTTATTCTGTCCAGCATTGTGCTGAGCTTATTTACTTTTTTTTTCTTCTAGAGAGTGAGTCATTCTTTAATAAAGATTACTATAATTTAAATCGATAAGTAAAATTATTTTAAACGCCCGTTTCTCCAGCAAATATTTTGGTAAAAGTTCTGAAGAGATATTGTTATGGGGAAATTTAAAAAGAACATAGATTTAGGATTTTTTTTTAATCAAATTCAAA
>CM063508.1:160841453-160853953 GCA_032207245.1 Pardosa pseudoannulata
TAGAAATAAATGTATACCAATGTTTTAACAATTTGTGTAGATATTTCATAATTACTCTGTACTTACATCAATCTTAACTTAGATTTCTGAAAACTAGACAGCAGATATTGCTTATATAATCTGTAAATTCCAGATCTAAGAACTCACACATTATGCGTTCTTTTATTAACTGTACAAACAAATAATCCATAAATAGCTATTTTTAAGTTAGTATTGAGTAGGATTTCATTTGGTTTGATTTGGAGCACTACGGTCTGCTGTTTTGCGCACGAGGGATAATGAGACCGGGACCTACTGCTTAAAGCCGATTCCGAACATCTACGAACATCCATGCCATAGGGGGGATTCGAACCCACGGATTCCGGAACCAACGATTAGCGCCCTAACCAATCGGCCAGCGTTCGGGTAGTACTGAGTAGGAATTTTATTTAATTCTCATTTTATCTCAATTTAAATAAAAAAAAGTTTCTTAATGTTAATTAATTTTATATTGATTCTTCCGAAACTGATTTCGTACACAAGGAAATCCTTGTGACAAAACATAAGGGTAACTGTGATACCAACATAAATAAGGGTCTAATAGAAAAAATCCGATTGAAAGCAGCACTTAATTCGCATCTATGAAGGATTGGCTTTTTCAGTGCGAATGAAGACTGGAAGAGCAAACTATTCAAGGTGACAGAAAATAGCACATCTTACATAGGTTATCAGTTCAGTCCGTTGTCAATGGACCCTCCTTTTTCGCTTTTAATTTATCATTTTTTATTTTTTTACAGTTTTTACCACAAGAGGACACCACTTACATAATATAGTGGGACTTAATCTTGACTTTGCGAGTTGGTTCGCACGTTCGTTGTGATGTCATCTTTGACACTTTGCAAACGATCAAGTTGATGTCAAAGTGACGTCACAACGAACTTGCGAACCAACTTGCAACATCCAAAGTAAGCCCTTAAGTGTGCTTATTCAATCATAATATTGTTAAGATGAAAATATAAGGCGTTTGTGTTATGCAACACAAGGACAAGTAAGAACTTCTACACATGGGATAATAAGATTAGAAATTACTGCTTAAAGCCAATCCTTACGGTCACAAACATCCATACAATCAATGCTTCTAGTACCAATAATTATCGTCCTTCCTCGTCCATCACCTCTACCGTATCAGTCCAGCCCGAGAATATAAAAAGAAAGGACCATAAAGTCTTTTACATAAATTTGAAGCATTTTATTGCTTCCACTAATTGATAATCAAAGTTAAATCTATCGCGAAATAAAAAGATAATTGTGTATTTAAGTCCTAAATTATTTATAGAATTAGTGTTTGGAATAATAAAAAAAACAGATCTTATCAGATTTTCCAGTTATTAATTATACACAAATGTACATAATTTAATCTCTTAGACAGACATACATATTTTTATTGTTTTACATCCATAGTTTAACACTCGTTAATTTTTTAAACTTCAAATTCAGTTACTTCAGTATCTGAATTTTATTTTATTATTTACAGTGCAAAATGTTTATCTAATATAGAATTTAAGTAAAAATATTTTTTTAAGAGAAGCAAGTGCATGATACGTTTTATTTTAACCTAGTTTCATCTGTATTCTTTAAAATTCTGCTTCTGAATTTTCTCTTGAATTTTTATCATATTATGTAACAAGAAAACTAAAATAAACCAGTTTTCAGTTGAAATACGAGTATCTGCAGGAAAGAATATTTCCTTTACTTCTTTGTGTTTATACTGAACATTATCGGTATTTTATGTCAAATATTTCCTAAAACTTTTACACGAATAGACGTTTTTAAGTATCTGTATCGATAAGGATAAATTTTCAATAAATGATTTTCTCTAGAAATATTTTCATGTAAATTTTCTGTTGAATCTATATTTTAAATTTGTATACTAAAATTTGTATACTATTTACTTATTGCTTAATATTTTAAGAGTTTAATCATTTTATGATTATAATTTTATTCTATTAGATATATAGCACCGTACTAAAGTTACAAACAACATTAAATAAAACTCATACTTTAAGAGATGTTAAGAAAAGTGTATTGTTCATATTACAGAATATGACATTAAAGTTAAAAAGCACGCTTATAAAATACATAAAATTACAAGAATAATTAGAATGAATTTAGCTTTTCATGCAACATTTTCTATATAAACTTTCCTATGTTAACTTTTCCATTAAGAAAAATGTGTGAAACAACTGCGTTGGGGTCACAGGAAATTAATTACAATTCATTGATGGTCTGTTATCAACATGAAGCTTGAAAATTTGAAGAAATTAAGTAAAAACAGGAAAGGAGATATTGACATATTTGTTCAAATAACAACTATAGGACTTGATTCACATAAATTGGTTACAGCTATATCTTTAGAGTTACTTTGGATTTTTCAATCAATAGTTTATTAGATAGATTGAAAGATGTTGTTATTGTAAGCTTCTCGTCCATCTATGTCGGTGGTCAAGACGAGCATTTATTAAAACGGACTTTTGTTCGTAGCAAGACGCCGGACAATTGAAAACAATAGTATTTTGCCAGTAATGGTCTTGTTGAAGGACGGACTGTTGGAGATGTCAAGCGAGTTGTTTATCAACGCACCGACAGAGACAAGGATGTTTTAAGTGACTGATTCGGCCAATTACCAAGGGCGCTTCGGCTACCCCAAGGACAAGGTTCAAAAAGGGGGAGGGGTCGATCTCCCCTAAAACCAAGGTTTCCTGTTTGGAGAAGAAAGAAGCGGGAGACACTCCCGGCTGAACTCTCGGTGAATTACGTGATCAAGAGTGATCCCCTCTTTGGATGAAAATTTGCATCCACAAATAGCTTATTTTTTCTTTTAAATGTTACTCTTTAAAATAAATCAACCTTTTTTAAAGTTTAAACATCTACGGCTCTGGTGATTTCGTCTCCATGTCTGCTTCATTGCACGTTAACCATGCGAAGTCATACCCAAAATGACTAGGGTTTGATTGACTACCGGAAATAGAAACATCGTAACTGCTCGGCGACTATTATAGTTATATTTATGTTATACTCATATTAAAATTATATAACAGTAGCTAAATTGTTGGTTAAAAAATAACAATTGCAGAAGGTATAATATTCTATATAAACTTTCCTATGTTAACTTTTCCATTAAGAAAAATGTGTGAAACAAATGCGTTGTGGTCACATAAAATTGATTACAATTCATTGATGGTCTGTTATCAACATGAAGCTTGAAAATTTGAAGAAATTAAGTAAAAACAGGAAAGGAGATATTGACATATTTGTTCAAATAACAACTATAGGACTTGATTCACATAAATTGGTTACAGCTATATCTTTAGAGTTACTTTGGATTTTTCAATCAATAGTTTATTAGATAGATTGAAAGATGTTGTTATTGTAAGCTTCTCGTCCATCTATGTCGGTGGTCAAGACGAGCATTTATTAAAACGGACTTTTGTTCGTAGCCAAAGGCCGGACAATTGAAAACAATAGTATTGTGCCAGTAATGGTCTTCTTGAGAGACAGCCTGTTGGAGGTGTCAAGTGGATCTTTTATCAACGCACCGACAGAGACAAGGATGTTTTGGCTGACTGATTCGGCCAAGCGCCAAGGGCGCTCCGGATACCCTAAAGACAAGGGTGAAAAGGGAGGGGGGTCGATCTCCCCTAAAACTGACTTTTCCTGTTTGGAGAAGAAAGAAGCGGGAGGCACTTCCGGCTAAACTCTCCGTGAATTAGGTGATCAAAAGTGATCCCCTCTTTGGATGAAAAGTTGCATCCAAAAATAGCTTAATTTTTCTTAGCTTAATAATTTTTCTTATAGCTTAATTGTTTCTCTCTAGAATAAATCAGCCTTTGTTAAAGTTTAAACGTCTACGGCTCTGGTTATTTCGTCTCCATGTCTGCTTCATTGCACGGGACACATGCGAAGTCATACCCAAAATGACTACAGTGTGACTGACTACCGGAAATAGAAATATCGCAACTGCTCGGCAACTATTATAGTTATATTTATGTTATATTAAAATTATATAACAGTAGCTAAATTGTTGTTTAAATAATAACAATTGCAGAAGGTATAATATAATATGTTACTTTTGCAAATTTGTTTATTACCAATAAAAAATAAAGATTAATATTAACAACTTCATTGTATTATTAACCAAGCACTATCAATGATTTTTCTTTAGCTAGTAATTAATACATAATTATTGTAAATTTATATGAGTATTCTTACTTAAAATTATATTTATATATAGGAGGATTAAACATTTTCTAAGCCAGACATGCGGTGATAACATCCTTTGTCTTGCGACAAAATTGCAGATCAGTGTGGGGAATCTCATGCAAGATCTACTCCTAGACTCTTTCCAAAAAAATAAGCCTTAACTTTTTGGTGAAATTTTTTAAGTCTCTCACCAATATGGAGAAAGTTCTCATTTGGTCAAAACACTTTTCCATCTGACAGTCCTGAAGGCCAATTTCTTGAAAACTGCCTGGAATTCGTAGACCAACCTTTCACAAGTCACCCATTGTAACTGAGAAAGCATCTTTTGTCGCAAATAAAAATCTTTTATCTTTGAAATGTGATTAGGGTTTCTGTTATGTCGCAATGGAGTCCTGTCTGCCAGCTGAATTAAATGCAGTGATGCTGCTGGGTATACATTTAAAAATAAATCTTTTTCTCACGCAAAATACACACCACAACAATGTGTGGTTTTACAATTAGAAAATCATAAATAAAATTAATATACTGTTTACAGTCTTAGTCCACCACCATATTTCTCCAAGAGCTGATATTCTGTGAATGAATATAGATTTCAGAACTTTGACTTAAGTTAGGTTTACAATTGTAAATGGAAAACAAAAAGCTAGGTTTATTCTCTCCTTTACATTACGTATAAAATGGAGCTCCCTGGAATAGAATCCCTTTAACTATAGTTGACTATATATATATATATATATATATATATATATATATATATATATATATATATATATATATTCTACATGATACCAATCTGTAATAAATGCTAAGGAATTTAATAAGCATACTTTTATTTAGACATTTTCTCTGACTATACAGTCTCTAATTAAATTAGAAATGAAAATATTCTATAGTAAGTTATCAGTTAGCAACATCAGATACTAGGTAGCAACATCAGATAAAATATATTGTCTATTTTATGTAATTTAGAACATCATTGTTACTGGGTGATTGTTTTATACACGAGGAATCATTTAAACAGGAAAATGCTGTTTAAAGCTCAGTTTAAATGTCCAAAAATCAAGCTTAAAGCAAAATTAGAACCCGTTTACTTACCTACCGAAAATCATCTCTTTAGTGATTTAGTCATTGTCCGGAAATATGTGACCATATAGCTAAGAGTTACATCTTTGGATTTTATTTTTCAGGCCGTTAAAAACATTTCATTGATCAGGATTATACAGAAGTCTACGTTTATCTCAAAATATTCGCACAATTTTGATCAACACCAGAAGGAGGGCTCTTCTCCTGAGTACCAGACTGATACTTGCCTACGTCTCTCAAAGATTTCCATCCAAGAGAATTATCATGAACGCTTTCTCTATAAGGCGTTTTAGGGACTTACCTACCATGTAAAGGATAAAAGATGATTTTAGATAAGAAAGTTAACGGTAAGACTAAAGCATATCAGTCTGTTACCTTTCGTACCAGTAACGCATAATGCAGTTATCTAAATAATAGCAGTGGGATTGGTGTTTGTGACTTGTGCAGTATAAAAAATACGAAGTCCAAAATACTAAGTCCAAAAGGCTTCATTAAAAATAGCTTATTTATTACTTAAACAAAAACAAACTTCAGTAACAAGTTAAATTTCTGCTGTGAGAAACACCTGCTACAGCTATCAAACTATCAGCTTTCTTTTAGTCTGTCCGTCCATTTCATCACACAAGACTAGCTTATCAATCTACAATAAGCTCCTGTATGCGAATACTTATATATGTTATTAGGGTTACTAAATTTAGTAGTTTATCGTTATTTTGGTTAGTATAGGAAATAATCTCCAATTGAAATAAGTAAGTAGAATTGGCTCTCACTCTGCCTTGAGATGCGACGAAAACTTAAAATTTAGGATAGGCTCCCAAATACCATGCATACATCGGATTTATTTAGACTTTCTTTTATTATTCCGTAACTTATTGACGTAATATTATTTTAATCTTTCAATATATATATATATATATATATATATATATATATATATATATATATATATATATATATATATATATATATATATATACAATGTAAAAAAGCGTAATTTAATGCAGTTAAACCACAATCTTTGATAAATATATATTATATACAGTATTACAAAAAATAAATAAAAAATAAGTTAAATGATATAATTAGTAATTTTGTTTTCTTAAACGATTGGTTGCTTTTCTTTTAAAATAAATAAATGTAAGAATAAACAGTTTATGTACTAGGCTACTGTATATTTCTTTAAAAATAATTTTCCATTTTTAGTGATGACAAATCGTCAATTGTCAAAATACATTAAACACGTGGTTGAAATCAAAGCGATTGTAGCTGCTTAAGAGTCAAAAAGCAACTATACGCAAGTTACTATATTTTCATAGAAGTTATCGCCAAGTGAAAAAATGTGCCAAACATGAGCGCATGTGCTGGGATGACTCTCATAGGGAGCGTATTCTAGATCAAGTTTAGTGCTTTTATACGTCAGTGAAACTCCTCAGTGAAACTCATTTAGCATTAAATACATTTGCAATGACATACTATTTAATCCTTCCTTCAAATCGAATTAAACCGAATACACATTTGGATGGAAAGAAACATACAATAGGACCAGGCATTTCACCTTTCTAACACAATCTGTTATAAGACTTTGAAGTCTTTGGTTTGGTTTGATTTGGAGTGCTACGGTCTACTCTTTTCCAACACGAGGGATAATGAGACAGAGACCTACAGCTTAAACCCGATTCCGAACGTCTACGAACATTCATGCCACAGTGGGAATCGAACCTACGAATTCTGGTACCGAAGGTCAGCACCCTAACCAATCGGCCATCGTTCGGCAGACTTTGAAGGTAACAGATAAAACATAACTAATAAATGTCTACTTATAAATGTATAAGTAAGGAAAACAAATTAAAAGATTTTAAGATAAAAATTGAAATATAAAATATATTAAATTAAAGTAGATAATTTTACTTCTAAAGTCTCAAATAATTACCTCCAAGAACTCCAGTAATAAGCATACTGCACGAATTCAATGGTAATTCTTTGAAAAATGAAGTTTTTATTCTTCAAACGTACTCTCCCGCCAATTCCTTCCCATAATCCTCATCCCAAGAAAGAGGTATAAAATATATCCATTAAAATAAACATATGAAAAGCTGAAGACATGTGTTCTCCCTTGTGCACTAATGTTTACTTTTAGAAAACCTTTGACATTTAATTTCATATCATTGTTGATACAGATGTCTCTTTCTTATAGTTTAATCCTTAAGGTATTGAAGAGAAAAGTTTATCTTATCGAAGAATTAAAGCCCAAATACGGTGAAGAATTATTTTATTTCTGGTGACATAAAATATTAAGAAGCTTGTTGTGTAACGTCAAGAGTGAATATTTTGTAACATAAAAGTAATGTATCTATATCAATAGGTATCATACTTTCTTTATATTTTGTAAATTTGTATCATAATCATAATCTTATCTTTCTTTCTCTTCGTAAATAAAGTATGAAAATCGTAACAAAGTGTAATAAAGTGCTATTAGTACTTTATTATGTTGTGACTACAAATTTAAACATACGATTTCGAAATTTCACCTCAAAAGCATTTTTATAGATCGTATATACATTTAAGTATTTTTAATTCTATTTTTTCATTGTCTTTAACTCGTGTGCAAAACAGTAGACCGTAGCGCTCCAAACCAAACCAAACCAAACCAAAACAAAACCATTGTCTTTAATATATCTATCAAATGTAAAACTATTTTAATTTCTTATTCATTCAAATGATAATTAGAGTTTGTTATACGATTCTTGACTGAATCTAAATTTACATTGAGCAGCAGACTCATATAAAATGACTATCATATATAAAGTTTTATTCGCTATTCTACATACATTGAAGCTTTGTATGCTATGAAACTACTCCAAATTTTGATGAAACTGCAGCATTAAGTTAGCCACGGTAGCTCAGTCGGCAAAGGCAAAGCTCTCGTAACTAAGGGTTCGGAGCCGGAGCATGCCTAAGATCCGCCGTGTTCGCTAGAGGTGACTGGAGCACCTCAAATATGTTCGTGGTCACAATGTCCTCCAAGTTTTCACTCAATATCTCTGGAGCTGGTAGAATAAGCCAAAGTGTCTTCTGCTTGGTTCCTGCTTCAACATTAAGAGCATAACTTGAGCATAAGTCGTACTTTCACTCTTGGGGTGCTCGTTGAAACGAAAGACGCACCCCATTGTCTTAAATCGAGTAGCCTCTGTCCCAATCGTGCTTGATTGGACCAAGGAGCATAAGACAATCATGCGCCAAACTGGGCCAGTATGTTCGTAAGACCCTCCAGGCTGATCCAGGGGGGGGGGCAGATAGAGAGCATTGGGGTATCTCACCTTGCACTAGGACCGTCGAAGTAACCGGCCCGCGCTCGTAGCGCCGGCGCAATGCACTAGCTAACGCAGAAGACGGGCGCTGCTAATAGCTGGAAATTTGGAAAACTACTGGATGTTTGTCGGGCCTCCTAACGCTGAAATTAATGAGGGTGGATTTAACTAGGCAATCCGAATGAAAGGAAACAAGAGAGGGAATTTTCCTAGTTGCACCAAACGGGACGGGAAACCGATGGAAGCCGAAATAAGACAACAACAACAGCATGACAGTTTCTTTTTAGCTCAAAATCATGTAGAATTGCTGGTATAAAAAAATGCGCTGAATACTAAATTTATGTTACTCGTGTACTAGGTGACATGCCAATGGTTATTACATATATTTAAATACTCTACAAATGTACTTTAATAAAAATAAAATAAATAGTTTGATACTTTATAAATACTTCTTTAATATCCGATCTATTGTTGACGAACAAACGGTTGGATTCATATCTAATTTTGTTAATTTTATGGAATTCGCTATTTGAGTTCCCTAGAATCGAATATATTACGATATTCTCCAAGTCATTTAGATATTTCTTTATTATTTTTTAAAGTAATTTAACTAGCCTTATGATTCACATGATCCCGGGAGTTTTTCTTGTCCATTTTTTATAGGAACACTATATAGGTAGGCAACATTGCTCCTGCAACGTCGCGGAATCTTTAGGTAGCGTGTGGGTGTTGAAGTGCTTATGACATGACGTACAGGTTAGAAACAATAAAAACGCTTATTCTTAATTAAAATAGAATATGTACAAATTTTTCAAATGGAAATCACGTGGTTAGGTGGGGTCGTGCGGACTTAAAAGTCCCAGGTTCAAGGCGAACCTAAAAAAAAAAACAATCTGCAGACAGTTGCCGACAGATACCGCTGTACAGGGGTACAACTGGGTCTCCTTGAGTCCCACACAAAGATGGAGAAAAAGCTCTCCAAAGAAAACGAACCGCCAGAAGACGAACCTCTGCTCTATTTCTCGTTCTGGGGACTCTCCGGTGAAAAACTCCGGCCGTCTGACGTCACCTTTCGCTTCTTCCCATTGGCTTTTTCTTTCCTCGTCACTGTCCTGGTAGCCTCTGATTGTGTTCTTCGGTGGAATCTTATTGTTTGACATTTTGTTGTTAAGTGCGTCCTTCCGATTCACCTTGGACATCTCAAGGTAGTCGAAAAGACAACCCTTTGTAGTGTAGTGTCAAAAACTCAAATAGAGTGTCGCCCTGCCATGGGCTTTAACAAAACCTGTTTTTGAAGCCAATGGGGTGTAGCAACGTCATACTCCCTATAAGGTGTCAACACAATTACATCGAAGACTTATTTGGAGATCGAACGCAATCCCATTGGATGAAAGTACAATACACTGGGAATCTTCACTAAGAAGTATAACATCAAAAATATGTTACCAAATATTTTTAAATATACATTTGATTGTTTAACAGACCAAAATATCTCTAAGAATATTACATAAATTTCTTCTTATACAAGTTGATTTTGATTAGTTATAACTCTGACAAACGGCGTAGTTATTCTATTACTGAATGAAAACTTTTGACTATTTTGTAGGAGTCATCCAATTTCTGAGAATATTCTGAGAAAAGCATATTTATTCTAAATACAACTTGCATTCCCCAGAAATTCGAAGAAAGTATCTTTTCATGTTTGTCGTAAATTAACACTTAAACAACCTAAATGAATTAATGAAAAGCCAAAACTATAATTAATACATTAAAGTCTGTCACAAAAGTCTGTCTTTAAAATATAAAAATTTGTTTATATAACTAAAGAAATAAATTAAAATCAAAATGGTCTTGTCGTATAATCATGAAATATAAAATATTTTATTCCTTTTACAGAAAAGAGCAGATGAAAATAAAATATAAAAAAGTGTACAAAGAAGGAAACCTATTACTTAAAATTACCATTTCAAAATAATAATATTTTATCATAGAGTACTAAAGAGAAAACCCTGTTTTGTTTAAAAGTACTTACGACAAATATAAATTTTATGATTTTTTATTACATAAAGATATACCCTTTAATGTAATATTTCTTATTTTAAACAACCGCATATTTCTAGGAGTGCAATGTCAGCATTTTAAATTAATGACTATTTCCAGAGAGAATAATGAAAATAAACCGTATAAAGAAGTGTAAATAAAAGAAGATTTAAAAAGATTTCTTAAGTTCATTGCAAAAACAATTAGTTTTCGTAGATTAATGTGTAAAGTATTTAATTTTAAAAAGATCCAAAGAATTCTTAAAATACATCGTTTAACAATATATATTCTACGTTTTCTAACATATACTTTGCAAGTATAATTTGTTTCTGTATGATAATCATTAAACCTTTTATAAATGCAAAATAAATTTTAGCTCTTTTACACAGCAGTTAACTTTCTTTGAAAATTAAATAGACATTCAAAATTAAATAGACATTCAAGTTAAAAATAAAAATATAAATGAAAGTGAAACTGGAATTTTTTAACAATATTATTATTCAGCTTCACTAAAACTGAATAAAAAAATTATATTTCTAAAATATATCTAAGAATCACCTAACACCTCTAAATAACGAAATTTTCAAATTTATTTTGCAAGTTAGGTTATAACGCAACATGAATTATCTGCATACTGCTGCCAATGAAATACTATATATTTATATAGGTATACTAAAAAATGTAATTTTATTTTAGTTATATAGTTTTGCAATATTTAATGTTAAAAATATGTTTTACTTTTTATATGCTCATTAAATATTTAGCTATGTTACGTAAACTCTTAATGTATATTTTAAATGTTTTGATTAAAACTTTTCCTATAACTAATTTTCAAAATAATTTTATTTTCATTCGTTTTTCAATCACGTTTCATAGAATTCACTCATGTTTTGCCTTCTACGTTATCAGCTAAACCCACCAGACTATAAACATTATATTCCTAAGAAAATAAAATGCAAAATTACTCTTTTTTTTCCACATATCCCACTTGCTAAAGACAAACATAAAACTGTGGACGCCATTAAAATGTTTTGGTTCTGTAATGTCTGACATGTTAGGCGTAAGAGGAGTTCCAGGAAAGATATGTCACCAAAATAGATTACATGTAAATACTTGTTTACAATTCATTAATAAAAATATTAATTAGGTATTAATAAAAAGTTACCCATCTACGCTAATTAATTACACGGTAAAAAGAAAAGTATTTATGTTATAAAGTGCAATTGTTCAAATATTTACGTAAATAGATATTTTTTTTAGAAATCAAAGAAAATTTGTAATGCTTATGATGTTCATCCTTAATTTTTACATAGAATAGAGTCAAATTACAAAAACATTAGTACCTTTTACTATACAATATTGTATTTTATTGCATTATATATATATATATATATATATATATATATATATATATATATATATATATATATATATATATATATATATATATATATATATATATATATATATATATATTATATATATATATATATATATATATATATATATATATATATTATATATATATATATATATATATATATATATATATATATATATATATATATATATATATATATATATATATATATATATATTTATATATATATATATATATATTATATATATATATATATATATATATATATATATAATATATATATATATATATATATATATATGTATATATATATATATATATATATATATATATATATATATATATATATATATATATATATATATATATATATATATATATATATATATATATATATATATATATACCTATAGGTATATATATATATATATATATATATATATATATAT
>CM063508.1:160858953-160883953 GCA_032207245.1 Pardosa pseudoannulata
TTTTCATATTCTCAAAATGAAATTTATTTCATAATTAATATTAGTCATGCAAAATCACATGAGATTTATCAAATGATTCTAGTTGAGTTATCTTAACTTCAAACATTAAAACAAAACTTTCATATTTAGAGGATGTTTTATGCTTATATTATTATAATCACAGATATATCATAATGATGAAATATTTCATACACAATGTCAATATGAAAAAAAGGTAACTAAATATCTATTAAAAATCTCATATTTTGGTGCAATTTTATATGAACTGAAAATTTAGTATATTTTAACTAATTTAAATAGTTAAAAGATAATAATAAAGTTCTTCGAAAAACTATGTAATTAAAATATTACGACAAACTGTTGTTTAGCAATATTATTAAAATGTTCCACTGAAAAGTTTATTTAAATAAGCTTTAGTGCCATTTTGACAAAGATTCATGACCGTTTTCAAGCCAACCTTATTAAAAGATTGTATTGAAAGGTTTAGTTCAAAGTTTTCAGTTTTTGTAAAATAGTAACATTGCAATAAAGGTTTATGTAAGGTTTTTATAAAATTATATGCTTCTCACAGAAGTCTTGTGGAAAGACTGCATCCGTGTAATTGATAAGGTTCAATAAAGGTTGTGAAAACCTTACATTGCTAGTTGGAATTAAATATTAATATAGACTAAAGTTACTATAAATAGAGTTATAATTATTTTAGACTACAGATCAGGGGATAGTAATGGCCATAAAGCAGGACCCCACGCGAGTAACGATGTTCATATATCAAATAATGGTTTTTTTCGCAAACCGGATATGACATCTTAAATATTTTTTCATATTTTTTTAAACTATGGGTTGTACAGTTACAGTTCTTTGGGTATTTTTTATGTATTTCAAGCAACGAAACTGATTGTGCAGAGCTTATTCAGTTTTGTTGGAACACCCTATATGTATATAAATATATGCAATATATTTTTTAATTTGTAAGGTTACTTACTGCTTATGTAAACTGAGAGGTGATTGAGATATAATTTAAATAGTTTTTAATATCAACCAAATATATTTCTAAGAAAACTGTACTTTCTTTGCTGAAGCAGGCGTAAATTGAAATATTTATCTTCTTATGACCATGACACGGGGAAAAGGAATTTCTCGGTGTAACCTTGGCATATTACCTGCTTTCTATTTTAGAACATTTCTTATCTTACCAAACGCGGAAAAACCGATAAGAACATTTCCTGACACCTCATAACTAAGAAAAATATCGGAGAATCTCCTTCACTTTTTTTTAAATGAATATATATTTATGTTTTTTGAGAATAAAATAAAGCAGTAAACATGTAGTTCCAAATGAAAAATAAATCACGTCGTTATTTGGAGATTCTGTAAATTCTTTTTAAATATTAGAACTGAAAATTCGGAATACTGTAGAAAAAGTTTAAAACAGTTTGGGGACATTAAAGAAGAATATATTCACCAAAAATAGAACATGTTCGTTTATTTAAAAACTTGCCTCTAAATAGATTTTATTATTTAGTTAATTTATTTTCGTGATGAATCTTTAAACTACAGCTGAACAAGGAGCTGTCTTTATGCGACATGGTATATGAGTCTAAATTCAGTTGGTGATAAGATTATATATAGGTCTAAATAACTTTTAACTCATTTATACCAAACTTTTTTATTTAAGAATAGTAAATGTCATAGTGTATGACATCTATGAATTTTCTTAAACCTGTTTTATTTGCTTTTACGATTTCAATTAAGTATTGTATTATGAAAACTAACAGTGTGCAGGTTTAATATGCCTCATTTCGACATGCCGTCTATACGTGCTTATGTATCTCACATGACTGCGAAACGGTTATCAGTAGAATGCTTAAATTTTTTATGTAGAAAAATTATAACACACACACACACACACACACACACACACACACACACACACACATATATATATATATATATATATATATATATATATATATATATATATATGTAGAAATAATAATTATACGTTGGCCTAGTGTTTGAGAGAGAAATTAAAACTCATTAAGAAACACATGAAAAATAGGTCTTGATTAAACTATTTAATAAATTTAGATAAATGCCTAAGGAATACAAATAGTTGAATCAACTTATCATTTTTGCTCTCGAGTTGGCGTCGGTCTCTAAAAAAAATGGCTATTTTTTTTTCGAAGGGGGTCATCCACAAGCCACGGATGCCAGCCGTTCACCTTCTCTTCTTCTGGTAACAACCTCGTCCCTCAAAAAATTTCCGACTCCGCGGAGACAAAAAAAGTGTCCACTCAAGAACGGCGGAGTGGGGTGGGGTTCAAAACTCCCCAAACGAACGGACAACTCTATTGGCTGGGATAAGTCCGAAGTCGCTCTGCATTCAAACCGGTCCTGCCCCGGCATGTCCCCGTCGAAAACACGGGAACCTGAACCGAATGTAACTTATTGTTACAATATATATATATATATATATATATATATATATATATATATATATATATATATATATATATATATATTACATATACATATACATACATATATATATATACATATATATATATATATATATATATACATTACATACATTATATATACATACTATATATATATATATATATACATATACATACATATATATATATATACATATATATATATATATATATATATATATATATACTACATATACATATACATACATATATATATACATACATATATATTAAAACTCCACGATTTCTCTGTCTTTATAATAACATCTTGGAGTTAAACTCTTTGTAATAGATAAAATCTATTTTAGAAATGAACTCGCCAACCTACTTTTGCTGAACGAAGGTTTCTAAAATTCTCACAACAACATTCATAAAGCCGCACCTAGAATTACTTCCTGAAGCTGGTGGCGCCGCTAAGTTTATAAGAGGCAACATGGCTAATTTTCGTGAGAGATGACTGTTGGATATTACTAAATAAAAATGCTGTTAACTAGCCTTTGAAAAATCTTAGCATTCTCTCGATCACCACAACATCAATTCGGTCCAGACTACTGAGGTCCACAACTAAAACATAGTGTATTCACCGTTATGTTTCATATATATAGCTAAAATCGTTAGACGCTACAGATGTTAACAAATAAAGCATTTAGTTTCCATGTAACAAAATTTTCTTTTATAAAATAGTAAACCATTAAGACCCTATTTCACTTTAACTTGTGTTCGTGAGAAGAGCAATGAATTCAGTTTACGATTTCTGGTAAAAAAAGCAAAGATTTTCGAATGATAGTAAAAACCTTACAGCAAATGCATTATTAATAATTTTTTTAAGAACATTATCCATTCAAAAGTTTTATTTATCATTAGTCATTTAAAAATCGCACAATGATTTCACGTATTCTTCAGCGGGAATAGGTATCATAAACTGAATCAGTTGCTGTTTCAACATATACATGTTGGTCTTAATTCTGCCGATTAACCATTAATTTATTTCGTTACATGTAAATAAGTTTATTTATTCAAAATAATTGTTGATAGATTTTAACAGACATTAAAAAAGTTCTATAACGAATACATAAAAAATTGGCAAGTATTTTTTAGAAAAGTTGGCAATGTGAAAAGTATAGTGAACGAAATTTTATAATTCTGTCACATTATATTAGTGAACTGACATACACTCAGTAAATAATATATAACCATATAAAATGTTACCAGAGATTATATATTTAGAATCATCCCGATTAAAAACCACACTAAAGTATTTATTATGATGAATCCTGTGAAAGATTTTAGCTGAATTAATTCAATATACAGTAGAACCTCTTTTAAAGACCCCACGATACAACGACCCCTTCGTTAGAACGACCATCTTAAAAAGTCCCAATTATTTTACCGTAGGAATAATGTTAATTTTGAATCATTACAAGGACCCCAAGCAATTATTTTTCGTTAGAACGACCGCCAATTTTATTCTACAGAGCCAGCAAGTGGTCTATTTCAAAATTAGTGTACTGTGGTGCAACTTCAAGAAACCTGTACTTCTCTCTTTGTATTTGCTTAAATGAGGCGTGACGAACAGGGTAGAACTAAATCTTCAATTATCTTTTGATGAGTTTGTTGCTGTAGTCGAAACTTTACAGTGCTGAGGAGAAAATTTGAATAAGGACGATTTTATTGCTCGTATTACCGGAAATGAAGAGATCTGCGATTGAGACCACGAAGAAATCGTCCAAGCTTATTAAAAAGTGAATGAAAAAGAAGCCTTAAATGCAATCAATGCCATGCGTCATTATTTTGAAGGACAATTTAATTCTGAAGATTTCCTTCAAAATCCAACGGATATGGAATCAGTGATAATGAAAAACTCCCAAACGAACTTGAATCAGGCGTCAATCAAAGACTATTTTTCAAAAATTCAGTGAGGGAAAATACAAATAAATAGAAGTGTTCTCTAGGTATGTACTGTTGCATCATTGCTTTGCTCAATTTTGTTTATTATTTTTTCAATTCGTTACAACAACCATACGATGTTGGTCTCACAGGGGGTCGTTATACCGAGGTTCTACTGTAAAATAATTTTATATTTCCAGAGAATCATAGATAGTTTAAATACCTATGATTCCATATGTATTCAAGTCCCATAGAATTAATATTCGCTTCCTTTAACTCACTGTAGTACTTATATAAATTACTACTTAAACTTATTTTAGTTAGAAAGTCATTTTTCCAAAATCTAGTAAGTTTTTCAAAATATGCATGAAACATTTTCCACAAGAGAGAGCAGTTTTTTAAGTCGAACATAGTTTTCATTTTTCTCTAGCTCGAGCCTTTTTTTTTTGTCCCGTACTGTCTTGTTGAATTTTAAAAAGAGTGGACATGAACTTTCTTATTTCATTCAATTTTAATAGACTTAAAAAATGCAAACTCAAGGAAGTTTGAAAAAAAGTTGACGGTTTTAGAGTGTTATCCATAGCAAATAGCACTTAGACTTGAAATATTATTAGAATAGTTCCCCTTTCCTACGGAAGCGATTAAAATTTTACTTTTATGTTTTGCAACTAGTATTGAATCATTTAATAGTTCTGGAACATTAGATTTTGGAAAAGAGGATTATTTTCTAAAGTTAATTTTAATTTTTCCCTTTAAAAGGCTCTACGTAAATTATTCTCTTCGCAGTTGATTGCATTAGTTTAAATTTATAGTATTAAAATTTAATACAATATAATTTATTATAATATTATAATATTGTAAAATAATTTGTTATAACACTATGTTTAGGTATAAAATAAGTTTATTTTAATTAGTTAAATTTATAGTAGTAAATTTAGTTAAATATTTAAATATTTTAATATATAATTTAAATTATATTACTTCAGATTTCTTTCTATTTTTCATGAAATAATAATTTATTTTTCAGAATTGTGGACTAAAATTGTCACTCTTAAATTAACACAAAAATATACATTTATTTATGAAAGATATATTTATTTATATCTATAATTTTCCTCCCTACAGTATATACTAATTAGTAAAATTCTTTATTGTGAGAGAAAATGTATTCCATACACGTTAGTAGATTAATGATTGCAATCTCTCTGTCTTTCTCAAAACATTATACATAATCCAATATTCGATAGCTCTTTTTTACCATGTTCTTAATAAGATTCGATATTTTTTTGTGTTACAAATTATGTGGAAAAGTCGATTTATAAAGTCGTATAAGTCATTCTTTTGTGTGTAAAATTAGTTTTGTTTAAGCAGCGTGGGGGCTCACAGAATATTTTTAAATAAGATATTTTCAGAATACTATGTTTTGAAAGGAAGGGCATTTAGAAAATTATTTATTTTTAATTTGTTTAATATGATAATTTTTTGTCATCAATATTTATACAGTATATGTAATATTAAACTGAAATGCAATACAATAAAAAACTCAAATAAATATCAGTTTCAAAATATTATTTCGTCATAACACTTTTTAAGTACATCAACTTTTAATTTTATATCTATTTCGATTTAAGATAACATTCCCATTCTTTACGCGAAGTATTTTAAATAGATCTTCCACATTTAATTGTGTTATTGGAAGTTAATTAAGAAAAAAGGGATATAAATTACTTATATGTGATTAACTTAGTTTTAAATTTTTATCGATTTATAAAAGTCACATTGATAGCTAATTTTCCAGACTGGAGTTTTTGTTAATATTATATTACTACAGATTTCTTTATATTTTTCATGAAAGAATAATTCATTTTTACGAATTGTCGACTAAAATTCTGACTCTTAAATTAACACAAAAATTATATTTCCTTAATAAAGAGATATGTATATATATATATATATATATATATATATATATATATATATATATATATATATATATATATATATATATAATTATCCCTGTCTACAATAAATTTAGGTAAATATTATAGTTAAAATTAGTTAAATTTAGAGTAGTAAAAATTAATACAATATAATTTATTATAATATTATAATATTATAAAATAAGTTGTTATAATACTCTATTTAAGTATAAAATTAGTTTAAAATGTAGTACAAAATTTTCCTTTATTATAAATTTATACTGTTTAATTTTGTTTTTAAAATCAATAAGAGAGAATAATCATAAATATAAATATAAATATAAATAAATAGTAATTAACGTTTGTTCTAAGTTTATTTGATTGACTTATTAGTATAAAAAATTGTTTTTAATAGGAATACATTTTATGACTACTAGCTTTCCAGTAATCGAGTTTACATTGTTAAACATTTAATAAGTATATATTCTCAAAATTTCATAAAAGAAATAAGAGTATAATGATGCGAAAAATTTCCTTTGAAATATTTTTAATGTCTTAAAACTCTTTGTTGCACTAGATTTTCTAGTATGGTTATGTTGGAAATTACTAATTCCTTTGCACACACATCAATTTCTAGAACACAGAAACTCTTAGCTCCACCGAAGTAACAGTATAATGAGTAATTTGTATGTGCGCAAACGTCATGTATACGTGCCTCTGATACAGCAACATTTGCTTGCTAATGGATACTTATGAGGTCTGTTTACTTAATTTTCTACATTTGAAACAACAAGCAATTAACAACTGTAGCAATTCTCAGTAATGTTGACGAATATTTTTCTAGTTTTCTTAAATAATCACATTCTACAATAACTGGTTAATAGCTCTGATGACTTAAACCCTACGAAAATGCAGATCTCATTACAATTCATAACAAATAAAACAGAATGGAAATTCTTCCCCATTTGAACACTAATTTGCGGCAAAGAATAATCGTAAAAGCTCTCCCTTGTATTGAGCTCTATGCACGCCAAACAGATTAATGATTTTTGCTTTTACGGTAAACATCGTTAGCATCATTGAGTTTTATTCTTTTCTTTAGTTTCTTAATCAGCTCCGATATTTCTTCTCGGTGATGAGTAATGTGGAAGGCACTTTATTACGTAGAAATACCATCTTCGGTACATCGATGAAATTTAGCGGAAATAATTAGATTCGTTAATTAAGTAACATCGACCTCTTAAAACAGGGCCTGTGTTTTTCATTAGAACTTAGATGGATGTAACATTGCTAATTTTTGAGAACAAATGTTTACACAAAATTTTCTCCTGAAGTCAATAGTGCTAATTACTTGCATAAGAAGACATTTGCATGTTAAGCATGCAAGAATGAACAAAAGATTTTTAACTATATTCCTCAGTAACTTTCATTGCATGATGTAATTAATGAAGGTAATGTGATGATGCAAGAGATTTTGTGTAATTTTTAATTAAATTAAGCATCTGTTTTTAAGAGGAAAGTGTAAATATTATTATTCTTTAAAATATAAACTTTAAGAACAGCTATATAAGTATTATAAAACTGTTAGTATGGAAGACCAAGATTTACCCAGGGGTGTCTTAACAGTTAAAAAGAAGAAGAAAATGATATATGTATTAAAATCTATTTATTTCATACAAATAATTCATTATCTTTCAAAATGTGTATTACATGTAATTGATTATAATTGAAATTATAATTGAATAATTATAATAATAATTGTTAATATTAATAATTATTATAATTGATTGCAATTATAATTGATATCAGATATGCGTAAAATTCAGTGTCTTCATGGGATAGATATTTTCTGTTATCACAAAATAAAAGATTTACTGACTAAATAAATTTTGAATTTTATCATTGCGACAGATTGTAATACTAAATATATAGATGTAAACCTACACACAAATATAATTAGTTATTTTAAACCACATTAATAGATCTTATTATACCGTCTTACTACTTACCCTGTGATTATGTTTAGCAGCATTTTATCCCCTTATTGAGAATAATGAAATTTCTCTATGCTGGTTGCTTGTTAAGGTTATTAGTTTAAAGAGCTGGTAGATTATCTGAATATTTCTATTAGTAGGCAAATTTATAGCCAGTTTTTACAGTCATTGATAAAGTAAACAGAGTCTGTAATACCACGTACCCTATAATTATGTTGTAGCCGCATCCCATTCCTGAGAATAATGAAATTCCTTCTTTATGCTGGTTGCTAGTTAAGGTTATTAGTTTAAAAATTTGGATATTATTTGAATATTTATGTTATTAGGCAAATTTATAGCCAGTTTTTACAGTCACTGATAAAGTAAAGAGTCTGTGAAACCACGTACCATGTAATTAGATTGTAGCCGCATTTTATCCCATTCCTGAGAATAATGAAATTTCTTCTTTATGCTGGTTGCTAGTTAAGGTTATTAGTTTAAACATTTGGTATAGTATTTGAATATTTCTGTTATTAGGCAAATTTATAGCCAGTTTTTACAGTCACTGATAAAGTAAAGAGTCTGTGAAACCACGTTCCCTGTAATTAGATTGTAGCCGCATTTTATCCCATTCCTGAGAATAATCAATTTTCTTCTTTATGCTGGTTACTAGTTAAGGTTATTAGTTTAAAAATCTGGTATATTATCTGAATACTTCTGTTAGTAGGCAAATTTATAGCCAGTTTTTACTATCATTGATAAAGTAAACAGAGTCTGTAATACCACGTACCCTGTAATTATGTTGTAGCAGTATTTAATCCCATTTCTGAAAATAATGAAATTTCTTCTTTACGCTGGTTACTAGTTATTAGTTTAAAAAGCTGGTATATTATCTGAATATTTCTATTAGTATGCAAAATTATAGCCGGTTTTCACAATCATTGATAAAGTAAACCAGAGTCTGTGAAACCACGTACCCTGTAATTATGTTGTAGCCCCATTTTATGCCATTCCTGAAAATAATGAAATTTCTTCTTTATGCTGGTTGCTAGTTAAGATTATTAGTTTAAAATCTGGTATATTATTTGAATATTTCTGTTAGTAGACAAATTTATAGCCAGTTTTTATAGTCATTGATAAAGTAAACAGAGTCTGTCAAACCACATACCCTGTAATTAGGTTGTAGCAGCATTTTATCCTATTTGTGGAAATAATGAAATTTCTTTTTTATGCTGATTGCCAATTAAGGTTATTAGTTTAAAAAAACTGGTAGATTATTTGAATATTTCTGTTAGTAGGCAAATTTATATCCATATTTTACAGTCATTGATAAAGTAAACATAGTCTGTGAAACCACGTACCCTGTAATTAAAATGTAGCAGCATTTTATCCCATTCCTGAGAATAATGAAATTTCTTCTTTATGCCGGTTGCTAGTTAAGGTTATTAGTTTAAAAATCTGGTATATTATCGGAATATTTCTATTAGTAGGCAAATTTACAGCCAGTTTTTATAGTCATTGATAAAGCAAACAGAGTCTGATGAAACTCGTAACAAATGATTGACAGTTACGCTCTAAACTAATGAAAAGTTATGTTTTCAGATACAAATTGCTATAACTATCATTAGAAAGAGAAGAAGACATTTGAGCGCATCATGTTCTGCTTCTGTATTGTTGTTATTTAAATAAAATTTCATTCAAAGTATAATTTTTACTGTTAAAAGTTGTGTTCGAAACGTAAATCCCAACTAATGTATTATTCATAATTTCATTTAAAACAAAAGAACAATTAACAGCTTGCCTGAATAACCCGATTTATCTCGGTTTCATATACATTGCAGTTAATTATTATCTCGAGAAAACTTCGGCAAAGCAGAATTTGTCAGTACGATTTGCTTTATCACGACTTCACTAGGCTTAGAGGAAATGAAAGCTAATATTCATCTTTGATTGGCAGTTTTGTTGATTTTCCGGTTCTTTTGGTAACGTTTTTTATAGTATAAGTCGACTTGTGGATTAATAATGTATAAAAAAAGATAGTTACGAAAAATCATGGTAACGAGATTTCTGCCACATTAGGAAGACCCAGCAATAGTCCTGCATCACTCGTGTTAACCTCATGGCATTTTCCTGATGTTAATTCTGTTACTGCAAAAAAATTAAATCCAACAAGACAGTGTAATTAGTGCTCCCGTAAAAGAGATTCCAGAGTTAAGAAAAGAGACCAGATCTTGTATCTTGTTTCAAAAACTATCATACAAAGACTTATACAGTAGACTCCTCTTAATGTGATCGTGGTTAATGTTATCAATCTCTTGTTATCGAAATAACTTGGTCCCGATTTTCTCTATTCATCTGTATGTTAAAATTATCGGTTTATGTGATCATTGCATCGGTTAATGTAATCAGTTTTCGAACCTCATTTTGACTGGCAAAGGAATATTCACAGTGTATTCAAAAGGAACCCATTCTCTTCTTTCCTTTCGTTCTTGTTTTAATTTCCGTGAATTCTCCCTCTTCCACCTAAGGAAAAGGAGTAAAAAACAAGGAGTGGGAAATTACACGTTCCGCGAATTTTTCAGAAATACTCACACACTGCTGGTGGTCAATGGTTCTCAGACAAGCAGAATGCAACAAATTCTATTCGGAACTGAGAAGGAGCGTATTCACATTTTATGCCTTGCTCGCTTACATGCAGTTTGTCGATATGGAAGCCAGAAAGCGAAATGATTTAACATTAAAACTAAATATCGAAATTTTAAATCGTTATGACAGGTTACCAAATATGAGTCAGCGCAATGCTGCAGCGCAGTTAAACATTTCTCAGCTTCTGAATTGCATTGAAAGTGTTGAAACGTGGAGTACAACACCGCTCCGATGACTTTAAAAAACATTATGATTACGAACGATTTATCAATGAGCTTCTTAGAAAGAATTGTAGACAGTCAACAATTGATCAATTATTTTTATTCTGTAAACGATTCTTATGTCTTAAAAGATAATATACAGTACATAAATTTAAGGTAAGTTTTTCTATTTTATTTTTAAATGTAGTAAGTGTGAACTAAAGGGGGGTAAATTTATCTAATTTTGTATATCGTTAATTGTTATCAATCGGTTATTGTTATCAAAATAACGGTGTCCTAAACTGATCACATTAAGCGGATTAAATTTTTTCATTTGCCTAGATAACTCGATGTAGAAACTAATATTAAAACTATAAGCTTTTGCACCTGTAAAAAATTAAAAATTCAACTTAAAAAATACATATTTTGTTTTGTTCAGTTTCTTTGTATTTAATAATAAAATTTAAAAAAAAATGTGAAGATTTTGTGCAATTTAAAAAAAAAATGTAAGGAAAGCGGTTAAAGCGATTGTGATAAGATACATATAAAAACTTCCGTGATGAATAATTCCCAATTAATATTTAATATTCATTTAAAAATTATCTTTTTTTCGATTATTCTGTAAATAAAAATTACAAACCGAGTTTTTATTCAATGTTAAAGAAATATGATATTATTGCAGGTTGAACACCACCTGTTAAAGTTCAAATTTTTCAGCATTCTCTTTTTTTTTAACAATTTTACATTTTTTGTTATAAGGAGAAAATATTAGCAGTCATTATCTGAATAAAAAATATTTTATCAAGCTTTTTTGTAAAACATCTGTTGAAAATTTTTATATAAAACACATCGTTATAAAATAATAAATATTCAAGAACACGCGAATATATTACGTGATTTTTTAAAGAATAAGCCTTTCATAATTCTTTCGACTTATAGAGTTTTTTTTTTAAGCGCATTCCATATTTACATGACCTTGTATAAGTATTTTAATATTAGATCCTTTAATTATATAAGTAATTTAATTTTAAAAGCTTTGAACAAAAAATGTACATAAACTCAGTATTTACACTATATCTGAACATAACATTAAAAAAAGTAATTAATTTATTTTTCCATTTACTCGTAAAACTTCTTTGTATGAACGTACTGCTTGTTGATTTATGTAACTCCCATACTGTTCAATACTGATAACTATTTTTTATGCTGTTCTGTGAGAAAAATATACTTGTGATACAAGATGATAGAGATACAAAGTCACTAAACATCTAACAAACAGGTCTATTTAATTTCTCTTAAATTATATCTGAATAAGGAAATATAAAAAAAATATTTGTAAATAGCTGTAATTTCAGTTAGGTTTTCCTTGATTTTATTTTTCCAGTTACACTTAAAACTTATTTGTATGACCGTACTGGTTTTTGATTTATGTAACTCCCATATTGTTCAATACTGATTTAACTGATAATTTTTTTATACTGTTCTGAGAGAAAAATATACTTGTGATACAAGATTATGGAAATACAAAGTCACTAAATATCCAACAAACAGGCCTATTTAATTTCTCTTAAATTGTATCTGAATAATGGACTATAAACGAAATAGTTTTGAATTGCTGAAATTTAAGTTAGGTTCTCCTTGATAGTTTATTAAAATTTACCTTATAAATTGCCGGCATAAAATTCTATGAAAAATAATTTTCTTTTGGAAATTACTTTAAAATTTATTTTACAAAATCAAATATTATAACATGCATTACATTAAAATAGATAAAAGTAATAAAAATAAGAATGAATATTCATAATAAGTAATTTATTACTTATTATGAATATTCGTTCTTATATATTCATTAGTATATACTTATCATCATATTAAGTAATTTAATTTAAAATCTTTGCACAAAAAATGCACTTAAACACAATATTTACACTATATATGAACATAATATTAAAGAAAAGTACTTATTCTATTTTTCCATTTACACTTAAAACTTCTTTGTATGAACGTACTGCTTGTTGATTTCTTTACTCCCATATTGTTCAATACTGATAATTATTTTTTATGCTGTTCTGAGAGAAAAATATACTTGTGATACAAGATTTTGGAAATACAAAGTCACTTAACATCCAACAAACAGGTCTATTTAATTTCTCTTAAATTGTATCTAAATAATTGTATCAAAATATTTTTGAATAGGTGAAATTTTAGTTAGGTTTTCCTTGATATTTTATTAAAATTTACCTTATTAAATGACTGCATGAAATTCTTGCAAAAATAATTTTCTCTTGGAAATTACTTTAAAATTCATTTTTCAAAATCAAATATTATAACATGCATTACATTAAAATAGATAAAAGTAATAAAAATAACAGCGAATATTCATAATAATTCTAGGTATTTCCAAATATAGTGCAGTATTAAAACCCATTTAATTCATTCATTACCCAATCTCTTGGAAATTATTTCTAAATTTATTTTACAAAATCAAATATTATAGCATGCATTATATTAAAATAGATAAAAGTAATAAAAATAAGAAAGAATATTCTTAATAATTCTAGGTATTTCCTAATATAGTGCAGTATTAAAACCCATTTAATTCATTCATTAACACATTCTCCTGGAAATAATTTTTAAATTTATTTTACAAAATCAAATATTATATCATGCATTACATTAAAATATATGAAACTAATAAAAATAACAGCGAATATTCATAATAATTCTAGGTATTTCCTAATATAGTGCAGTATTAAAACCCATTTAATTCATTCATTACCCAATCTCTTGGAAATTATTTCTAAATTTATTTTACAAAATCAAATATTATAGCATACATTACATTAAAATAGATGAAACTAATAAAAATAATACCGAATATTCATAATAATTCTAGGAATTTCCTAATATAGTGCAGTATTAAAACATATTTAATTCATTCATTAACCCATTCTTTTAGAAATTATTTTTAAATTTATTTTACAAAATCAAATATTATATCATGCATTACATTAAAATATATGAAAGTAATACAAATAAGAAAGAATATTCTTAATAATTGTAGGTATTTCCTAATATAGTGCAGTATTAAAACCCATTTAAAATTTACAGGAAAAATTATTAAACACCACAGATTTAACATTGGGCGAGATTTTTCTCTGAGTGCATGAAACATTTAATCTTAGATAGAAAAAAGACAAATTCTGTGAAGCCAGAGATTTTTGGGAAAATTGATGTTTTAAAATTCTGAATGATAAATTAATAAAAAAAATCACATTAAACCCAGAAAGATTGCATCGAAATTTCAGCCTCTCTTTTAAACTGATCCAAATTCTTCTTGGTCACATCAGAATAAATGAATATTTGCCTCATTTTTATCATGAAGGTTTTTCTTCTACTGAAAGGTATGGACACATTTTATTTTTATGTTCCCCTTTTGGATTCATTTAGATAGAGCTCATTCTATTTCTAATATATAGTGGTATGACCTGGCCTCTCGGCTTCCAAAGTTTAATCTCCACTAGCTATTTTAAATATTTTCTAAAACTTTACTCAAAATCTCCTTTGTGAACTTTTGATTGCTTTTCTCTTTGTTATATACTGTCTGTATTTTTTGTAAAATTCCATTGTTGACTTTATTCAAGGACATTTAATTGTTTTAAAGAATGTAGTGTGTATCTTTGTCATGAAATATGCTGAAATAATGTCAAGGATTTTAAAATAATCTAAACCCGAATTGATGCGATAAAAATCTATTACCTCGAATAAGAATCACATACGACGTTTATATAAAAATGGCATCAATAAATTTAAAAATTGTACATTAATTACATAGAAACCTAAAATATACCTTAATGCATTGTGTTGAAATTCAGTTTGATATTATATATACTTTATAAATATTGATGGCAAAAAATTATCATATTAAAAAAATTAAAAATAAATAATTTTCTAAATGCCTTCCCTTTCGAAACATTGCATTCTGAAAATATCTTGTTTAAAAGAACTCTGTGAGCTCCATCACTGCTTAAACAACTCTAATTTTACAGACAAAAGAATGACTTACACGACTTTAAAAAACGACTTTTCCGCATAATTTGTAACACATAAAAAATATCGAATCTTATTAAGAAAGTGGTGAAAAAGAGCTATCGAATATTGGATTATGTATAATGTTTTGAGAGAGACAGAGAGATTGCTATCCTTAATCTACTAACTTGTATGGAGTACATTTTCTGGCACAATAAAGAATTTTACTAATTACTATATACTGTAGGGAGGAGTAATTATATATATAAATACGTATATCCTTTATAAAGAAATATATATTTTTCTGTTAATTTAAGAGTGAAAATTTTAGTCCACAATTCGTAAAAATGCATTATTATTTCATGAAAAATATAAAGAAATCTGTAGTGATATAATATTAACAAAAACTACAGAATGGAAAATTAGCTAAAAATGTAGTTTTTATAAAAGCGATAAAAAATTTAACACTAAGTTAATCTTTTATAAGTAATTTATATCCATTTTGTTTTTAATTAACTTCCAATAACAAAATTAAATGTGGAAGATCTATTTAAATTACTTCTCTTAAGGTATGGGAAAGTTATCTGAAATCGGAATAGTTTTTTTAAATTAAAAATTGATGTACTTACAGGACTGGCATGACGAAATAACATTTTGAAACTTACATTTATTTGAGTTTGTATTGTATTGTATTTCAGTTTGATATTACATCTACTGTATAAATATTGAGGATAAAAAATTGTCATATTAAACAAATTAAAAATAAACAGATTTCTAAATGACTTCCCTTGGAAAACATTGCATTCAGAAAATATTCTGTGAGCTCCACCGCTGATTAAACAACTTTAATTTTAGAGACAAGAAATGACTTACAAGACTTTATTAATAAACTTTTCCACCTAATTTGTAAGACAGAAAAATATCGAATGTTATTAAGTAAATGATGAAAAAGAGCTATCGAATATTGGATTATGTATAATGTTTTGAGAGACACTGAGAGATTGCAATCATTAATCTACTAACGTGTATGGAGTACATTTTCCTGCAAAATAGAGAATTTTACTAGTTAGTATATACTGTAGGAAGGGATAATTATATATATAAATACATATCTCTTTAATAAGATATATATATATATATATATTATATATATATATATATATATATATATATATATATATATATATATATTCCACATTTCGCAAAAATAAAATATTATTTCATGAAAAATATAAAGAAATCTGTAGTGATATAATATTAACAAAAACTACAGAATGGAAGATTAGGTAGAAATGTAGCTGTTATAAAAGCGATAAAAATTTAACACTAAGTTAAATTTTTGTCGCTTATTTTTAAGTAATTTATATCCCTTTTTGGTTCTTAATTAACTTCTAATAACAAAATTAAATGTGGAAGATCTATTTAATATACTTAGAGTAAGAAATGGGAAAGTTATCTTAAATCGGAATAGTTTTTTAATTTAAAAGTTGATGTAATTACAGGAATGGCAGGAAAAAATAACATTTTGAAACTTACATTTATTTGAGTTTGTATTGTATTCTATTTCAGTTTCATATTACATATGCAGTATAAATATTGATGACAAAAATCATCAAATTAATCCAATTAAAAATAAATAATTTTCTAAATGCCTTTTGTTTCAAATCATTCCATTATGAAAATATCTTGTTTAAAAAAAGTCTCTGAGCCCCCACGCTGCTTAAAGAACTCTAATTTTACAGACAATGGAATGACTTACAAGACTTTAGAAATCGACTTTTCCACATAATTTGTAACACAGAAAAAAAATATCGAATCTTATTAATAAAAGGGTGAAAAAGAGCTATCGAATATTGGATTATGTATAATGTTTTGAGAGAGACAGAGAGATTGCTATCCTTAATCTACTAACTTGTATGGAGTACATTTTCTGGCACAATAAAGAATTTTACTAATTACTATATACTGTAGGGAGGAATAATTATATATATATATATATATATATATATATATATATATATATATATATATATATATATATATATATATAATACATATTTCTTTATTAAGGAAATATATTTTTTTCCTGTTACTTTAAGAATCACAATTTTAGTCCACAATTCGTAAAAATGAATTATTTTTTCTTGAAAAAATATAAAGAAATCTGTAGTAATATAATATTAACAAAAACTACAGACTGAAATATTAGCTAGCAATGTAGCTTTTATAAAAGCGATAGAAATTTAAAACTAAGTTAATCACATATAAAAAATTTATATTTTTCATAAGGGATATATAATTTATGTATATCCCTTTCGTTCTTAATTAACTTCCAATAACAAAATTAAATGTGGAAGATCAATTTAAAATACTTGGAATAAGGAAGGGGAAAGTTATCTTAAATCGGAATAGTTTATTAAATTAAAAGTTGATGTAATTACAGGACTGGCATGACGAACTAACATTTTGAAACTTATATTTATTTGAGTTTACATATAATATATTTAAAACATAGGGGCATGTTAGCTGCAAGCTAAACCGTAAATATTTTTCTGTTGTTATACATGTCCCATTGGCGTTTTGTATAGCTGTTTTTAAACTCATGTTACATTTATTTCCACATATGATTTATGTTGCTTTTAATTTTTAATATTTATTTCAGTTATAAGTTTTCTTCCCTTCCAAAATGTCAATTATAATTGTAAATATGGTATTTTATATAGGAAGTAAAAATGTAATGTGCAAAATATTATATCTTTTAACGTCTGACCAGGAACAGGATAAATCGTTTTCAAGAAGTAAGTGAAAATTTTCACAATATGTTTTAGTAGAAAATGCATCGAATATTTATTCGTCGTAGTATAATAAGTGAGTTAAGTGTATTTTCTCCAGTTCATCAATCAATTACTTTGAGTAAACAGCCTACATTCAACAGCATTTTCTATATTATTACGAGCTCATACAAAACCAACGCATTTTAGTTAGTCTTTAGTGATAAATAATTTTGGTAAATACGTGTATTTAAACCGTAACTTAACACTATTTATCTAGCTATATTTTAAATTATATTTTTTACGATATAGACTCAGAGTTCCTTTCATACATTCGTTTTCACTTTTCTTTAATTTTACTATTATTATTAAACTATGTTTCGAGTCAGTTATGAAAATTCATGTTTAGTTCTGCAATGTTAAGTTTTAAGTACTCTTAGATAATTATTTAACCCTTTTTATCCTGACGGTACTTATAAGTACTGCTTTAACACCTATATATTCCTAATAAAGCCATTTTTCCTCACTGTACTCATAAGGACATAAACGATGCAGTTCCTACAGCAAAAAAGAAATGACAGCACCAAACAGGAATCATTTTTATTAGCATAGGATTTTCTAATTGGCCTGCTGCATTCGAAGATCAGTTTATGGTAGAGTTGATACACTTGTTGTTCAATTGAGTATATTTAGTTGTTTATTACCAGTTATTTGGTACTATTAATTTTTAGAGACTTCTATACTTTGCAGGTAAGAATTTCATTTATTTTATTGATAATTTAATATTTTATTTTCTATCATAGAGTCAAAAATATATGTCGGTACTAGAAAGTATCAGCTCCAAAATTAACTACTAAAATACAGTAACAATTAATTTTCTTTTCTCTACTATTATTCTCCAATAAAACTTATCTAATGATGCAGTAAGAAAGTTGATGGTAAATTAATTCAGGATATAAATTGATAAAGAATTCTATTAAGCCATTTATCTTTTAAGCCATTTTCAAATTCTATAGAAGAAGATGTGAATTTTAATTTCATTTACATATATTTAAACATATGTTGTTTATCAAATTTCATGGGACAGCTACGTCTTTAACCCATATTGTACCACACCAACTAAATATTTGCAAGTTATTAAAACTTAATCCATATCAATAATATGGTGTAACTAAGTATATAAAACCAAAATTTTGGAAAAAATATTTTTAATTTTTTTATGTAATTGGCTGTCCTGTAAATAGGTCCAATACACTATAAAGATTAACAAATATCACTTACATTGCATTAGGCTAATTCATAGATCAAATTTGGGGAAAAGTCGAAACAAAGTCCAACATTACATTTTAAATATACTGTTGTTGGTTTACCCTTGCAGTTATTGAACTGGCAATAAGAGAGTAAGTTTATCTTGAAATCTCCAGGTTTCTGAATATAATAGACATTTAATTACCCCTTGTTGTGTCCAGGTGTGTGAATATTAATTTGAACTGGTTTTTATTGAAAGACAAGAAAATAATGTGCACTCTCAATGCAATATCAAATTCATAGAAAAATAATCGGGATTGGACCGTCGTCTTAATTTTAGGAAACCTTTTATATACTTACAAAATACACGTGTAAAATATATTTTTCAACAAAACTATCAGATACATTATTAGCTCTGTTTTTAAACTAAAAGTAACCTCCACTATGTTTGAAAAAAAATAAATATAAAATTAAAGATTAAAAAATGACAATTTTTAAGAGGCTGCTGAAAATAAATTTTACAATACAATATAATTTGATTTCTCAGTAATTTTTGTTACTATGCTAAAGCATGTTTATTTTAAAGGTGTTAAAATCCACTCAGAAAATATTTATAACAATTATTATTAAATTTTATATGCTGTCCTGTTTATGACATCGTCCAATATGGGTTAAACTGCAACTGTCAGGATTATGTTAAACTTGATTTATTTGAATTCTAATCTTTATTTTACAAACTCAATTATTAGGAAATTAACTCCATATGAAAGACATATATTAACATAGTTACTCTTAAATTGAACCATTACTATAATAGGATTGACTTGTACATTAGAGAAGATAGAAGTAGAATATTTCTATGCTATAGGAAAATATAAATTAATTATATAAAGAAATACCAGTCTGGAACATATCCAAGCTATTTATTCCTATTTATATAATTAAAAGCATATCTTATTCTGGGGGTTATATTACGCACTATATCAAAATATATTCATTATTTTGTCGTAATATCTTTTTACCTAGTCTATTTATCTATATATTATTGTAATAAAACTAATGGACTGTTAATGACATTCCAGAAATCTAGACTAAAATATGTTGCAGGAAACATATAACCAGAAAAGTTTTTATATTTTTATGTAAACGTATATGTGATAGTGATAGTAGATGTTTAGCTTAAAAAAATCTCACAATATAATTCATTATAAGTATAATTTTATAAACGCTGATATAGAGAATTAATGGTGACAAAATTAATTTTCTCTCTCTCTTTCTTTATATATATATATATATATATATATATATATATATTATATATATATATATATATATATATATATATATATATATATATATATATATATATATTATATATATATATATATATATATATATATATATATAATATATATATATTATATACATATATATATATATATATATATATATATATATATATATATACATATATATATATACATATATATATATATATATACATATATATATATATATATATATATATATATATACATATATATATATACATATATATATATATATAAATATATATATATATATATATATATACATATATATATATATATATATATATATATATATATATATATATATATATATATATATATATATATATATTTATATATATATATATATATATATATGTACAGAGAGAATCGCTATCGAATAGTGCAATAGAGGAAAAACAAACTAACAAAAAGTTATTTTGTTAAAAGAAAAAGAGTAATCAAATCACCGAACACATTATAATAATTTTTTCTAATATTATCTGGTTGCTGTGCCTATAAAGTAAAAAGAACGGGGTCTTTCAGTAAATATATATTATTTCGGAAAGAATGAGATGGTTCGATAATGGAGAACAATGGCTCATAAATATTAGCGTTAACAGAGGGTGAATTATAGTTACAGACTAATCAAGGTGAAACAAACTGACTAAGACTGCCTTGGCTGGGAAATGTAGGTACTGCTTAAGAAGAAGATAATTTATCTATCTATCTATATATATATATATATATATATATATATATATATCGGCCACCTTACTTCATATCGAGTGTGTGTTATATTTGCAACATGGATTTGCACACAGAAATGAAAGATTATTTTTAGCCAGGTAGAATAACCCCTGTAATTTATTATATGATATAACTATTAACTGTGGATAGTTAACTTATGTAAATGCTTAGTGATATGTAAACTATTTTATATTTTAATACTTGTTTTCCATTCCATTTTTAACGTGGAGAATAGTTTCTTAAAAATATTCTAATAATTTTAAATTTGATAAAATTATTATATGTAGTGTATATCAGAATTGTAAAAATTAGTACTTAATTAGTGGTATAATTTTTTTAAAAATCATTGGTGATTTGTATCTCGGAGATATCTTTAATTAAGTTCTAACGTAATTTAAGTTCACATTTTTTAATCACGTTATATTAACACTTGGCATGCGGGTATACTTCACCCCAACATAAGCGTGCAGCGGGCGTTTTTTGGTGAAAGGCGAATAAAGTTAAGTTTTTCAGAAAAATCGCAGTAAATCGGAAACTACTTTGCTTTTATGAACGAAAATTTTTTTATTTT
Source organism: Pardosa pseudoannulata (assembly GCA_032207245.1). Lineage (NCBI taxonomy): Eukaryota > Metazoa > Arthropoda > Arachnida > Araneae > Lycosidae > Pardosa > Pardosa pseudoannulata. The sequence continues at coordinate 160,880,756 of CM063508.1, forward strand.
ACACTTTAATATATACTGTATGATTATTTAACAAAAAAGAACAATATTTTTACGAAATCACAAAAATAAACGATTTTTAAAATTAAAGTCCGATAATCTGTCAGCGCATATTTCTTCATCACTATCTTTGTCACAACGGCTCATTTTATCAATTTCTTATTCAATAATAAAAAACCAAGCTTCAAATTGGCAAAACACGACTTGTACGTTCTGGAACTAGGAATTCGATTGAAGACGAAATAACGAAATAAAAGACCGAGTAACTCGACAATCATAACTTGTGGAAAGAAAAAATGCAAAGCTTTGCATAGCAACTCACACAACACGCATATAATGTCACACATACATATAGTTATACATATTTAGTAGATTTATGGTGGTTCGCGGGTATCCACTACAAATCTACAAAATACATATTTTTACGTGACCCGCGCTCCAGTGACAGACTGCAAAACACGTAAAAATACGTTTCCCTCACGAAGAGTTAAAAGCAAACTTCTAGGGTATTTAGCATTTTTCATTACAACTTTCTAGACTGAAATTCTTTCCCTAGTACTGGCAATATGTATTTCAGATAGCAGATAAAAATACTATTTCGTATATACATAATTTTTAGTTGAATTGTTTTGCAAAGGAATATATAAAACGAAAAGCAATAATGCTGATAAGCTAAGTGGCAAGCATGATATAATAGACGGGTATATTAGTAAAAATGACTAAAACAAATATAGCATGAAATATATGTGCAAAATTTGGTGTATCAATCTTTTTTTTAAATCCATGAACGAAATATCAGAATTACGTTTTGCGAATAATTCACTGAAATTTACTACTTGAAAGACATTAATTTTATTATTAATCTGGGTTGTTATTATTCCAAACGTTTTTGATAGAAATTACTTTAAGATAACCCGATAAAAAATATCTTCAACGAATTTAAAATGCAGATCACACATTCACATTCGGAAAAAATTGAAAGTAAGATTTAAATCAGGAAATAATAATTATATAGATAGAGCTCTTTATTTCCTATACTAAAAAAAATCTACAGATTCATCTATGCTTTCCGAAATTGCATTAAATCTCAATCCATACCCTAAAAATAGGTGCATTAAAAATAGAAACAAAGCTTACAAAAGTCCGTGACAAAAAATTGTCCTTGATGGTCTTGCTTTTACGTTAATTGAACAGCGTTCTTATTCAGCGAGGGCTTTTAAATAATTTGCAAAAAACACTTTAACTAAATGATCTTAATGCAGTATATGGGTTTTCAACGATGTCCTTAAAAGCCGTATAAGAATTAATTCTGGTTCAGAATCCTCATTAAATGGCTTCATGTATATTCAGCTTTAGCCACGCTTTGTCGTGCTGTACAGTTATTGACATCTTGAAAATTAATCTCTTTTAATTTATAATAGAGGTTTTTCTATAGAAAGAAAAATCCTTTCTTGTTCTTCTAAAGATTATTTCAAGGCAAACTAAGGAAGCACTGATTTTTTTATTACCAGATGATATAAAATACATTTGAAGATTATGTGATTCATAATGAAATTAACAGTACGAATAATACAAATATAGTTGAGCTAAGCAAGAATTAGTTTTAGCGTATATGAAATCACCAAGGTTACCACAATGAGAAAAAAAACAAGAGTTTCGTAAACAATAGATTTTCTCTAAAAGTTGCAATTTCAAGGATATAATCACCACAAATAAATTTTAAAATACAGTTATAATTAAGTTAGTTTTGGATTACAATATCATTACACACACACACACACACACACACACACACACATATATATATATATATATATATATATATATATATATATATATATATATATATATATATATATAAAACTGCTGGACAAGGAGAAAGCTGAACAGCTATAGTAATAAAAATGCAGTCTGTAATTCAAGTAAAACAAGGTGCAAGTCGATCTTAAATGTTAACTTTTTCAGAGCTTTTTATATGTCCTAAAATACAAACATTCTTACTACTCAACGACCATTAGACACAAAATCGTACTCTGTCTTTGAAATCTGACATGAAAAAAAAGGAGTAATTCTCCCTTAACTATCATATAATTATTTAATAGGTAAGGGAACATAACATGGGATAAAGTGGGATTCTTCTAGTTTTCATTGTCATATAAACCTAATATGTAATTATTTCCCCCCAAATGTATCTTATTTAACAGGTGATTAAATATATAGGATTCATGTCATAATGAGAACATACAATTATTTTACTAAAAACGTTGTTAATTAAATAAAGTATTATATACCTTTTCATTTTATCATGTTTACACACATGCATAACGCAGATTGTTCACAACCCTTATAAATAGCATATTAAAATTGTATTTGGAATTGTAATCGGAGGTATTTTTTATAAACTCTTTAATACATATATAGTTTTGAAAATTATTTTATAAATATTAATATTAAAAATACTCATTAATTTTCTTCTTAAAGTAGTGTAAATAAACCTATATATCTCGAAAAATTTTGAATTTATATCTTTCCCAAGATCAATATTCTTTAATTTTAAGTAAACTATGTATAGTAACAAAAGAAGTGCTTTTAAATCATTCAAAATTTTAAGAAAAACTACAACATAACATTCAATCATATGCAAAAAAATTTAAAATCCGATAATACGAAATAAAGAGCAAATTAAGCCAAAATTAAAAATCAATTTATTATTAAACGGATTTAAATGTTGCAAAGATTTGTGAAGAGAAATTAATTTTTCTATTTAGCTTCTCTCATAGGCAATTTTATAAAAGCATTTTGTTACCTGAATGGTAAGTAAATACTTATGCCGAAAAATGCAGTAAAAGATAGATTTAAAAAAAAGAGACTTACACCTGCTGAAATCCAATTAAATTGTAAATTAAGAGGAGCAAATATTTTAAATTAGCTTATTTCATTTCACGGATTCCTTCAAGGCGATACTTTTTTCTAAAGCAACATGTTATTAAAGAATCTAATTAAAGTAACTAATAGTGAAATCCTTATAAAGCAAATGTTTAATTATTAGTGTGTAAAAAAAGTTTTAATTCAAGACTTAGAACTTATTATTTAACTTAATTAAATTTCAAGGAGATAAAATCATGCCTTCCATTTAGCGTTTATTAAAAATGTTTTAATTTATACAAAGTTAAGATGATTATACTAATTTCTTTAATTATT
>CM063508.1:160891453-160896453 GCA_032207245.1 Pardosa pseudoannulata
AAAGAATCTCATAAACGTACTCTCCTCTTACTGGTAAATCTTACGAAAACAGAAATTTTAATATGTACAATAGTTTTACGTACGGTATCATTCGCGGTTAAAGGTTTATCAAATGGAATAGAAAAAAATATTAGTTATTAAAATACAAACACTTTCTCGGATAACTAATTTATCTTCAAGAATATTTAACATTGCAGCTGAAGTATCTTGATCCCAAGCCGTAGTAAAAGAAAGAAGATAGTCCAAGGTAAAACATATAGATTGTGGAAACATTTGTTATCTACATTTATCTACAGTTAAAGATAAGTTGCATATGTAGGATTAATACATTTATAATCAGTATCTTATTTCCTGATAAAAAATAGCTGGGGATTAAAACAGATATTGTGTTCACATGAGAGAAGGAAAACAGAAAATCAAAATAGATTCTTTATGAGAAGCTATTTCTTGAAGTGCAGTATCAACTATAGTGATATAAAGTCATATTTGCTTTTACATATTTGTACACATAAGATAGTTGATATATAAAACTTAATTCTAAGAACAAGAAATGAAAAATCATCGAGTAGCATTGGAAATAAGTCCAATACACGACAATTTCCGAAACGTATAAGCTAGATAACAATTTCATCTTAATAAAAGCTAAAAAAACATGATTAAACTTTTAAAATGTATCTAATTCTCTGAGTGGGTATTTTATAAACTCAAATTAATTGACAAATATGTATGTTTATATTAATTTTACAACAGTTAAAGTTTCGAGATTTTACGTATTAGCTCATTTCGCTTCCACATCCCATTTATATTTTAGTTATTGAGAAAAAGTAGTTTTTATTTGATAAGAGGGGATTTTAGATAAAAAAGACAATTTTTTACAGACATTTTACATTAACGTAATGTGAAGTAATTTATTTTATGAGACAGAGTGGTGCATATTTAAAAAAATAAGTTGAAGAAGCTTTTAAATATATATGAAGAAATATAAGAAGAAATTTAAAATATTTTGTAACATAAAAATATAATTAATAAAGAAAGTAAGAAAAACAGACAGGCTAAAATGGTACATCGGGAAAAGTAAGACTAATTGCTACTCATTTATTTAATTCTGTTTACTAATAGATGAATGTTTGTATCATTTTACAGAAAATTAAGCATAATGTTTTTTAATGTTGGAAATAAAACATGCCTAAATGCTAAACAGGTTTAATATGACTAAACATTATATCAAATTGCACACTAGTTATATTTTCAAACAATTTTAGACCATTTTTGATTTTTCATTAGATACGTTTAATGTATCTTACTGATGTTTTAAATCTACATACATTCATTAATTAATCTTGGATCACTTTGCTATGAATTGTTGGGTGCCATATGAGAACTATTATTTCATGGTCTACCTCTTTCAATCCTGAGGGATGTTATACGTATTTTTTATACATGACTGTTCACTGTATCGAATTTTCAATACTTCTAATGTATACAAATTAGCAAAAATTTGAATTCTTTGAGAGTATTCTCGGATTTCTGAAATGCTTATTTTATTACTGAGAGAATCGGTTCCAACTGTTGAGCTGAAAAGTTCATAGGCTGACCCATAGATGGCGCTACTAGTATTAAATCCATATGATTCTTAGTTAGCCTTAACCTTTGAAAGACAAGTGTATAAATTTGAGAGCTGTCGGGCCCTTAATTTGTGAGATATAGTATTTTGAGTGAAGCAACAGTTGTTAGTTTGAAAACAATGGATAAAAAGGAATTTGGTGTGTTAGTAAAGCATTGTTTTTTAGTAAAAAAAATACTTTTGAAGCCAAGGCTTGCCTTGATAAACATTATTCGGACTCTGCACCAGGAAAATCAAAAGTTAAAAAATAGTTTGCTAAATTTAAACCAGATGAAATGAGCACCGAGAACGATTCAAGCAGCGAACGCCCCAAAGAAGCTGTTATCGACAAAAACATAAAAAAGGTTGATAAAATAATTTTGGATGACCATAAAGTGAAGTTGGTCGAGGTATCTGAGACTCTAAAGATATCAAAGGGGAAACTGTTGGACATATCGTGAAAAAATATTTGGGTATACGAAAGCTCTGAGCAAAGTGGGTGCCTCGCGAGCTCATAATCAACCAAAACAACAACGAATTAATGATTCTAAACTGCGTTTTAAGCTGTTTAATTGTAATAAACCCGTGTTTATGCACCGATATATGACAATGGATGAAACATGGTTACATAATTTTACAACGGAGACCAATCGACAGTCGACGGAGTGGACTTCACGTGATGAACTAATTCCAAAGCGTGGAAAGACGAAACAGTCGGCTGGCAGGGTTATGGTATCAGTATTTTGGCATGCACATGTTATAATATTCATAGACCATCTAGAAAAGGGGAAAAATCATCAACAGTGACTTTTACATAGCTTTATTGGAACGATTGAAGGATGAAATCGGGGAAAAACAGTTCCATTTGAAGATGAAGAAAGCGCTGTTTCATCAAGACAATGCACCGTTCCACAAGTCTATGAAAACGATGGCAAAATTATATGAATTGGCCTTTGAATTGCTGTCGCATCTACCGTATTCTTCAGATCTGAACCCAGCAACTTGCGTTCAGACATCAATAGAATGCTCGCTGGAAATAAATCTAGCACCGATGAAGAATTAATTGGCAAAATTGAGACCTATTTTGAGGCTAAAGACAAATCGTACTATAAAATTGGTAACAAAAAATTGTACGACCGCTATAGTCGTTGTATCGCCCTTGAACGCAACAACATTGAACAATAAAATCAAATTTTATCAAAAAAGTTTTTTTTTCTATATTAGCCTACTAACTTGTCAGCGCAACTGTTAATGTGACTTTCAGATATAGTCTATTATTTTAACTATACGTTACATTCAATAAATAACAGGCCATGAGCACCTGTTACAGTAGTAGTTCAATTTATTCAAATATATCAATCCCTTTGGGAAACTATACGGGATATTTATCTGTTCTTGTAAGTCCTAGGTTGCTGCAAGAGCCAATTTTGAGCCTTATACTTCACTTTGTCGTTTAACTTAAATCTTATTCCACGTAAATGTATTTAGAAATCTCCCAACACAGGAAACTAGCAGAGATACAAGGAAAAATTGTGATAGAATAGTACGGTAGAAGTGATAGTATTAAAAAGTCCTTCGGGAATTGCTGAAAATTGTGACAGTAAAATGTCATCTGCATCGGTGTGTTCCTTAATAATCCGAAAGACATGTGGTATCTCATAGATACAGAACTCTAGAATTCCTTTCTTTTGAATAAAAGGGAGAATTCTCCGACCTTGACCATAATATCTGTCCTTCCGGCTATGCGGTTTCCCGAAATGTCACTGGAGTAGTTTTCTGTGAATATTTTATTCTGTTTGGAGGTCCATTGGTTGGGTTATATATGTAAGATACGAGAGTTCCGATGTATCGTTTGGTTTGCTTTGAATGTTTTCAGTTTTATATAGATTTTTTGTATTGATAAAAAAGTTTTTTTTTAAATTTAAAATTATAACATCTCAAAACATACATGTTTAATGAAAATAATGGTTTTAAAATTAAAAAAAAAAATGTCCATATAATAAAGATTAAGTTATAAATGAAGACATCATTTCAACTAAACGGATACGCTTTGTACATTCAAAGACAAAATATATTAATACTTTATATGTCATTATATGCAAAATTTGTATTTTATATAAAACATATAAAATAATGCTGCAAAATTTTTTACTTTGAACTACAGTTTATTTTTTAGAAAACGTGCTCCAAATATGTATGTATTTGGATTTTTTTAATTTAAAAAATATTTTGCTTGTTAAAATTTTTAAACAACAGAATTTACATTTAATATAATTGAGCAATAATTGTACGCATACATTGTGTTACCTACCATTTCTTTTTTACTTGCAATTCTCCGTAATACATTTTAATATTTTCATTATACTTTAATTGAAATAAAGAAAACGCAAGGGAGGGGTAGTTTTTTGCTAAAAATTGAAAGATAAAATTTATTTAAAGGTCATTAAATGTACGAATGACTTTAAATTACGAAATGTGTATGTCAGATTCCCCTCGCTAGACGAAATGTTAAAAATATAAATAAAGAGAATATATTCTTGGGATTATTTTGAATGTTATTAATATTTAAAATGTTATATTTTAAGTTTATATATATTTTTCTAATATTTTCAAAGTCACATATATATTCAATTCTTGTCTAGTAAATTATTTTTATTATTATTATTCCATCAAACAAAGACTCTTCATCTAAAATTCATTACTCAGATTTTCTTTGTAGCTTTATAATTTTCCTTTGAACGAAATTACTTATGATACATAAAATGGATCAATATATAATGTAAAAAAGTCTAATTTTATATTTGAGGAAAAATATAGTTTTACTTTAACAAAAACAACAAGGAATGTCCCTAAACTATTTTTATGTAAGCAAGATTTTATATAATTTTCAGTGTAACACAATCTTCACGAACAAATATTTTCATACAGCAAATGTTTTAAATGACCTTAAATCTCGTTATATGGACTCTCGACTGCATTTCAGTAATATAATTTCAAGTTATTGTATGTTAATAAAAGTGTAGTTTAGAGCTTTATTGTATTATTGTGAAGAGAGCAGGTATTAAAAGTGTTTTCTTTAAAGCCTCAATGCATTTATTTATCGTTATATGGACTCTCGGCTGCATTTCAGTAATATAATTTCAAGCTATTGTATGTTAATAAAAGTTTAGTTTAGAGCGTTATTGAGTTACTGTGAAGAGAACAGGTAATAAAAATATTTTGTTTAAAGCCTCGATGCTTTTATTTAAGTTTAGTTTTCTTAATACTTTTATCTGAACTATTAGGATGAAAATTCTCGTATGACATATAAAAATATTTTTACTTGTTACAAATTAAGTAATTTTAAATAGTAAATTTTAATTTGCTGCATGTACTTTTATTTTATAAATAGTCAATA
>CM063508.1:160903953-160926453 GCA_032207245.1 Pardosa pseudoannulata
ATAAGTACTAATACCAATCATTATGGCGAAATAAACACAATTAACATGATTAGTTTCTAAAAACCAACAACTTCTATTACTTTTTATCAATCTGCTAAAATTTTAATCCAAGTATCGAAGATATTTATTCTTCAAGCGCAGCTAGCAGTCATTTAAAATCCGGAATCATCGGAAAGTAACACATGATATACCACTTTATTCCGGCACAAAACTTCCACTAAGGCTTATTTAAGTAATGTGCTCCAGAGAAAATATACCGAAGATTTTTCAAATACTTTCCATACCAAAAATCAAACTCGCAATCTAATTTATCATTTCATTCTGAGGAATGGTATCATATGACTGCCATACATTTTTTATTGCCATACTTCTGCCGGGCTCTTTTGGGTAAAGAAGCTCTTCTCAGTTCACGATATCTAGAAATTATTCCCTCAGGGAAAGACGTAATGCTCGGGGAAATTGAATAGCATTATGTTATGTTTGATGAATAGAAGCTTGCTTCCTTTGTATTTTAAGCTTATTGCCCGGAAAGGAATTTGAAACTTACCCTGCCCGTCCATTATTTTCTCTCCTATCAATATTCTTTTGATATACGAAATCATGTATTTATAAATATCATATCTGCATTTGTATCCCTTGTTTTATGCCAGCTTTCAAGATGAATGCTCAAACCAATCATATCTAATAATCTCTTCACTGAATGCAGTTATTTATAAAACATTAAGTGTATTGCATTATTTTAAGGTTTTTCTGTGTATATTGTTTAGGGAAGGGGGTAAATATAAGGAAGTTTTATGGGTTATTTCATCAAAATATCATAAAAACATTTCACCTTCCATCAATAAGGTACTAAATTTAGTTTATAACTAAATTCAGTTTATATAAGAAAAGCATATAAGACAGTTCTGATAAACGCTGAGATATTAAAAAATTGTTTTCGAAGGGCGATTTGCTAAAATCTTATAAAGAACGATACATAGAAATAAATTATATACTTTATATCATAGATCATTATAATTATTTTCCCATTAGAGAAATACACTTTCTTTCAGTAACATTTAAATGGTAACATGTCAAATATAATATTGCAGGGAGAGTTTATCAGTTACAAATTAAAATACAGGACATTTAAAAATTTTACGATAATTTCAGGATATAATTTTGTTGTTGTTACTGATTGTTTTTATTTATTGATACAAATTTCCATGTCTTGACTTTTACATAAAAAAACAAAACAAAATTGACGGCGATAAGATGTTTAGTAAAAATTATTTTTGCACAGGAGTATAACACAACAATATTTTTTTCATTTTAAATTTATAGATGTCCATGGCTGTTGATGTATATATCCTAAATCTGAAAACAAAATATTCTGAATAAATGTAAATTAAGAAATTACGGTAATGATTATTTATGTAGTAAATTTTTATGACTAATTTGAGACATAAGAAATATATAACAGAATTAGTATGATACAGTAATTCTAATATCTTCTGAGAATTCAAAAACTCCATCCTTTCCCACTAAAATGCAAACTGACTACACAAGCAATCATGTACTTTATCGATAAGCTTTTATGTGCCAAAATTTGATGGTTTGCTAAAATCTTTTTTTCTATTTTCAAAGATAAAATAAAACAGTACATTTCAATACTTTTGGACTTGTTATTTCTAAAAAACTTAGAATTCATAGAATATTTTTTTTTATTAAATGGGAAACAATCTCTCAGATTTTAAAATGTAATTTAATGAAAATTAAAAAGCAAATTAAAGAAATAGAAATCGTAGATAGTGTGCTGTCTGTTTTTAAAAAAACTGAAGTTGGAACAAAAAATTCGAAAAGAAACGCGAATTTGGTGCAAGGATTGCGAGGTAGGATTTTGCATCTAGCCTTATTTCGAAATTTATCATACAAAACTTCATTTCTAATGAACGTTTTGTAAGTCTTTTGCATTTTTCATTAGTATATACGTTTTGCTTTTGTATTTTATAAAAAGAATGAAAATTTAATAAGATTAATTTCCAATATTAAGCTTTTATATCATTATTATACAATTTTAATTTTTCTGAACACTTTTTTAGGACATAATTATATATTAAAAAAAACTCTTCTACAAAAATGTTTGGTATATTTTAACTCTAAAATGTATATAGATTTCAAATATGTAATAAAAAATATGCAATTTTTGAACCTATTTTGAAAAAATAAATACGATAATAAATACAAATAAATTCCTGAACACCTATTTTTTTAGGACCTAATTCTATATTAAAAAAAACCCTCTTTTACAAAAATTGTTTGTATATTTTAACTCTAAAATGTATATAGATTTGAAATATGTAATAAAAAATACGCAATTTTTGAACCTATTTTGATAAAATAAATACGATAATAAATACAAATAAATTCCTGAACACCTCTTTTTTAGGACCTAATTCTATATTAAAAGAAAATTCTTTTACAAAATTTTTTTCTATATTTTAACTCTAAAATGTATATAGATTTGAAATATGTAATAAAAAAAATACGCAATTTTTGAACCTATTTTGATAAAATAAATACGATAATAAATACAAATAAATTCCTGAACACCTCTTTTTTAGGACCTAATTCTATATTAAAAAAAAACTCTTTTACAAAAATTGTTTGTATATTTTAACTCTAAAATGTATATAGATTTGAAATATGTAATAAAAAAATACGTAATTTTTGAACCTATTTTGATAAAATAAATACGATAATAAATACAAATAAATTCCTGAACACCTCTTTTTTAGGACCTAATTCTATATTAAAAAAAAAACTCTTTTACAAAATTTTTTTGTATATTTTACCTCTAAAATGTATATAGATTTGAAATATGTAATAAAAAATACGCAATTTTTGAAAATATTTTGATAAAATTAATACGATAATAAATACAAATAAATTCCTGAACACCTCTTTTTTAGGACCTAATTCTATATTAAAAGAAAATTCTTTTACAAAACATGTTTGTATATTTTAACTCTAAAATGTATATAGATTTGAAATATGTAATAAAAAATACGCAATTTTTGAACCTATTTTGATAAAATAAATACGATAATAAATACAAATAAATTCCTGAACACCTCTTTTTTAGGACCTAATTCTATATTAAAAAAACTCTTTTACAAAATTTTTTTCTATATTTTAACTCTAAAATGTATATAGATTTGAAATATGTAATAAAAAAATACGCAATTTTTGAACCTATTTTGATAAAATAAATACGATAATAAATACAAATAAATTCCTGAACACCTCTTTTTTAGGACCTAATTCTATATTAAAAAAACTCTTTTACAAATATTTTTTGTATATTTTAATTCTAAAATGTATATAGATTTGAAATATGTAATAAAAAATACGTTATTTTTGAACAAAGTTTGATAAAATAAATACGCAGCGAGAGGGTTAACGTCAAAATAGCTTCTCCGAAATTCACCACGTATGTAGCAGGATTTGTGCCAAAGCTCGTTGGGGTGGTATAAAATAGGTTCGAATTACAACCGGCCAATTACTCCCACTCACGTCGTCGGTCGAAAACTAATCTGTTGTGTCCGTGGAACCAATTTTCGTTGTCAATTACAGTATACCATGCATAAGTGGCGATGCATTGAAAGGGAAGGATGAGGGTGTTCCCGAGCATTAAACGACGGAATGCCAATTAAGGATGATACAGAACATGACAGAACCAGTTTCTCACTCAAGTTTATTTTGGCGAATAATCATAGCGACGAAGAAAATGGAACTTCAGGTTAACTTGTTTATCGTTACCATTCATGAATTCTTGTTGCTATCTTGTTCTATTCATTATATGCATATTAATGTCAATCTCAGTTTTAAGCTCTAATTTTTGATGGCATAACTGGTGCTACGGAATCGTATAATTAAGTTTATACCTTTACAATTGTTTCAAATGACATAGACGATTAAAAACATTAATCCCTGATTAGAGTACAGAAAAAAAATGGGGATTGCCTTTGACATATATATATATATATATATATATATATATATATATATATATATATATATATATATATATATATATATATATATATATATATATATATATATATATATATATATATATATATATATATATATATATATATATATATATATATATATATATATATATATATATGTATATATATATGTATATATATATATATATATATATATATATATATATAATATATATATATATATATATATATATATATATATGTATATATATGTATATATATATATATATATGTATATATATATATTTATATATATTTATATAAATATATATATGTATGTATATATATATATATATATATATATATATATATATATATATATATATATATATATATATATATGTATATATATATATATATATATAATATATATATATATATATATATATATATATATATATATATATATATATATATATTATATATATATATATATATATATATATATATATATATATATATATATATATATATATATATATATATATATATATATATATATATATATATATATATATATATATTATATATATATGTATATATATATATGTATAAATATATATATATATATATATATATATATATATATATATTTATATATAATATATATATATATATATATATATATATATATATATGTATATATGTATATATATATATATATATATATATATATATATATATGTATGTATATATATATAAATATATATACATATATATATATATATATATATATATATATGTATATATATATGTTATATATATGTATATATATATAATATATATATGTATATATATATATATATATATATATAATATATATTATATATATATATATATATATAAATATATATATATATATATATATATATTATATATATAAAATATATATTTAAAATATATATATATATATAAATATATATATAAATATATATATATATGTATATATATATATTTATATATATTATATTAAATATCAAATATATATATATAAATATATATATATATATATAAATATATATAATATATATTATAATACATATATATAATATATAATATATATACAAGCCTTACGTGTGTTGCTCCCTCATAGGCAGCGATGAATTCCTATCTAAATGGTACTCCCAAAATAAAAATATTATTTACAAATCAGCGGATTGTGTGGTTAAATACTAATAAAAGCAAGTGAATTCATTTATAAAAATATTTAAAGCTCTACTTTGTTAATCTAAAACATAACCTCAGATACTACAGGATTAGTAGAAAAAAAACTACGGAAATATTGCCTTTAAGTTTGGTTTTATCATTCGACCATCAAGGACAGCAAATTAACTGTTTAAATGTAAAGCAATTTCCTAACTCATTTCCGACAATTTTCAGACTTTTAACATCATTAATTCCTTTCCATAAACCAGGTAGTTTTCTTTCGTTATCGTGAAAAATATACGACCGCGATACCAGAAAGAGAACGATAAGTAAGAGACGGGGGGGGGGGATCTCGACACTGAGCATTTTCTATTTCAATTTTTATGAATAAAGTTTTCCAAGACAAATGAAACTCGAAATATATCAAATACCGCTCCACTTCTCGCTTTGAAAAGATTCATATTTCGTTTCCAGTATCTTGACAGTTCGAAATAGATAACTCGCTTAAAAAGCTCATTTGTCAATGTATGGAATCGGAATTTTGGATAATTGAAACGTTTTCGCGGGCAAACAGAGTGGATAAGTGCGGACGTGGGGAAGAGATGAATGGTTCAAGCGATTTTCGTTTCAGAATTTGGAAAAGGAAATTGATTCTGACGAAATACCCCAGCGTCTGAGATATCTTCAAAAACCAAAAGTGAAGTTATGTCCATAACATGTTCAATTGCTATTATCTGGACGATTATAAATCCATTATTGTGTGTATATTTTGCTCTCTTGTTTGCGAAGGGTATTTAGAGTAAGTATTATAATCATCAAATAATCCGATTTCGACACTTTACTTTCCAGCTAAGGATAAAAAATTATTTTAGTACCGTGTTTTTGTTATTCCGTATGTAAATAGAATAACTTAAAAGTATAATACTGAAACATTTAATATAATTAAAATATACGATTGTTTTACTAAATTAGTCAACATAAAGGAATTATTTTAAACTTATGGATTCATAAAATGTAGAGAGAAGAATCGATATTTTGAAAGTAAAAATGGTATTGTTTGGCGACTTCTTGAAATGACCGACAAAACAACTTTAATGTTCCAGCGTCCAGCTATAGGTAAAAAAATATTTTAATACTGTATGGGTTTTTTTCGTGCTTCCGTATGTAAGCAGAAAAACTCAAGATCACTATTCTCACGGATCTAATATATAATTCACGTATACGTTTTTAACTAAATCGGTCAACATAAAAGGATTATTTAAAGAATATGTATTTTTAGAACTTAGAATTATGCGTTTTTGTACTTCCGTATCAAAACAAGTATCTTAAAATACCAATTCAACCATTTAATATAATTCACATACAGAAATTTTACCAAATCTCTCTACACAAAGACATTCTTCGAATTATATGGAATTGATACATATGATTATGCTATAATAATAATATTTTGTAAGTTAGAAAGGAATAATTTAGTGACTTCTTGAAATGGCCCCAAAAATAAGCTCAAAATTCCAGCGTCATAAAAATATGTAAAAGCGATAATATGTTTATGAAATGTGTACATACTATTGCCTAACTGATACTATTATTGCGTTTATTTTATGTTCTTATTTATTTATGAATGATATTAATTTCTAATAAATATTATAATCATTAACATCTTGTGCCGAACGATGGCCGAATGGTTAGGGTGCTGGCCTTTAAAACCGGCGTTCGTGGGTTCGAATCCCACTGTGACATGGATGCTTGTAGTAGTTCGGAATCGTCTTTAAGCTGTAGGTCCCGGTCTCATTAGCCCTTGTGTTGCAACACAGTAGCCCGTAGCACTCCAGACCAAACCATTAATATTTTGATCTTGAGAAATAAATGGATATTCTAGGTCTTGAATAAGACCAAGAAAAAAAATGTTTTCTAACATTTCTAAATTTGTGTCTTTATATATATATATATATATATATATATATATATATATATATATATATATATATATATGTATATATATATATATATAAGCAGAATGAACAAACATCTTGTAACATCTTAATTATAAAGGTAGGTGTTCTGTTTTCAGTTATTACATCTAACCGGTTTCGAAAAGGAAATATGTCATTTTATATATTATTCTTTTGTAATTACATAGTCAAATTAATAAAGAACAATTAAAGATAATTTTATGGCGTGATCAGACTGTTCTGTTGTTGGGAAGTCAACATGTTGTCTGAATATGCAGAAAATCAAACGATGAAGCAGACTTAGAGTAAATAAAACTCGTGTTAATAAAGGACATATCTTTTAACATATACATACATTCTGCTACTTGCTGCACACTTAAGGAAAGAAATAGACGAACAGGCAAATACGGACTGATCCTAGTGACTCAAATGCGATCCTTTTCATAGGTTGAACAACCACTGAGAATTAAAAAGCATTACATAAATTTTCGGCCGAAGCTAAAGGGACGTCATACTTTCCAATGCAACAGATTTGACAGTAAGCGATCAAGAAAGAAAAATAAGCAACTTATAATATTACCAAATTCGAGTGTGTTCTTTCAAGTGATATCACGAACATCTTACTAAGCAAATCTCAAATTAAGCGATTCGTTCTGAGTTATATCAAACTGGTTTCAAATATGCTTTACACAATATTCTTTCGTTGTAGCTAAATTAAAATAATATAACACAATTCATTTTTCGTCTCTCCACTTTTTTTCTTTTATATTACTTTTTTCAATTGGAGTGGTATCTTAAATAATATATTTGTAGCAATATTAAGACATTTAATGTCTGAAACTTGTTTAATTTTGTCACAAATAAGCCACAAAGAAACAATCATTCACCTCTATTTAATTTAAAAATTTTCCTAATGTTCTCATAGAGATAAAGACAAAACTCATACAGTTACATATACGCAGTTGACGGAAAGCTAAATACAACTCATAAAGCTAAACGTTATCTTGAAAAGTATTTCACAAACAATTTAGTATGTTTCCGATAATAGAAATAATTTGTATTTTCCACTATATCGTAACACACATCCAGTCTGATTACCCACAATTAAAATTGATTGTAAATTTATACGTTATTTTTAAGATATGTTGTTTTAACTTATACCACATTTTTATAAAGAGGAAGGATTATTTTTAAACATTGAGAAATGAACAAAGAGTGAGAACTTAATTTCAGTGTTATGAGAGAAGATAACAAAAGAAAAATGATTGATATCATCTATATATCGATTTTATAGCAAAATCGATTTCATGTATTTAAAAAAAAATTGAACCAATCGCGTGCTAAAAACCGTTACCGGCTAAGTACGCCATCCCACATCAATAACAAATTATTGCACTCCCGGAAGTCTATTGAAGTAAGATAAATCGAAATTCTATTATCGCTCTCAATGGGGAATTTTCTTTCGCAGCATCAAAATAATCAAAAGTTGATAGCAATTCCATCTTGGAAAAATATCTGTTGAAGACTCTCAAATATCATTCTACTTATGGAGGGCAAAAGTATATATATATATATATATATATATATATATATATATATATATATATATATATATATATATATATATATATATAATATATATATTTATATATATATATAGTATTTATATATATATATATATATATATATACATATATATATATATATATTATATATAATTATATATTTATACTTATTTATTATATATATATATATATATATATATATATTTATATACATAAATATACATATATATATAATATTAATATATATATAAAATATATATATATTTATATATATATATATATAAAAAATATATACATATATATATATACATATATATATAAATAATATAAAAAATATTTATATATAAAATATATAAATAAATATATATTTAAATATGTATATATAAATGTTTATATATAATATAATATATATATGTAAATATATATGTATATATAATAATATTATTTTTTATAAAAAAATCATAATATATAGCATTATATAAAAATATATATACAAATATATACAAATACATTTATATAATAAAGAAATATATATTATATATATATATATATATATATAAATATATATATATATATATATATATACATATATATATACAGTATATATACATATATAATACTTAAAATTATATGTATATATATAAATATATATCATATTATATATTTTATAAATATTGTTATATAAATCTATAATTATTTTTTTAAAAATATATATATATATATATATATATAAAATATATATAAATATATATATATATTATAAATATATGTATTTGTTATTTATCTAAATAAAAAATTTATATAATATATATAAATACATATCATATACATATATAAAACACAAAATAATATACAATACAATAAATAAAAAAGAAAATACACCTTCACAAACCTTCACAATAAGCACACTCTTATATAAACACTCTCCTCTCCCACACACCACACAAAAAATAATCTATGTCCACTAAAACAAAAAATATAAAATTCTATATCGATATATTTAACAAAATAAAAAAATAGAAATAAAAAACATTTATATTCAAGAATCGTACATATAAAAAATATAACCAAACATAATATAAAAATATATTAATATAAATAAAAAAATATCTAATATAAAAAATATATAAATGATTACGAATACTTGTCCTATTTTAAACCATTGACAAAACAGCATAACAGGTCCTCTAAAAGATAGTTCAGGAGTGTGTTTGTAAACTCGCCGAGCGGTTTGCGATGTTTCTACTTCCGATTGTAAGTCATACCCTAATCATCTGGATATACTTTCGCATGGGTCTCGTATAAGGAGCAGGTATGGAGGCTAAATAATGAGCCCTAGAAGTTTAAACTTAACAACTGTTCATTTATTTAACAAAAAAAAAATGTTTTAAATAAAACAAATCAACTCAATGTAGATGCAATCTAGTGTCCAGCGATGAGATCACTCTAGACAACTTGCTCATCTCAAAGTTCAGCCCGGAGTCCCTTCCCGTTTCTTCTTTTCCAAACAGGAAACCTCGGTTTTAGATGAGAGCGACACCCCCCTCTCTCTTTACCTTTGTCCTTGGAGTCACCGAAACGCCCTTTGGTGCTCAGCTGACGCGGTCACACAAAGCACAGTTTCTTTTCTCTGTCGGCGCGTTAACAAAACGGCACATTTGACACCTCTAATCATCCGTGCGTCAAAAGGAGCATTACTGGTACAATGCTGCCGTTTTCCAATTGTCCAAAAGAATAAAAGTTATCCCGACCACTTACAGAGACGGACGCGACTATTACAGTGTTTACATTTATATCATTAATTAAATTTATGGGTAAATAACAATAGTTAGTATCAATGGAACTACATACTATAAATACACAGATAAAGCGATCTATGCATGCCTGTAGTTTTTTTAACTTTGAGAGAATCGAAGTAATCATAGTCAAATTAAATTTAAACTGTATTATATGTTTAAAGTTTATTATTCTCTATTTACACAATTGCCCTATTTTTATATTTATATATAGCCGAGCATGGATAGTGCATGAATTGCATATTTTCAAAAATCATAAGTGTACCTATGTACTTTCCCATGCCCTCATGGTCAGCATACATAGCTGTGGACTAAATTGCCAAGAAGAATTTAGGTGCAGCTGTTGACTTCAAGTTTTAGTGGGGAACACTGCGGAGGGGTTATAGCTCACAAGTGGCACAAGTGTAACAGTTAAGCCCAGTCAGGAATGTAGCCGTGAGATATGGGGGCAGGGGCTAAGTAATAATGTCAGCTTTCACCAAAGAGGCCATTTTAATAAGCCTACCTGAAATCCCGAAAAGGGTGCATATGGGGGAAATTTCACCAAGTATTTGGGACAGAAAAAAGAGGCGTTTAACTGAGGTGTAAGGGTGTGGAAAGAAAGTGGCAAAATGATTCGATGTCGGGATTCAAGAGTCGCTGGACATTGAGATCCTGTGAGCAAGCCTGAGAGCTCGGGCCAGCAATCCATTTCCAAACCCGCATGCGTATGATCGGTACTCTAGCATAGACGTCCAGAAAAAGGATTGGGACAGCGAAAAAAGTGACGTTAAACCGAGGTGAAAAAGTGGAAAAGAAAGTTGAGAAAGGAGTCGTAGTCGAGATACAAGAGTTGTTGTACCTCGAAATCCCGTGTCCGCATGCCCGCACCGACGTCCAGCCTGTTGACAGCCCCAGCCTGCTTCCCTGTAATTACTGGAGGTAAACATAATAATATTCATAATTATTACCTTGGTCTCATAATCTTTTGATAAGGAGTACTATTTCAAGAATATTGAAGAATAGCAAAACCAAATAATTGCAGGTCATGTTAAAATCAAGTGATGTATTAATTTTTAAATATTGTACATATTAAATGTTTTAATTTAAATATTAGGTATTTTCCTTTAATTTAATAGTGTATAGTTTACTGCATTTCCTCTTTGAGAACAAACACTCGTTTGTGTTGTAAGTATGTTACAACAATAATTATGTAGCAAAAGAAGGGGAGGGGGGAGATTGTCTAAAATTTCGACTTTAGATTGCCAAAATAGTCTGGAAATTGAAATCAGCGGTTTCTAACGATGGCTTTACAACTTATCTGTGGGCGTTGGAAATATCTAGTGGAGCTATTTCGGTCGAATTCAAATTCAGGGGGTGTTGAAAACCAATCACTACGAGTAATACTCCAAAGAATGTACTGAAATGTTTGATTAACACTAAACGTACCAAACGCATTTCCAACAAATAGTTCTAAAAGTGTTTGTAAATAATGAAGAGCATTGATTTCAGAATAACGGTCATTATAAAGACGCAAAATATCTTAAACAACTGCCCTCATAACGAGTTCAGTACTCTTCAGTATTACTAGGGTTATACTTCAATAATACATATTTGCTAATCAAACTCTGGAAAATACTCTAATATTATTAATAACTGTTAATAAATTAGTTTTAAAAATATATTCTTGTTTTATATTTTTATAATGCAGGTTTGACTATGGCTTTACCACAACACATGTCAACTACATCATGTTTTTTGTGATTGAAAACTTAAGAACCGATATATTACTAAATTGATTTTTGGAATCATATCTTAAAATTTTTCTTCAAAGGTTTTCTTTAAAACAGTGATTATCGTGTCAATAAATTCTACAGCACGGATTTGAATGCCACAGTATTTTACTTTTTAGTTTCTAATTTTCTATGCAATAGCAACTGTATCTTGCATTTCGAAATGCAATGGAACGCTGAATTTGAACACAAATTTTGAGGATAGAATAGGAAGAGTTAGGCTAACCCAACAATAGTCAGGCCTCATTTTATATTTTGCTTCTTTTTGGGAACAACGGATTTCGAGCTCATTCTATCAACGTTCACTTTCAGAATTTTCAAGCTGCATTTTTGGGACTTTCACAAAAGTTGCTCTATATATTTAGCTAATATATTATGCACATTATATTTTGATTGCATTCGCGCATGCTCAGAGAAACAATATTTAGTAAACCTGCTTATTTTTCATCCAATATTTATTATTTTTTACTTTCAGTTGCAGGGTATTGTGTACAATTTTGCTGGACATGCGTCTCAAAAATAACATTATTTGATATTGAGAAAAAATTATAAGCAAATTTGAGTTGATTTGGGATGATTTGATTATTTGGGATTGATTTTGTAAAAACCTTAATTCCTCCACGAGTATATATGCTATCTTCATAATAGTAAACACAGATTATTGCAAGAATCATCTTAATCAGTTCCAACGCTTTTCATGTATTACTTTTTACAGGGTTATCCAAAATATATTCATTTTTCTTCAATATGTTTACTGTCCCCTATGGAGTTTCGAAAAAAATTCTTAGCTGAAATATATGACTTCTACCATCCTATTTACACACCTGAGGTTTCAGGAGATTTCCTCGTGGATTTTTCTAGATATTCAACAAAATGTCTAAAATCGCAAGTGATCTGTCATTATTTAGAATATAGTTTAGGCAGATAGATTGTTATGTAGAGATTTCATAAACAGATGGAAGAGTTACATAGGAATACCCAACCTATAGAGCTCCTAGAGACAATCTGTTCATCGTACAAAGTCAAAAGAACCATTGATATCGATAGATAGAGGAGCAATGTACTGACTTTCGTTCAGATTGGAAGGCACGGCGTTATAAACTACATACATTGTGTCACTCGCTATCGTATGCTCCCGGCACCTTAACTTGAGTTCACAAAGAAATCTTCTACTTTGAACGAAGTGCTCTGATATGAAGTTGTAAGTGAAACTAGTTATATAAGGAAATTAAATAAGGATTGCTGAGGCATTAAGATATTAATTTTAGTGCATGCGAAGTTACTAATTTTACAGAGCAGAACAGTTTTGGCACATACTGCAATTTCAGGTTAGAATCATCAGAAATTTATTTATAAATGCAAACAAAGTTAAATTAGTTTTAGGCTAAAACTATTACTGCATATTAATATATATATATATATATATATATATATATATATATATATATATATATATATATATATATATATATATATATATATATATATATATATATATATATATATATGGGGGTTGTATTACATTTAAAGCCATCTGGCCATTGTCTTTCTCTACAAATTGGTAGGTTTAGTCTTAGGTTAAATCTATCAATGCATATATATATATATATATATATATATATATATATATATATATATATATATATATATATATATATATATATATATATATATATATATATATATATATATATATATATATATATATATATATATATATATATATATATATATATATATATATGTATATATACATATATATATATATATATATATATATATATATATATATATATATATATATATATATATATATATATATATATATATATATATATATATATATATATATATATATATATATATATATATATATATATTATATATATATATATATATATATATATATATATATATATATATATATATATATATATATATATATATATATGTATATACATATATATATATATATATATATATATTATATATATATATATATATATATATATATATATATATATATATATATATATATATATATATATATAAAGCGTTCTAAATATCAAATGATAAACTGAGACAGTTGATAGTAAGGCATCAAGAGGAGCAAAAGAAAATGGAACATAGCGTGAAAAACTCCGTTAAGTGTATGAAATTCACTGAAAAATTAGAATTAAATAAATATTAATAGCCATTTAAAATAAAATTCAAAGTAAAAAATGCCGTGCATAACTGATTAATTATTTTTATTTTAGGAGAAAGAAAACGTTATGGAAATATAAAATATTTTAATAAGAACACTTTAGAAGTTATTTCCTTTCCTTAATATGTTTCCCATTTAGTAGCGACAATAAAAAATGAATATGTCTTCCCTTTTAAATATACGTACATCCGACGCCCCATGGGGAACCTCCCAAACATTTTGTTTTTTTTTAAATTATTAATTTTAAAAGTCATCAAGTACTCTACCACTTTGTTAGCAATTTGTCAGTGGCACAGAAAAAAAAACAGAATCATTTTTCCGATATTTTTTCATCACATTCCCGAAATATCTAATCAAAGATCTGCAGCTGTTTCATCACATGATTAAATCCCTTTGGAGAGGGGGAAAAAAAATTGATATCGAAGTAGTCTCTCTTTTAAAAGGAAGAAGCAACGCTCTCTCAAAGGAATAACACGCGCGTTGACTTATAACTTCTTTATCTTTTTTCAATATATTTATCGATATTTAATAATAGCTAGTAGATTGCAATATATAGAGTTTTAAACTGTAGCAGTTATATAAACAAATTATCATTTTCAGTTGCAGTAATGCGTATTATTATTACTACATTTACATCATTGATAAATATATGTAAGGTTTGGAATTTTAAAGTTAGAAATTAAAGAATTAATTATTAAAAAGATAGCTAACTCTTCGTGAAAGGTAAAAGGAAATCGTGCCAAATTCTACTAGAGAGAACAGGTAAATCTTATGGTCTGGTGAAGTCTTTCTGTATTAAATAAGGTAAAAAAATGAAAATGTCAAAGATGGAATTAGCTGTTTGAATAAACTTTAAATGCTTGAAATAAATATATTCATTTAATATACATATGTATGTATATATGTGTGTGTTTAAATATACGAGGGGCATCCAGAAAGTAAGTTTCCATATTTAAAAGAAAAAAAAAGAAAACTTTATTGTTCAAAAGACATATTTATTGGCAACAAGTACAGCAAAGTTTCAGCTATTTTTCAACATAGCCACCACCAGCATTGAGACACTTTTCGTATAATGGGATCAACTTTTGTATACTTCTGCCGTAGAACTCTGCTGCCTGTGAAGGGAACCAGCCTTCCCGTCCCAAAACTCCGTACACATCCCTTTCCGTACCAGCGTTTTTTTGAATTTGGTCCTGACCGAATATCCACTATGATGCCAATGCATTGACTGCTGCTTGGTTTCCGGGGTTAAGTGTGAAATCCAAGTCTCATTGTCCGTGACATATGTATATATGTATTTTTTATATGTGTATATGTATATATGTATGTTATATGTATACTTTCGAGGAACTCTTCTCCATCGTCGTGATACCGTAGCATAAATGTCAGTGATGACCCTAAGTGTTCAATTTTGTGTTCGGATGTCAATTTCGGCTCATAGACCTGACAGAGTGACGATGAATTTCAACTGGCGCAATGCTTTGTGCATTCAAGATAACCGACCTAACCTTGCAGACGGCGGGAGAAAGAATTAGTGTTTTCTTTCCGGACCACTGCTACCCCGCTACTGGTTACTACTATGTTACATACCCCGCTACTATGTTACATACTCGCAATTGAAACGTTTATTTAAGTTTAATTTAAAGGGGAAAATATCAGAAACTTACTTACTTTCTGGATGAGCCTCGTATGTATTATATCCACCACAAGTGGAAACAGGTGTTCATGTTCGGTACTGCTCAATCGTAAGCCATCAAAGACAAAATCAAAATTTGGAAAAGAAGCGTTGAGTTCATTTTGACAACTTGTCTATGTAATTTCATTACACTAAAGTGGTATACATTTGGTTTTAATGTGGTGTTGGATTCTAATGTCTTACTCAGTGCGTTAATATTAACGTAATAGATTTATATAAGATAATGATTTATATATTTGAGCTAAGTATTAATTAATTTTGATAATTGCGAAGTCGCTAACAATTAGAGGAAAAACAAGACGATCTTCGGCAAAAGGAACAAATTTAGGGATAGAATCTTGATAAATTTATTTTACAATACAATTAAATACAATTGTAATATTGTTAGTTTTGGGTTGAAATATTATCACACTCACACACACACACACACACACATATATATATATATATATATATATATATATATATATATATATATATATATATATATATATATATATATATATATATATATATATATATATATATATATATATATATATATAAGTGCGTTGGATTAAAGCAATAACGATATGATTTTTAGAAATGTCGTTTTCATTTGTTCTTTTGAAGAACATCGTATTGTTGTGAACTGTACATCAAAATGGAGAAGTGGACTGTGAGAATATCCGGAAAGCTCTTGGCTATCGCCAAAGTGAATTTCCAACACCATATATTTTATGTAAAACAGAAATTATAGAGAATTAGAAGTACAGATTTCTGTGACAAATTCGAACATATTACTCATTCTTCTAACGGAAACACAAAAATAACAATTTTATTTTAATTTAAAATACTTACTTTAATGTGTTCATTATATCCTACACAATATTTTCTAACTTTCTGTTTAGCAGTTACGATTGTGAACAAAGTAAGGGAGTTTAATTATGGAGACCTATAGACTAAAGAAACTACAATTTCTTCATTATGTCTTACACAGTATTTTCTAAATTTCTGTATAGTAGTTACGATTTTGAACAAAGTAAGGGAGTTTAATTATGGAGACCTATAGACTAAAGAAACTTCTATTTCTTCATTATGTCCTACACAATATTTTCTAACTTTCTGTATAGTAGTTACGATTGTGAACAAAGTAAGGGAGTTTAATTATGGAGACCTATAGACTAAAGAAACTTCTATTTCTTCATTATGTCCTACACAATAATTTCTAACTTTCTGTATAGTAGTTACGATTGTGAACAAAGTAAGGGAGTTTAATTAAGGAGACCTATAGACTAAAGAAACTTCTATTTCTTCATTATGTCCTACACAATATTTTCTAAATTTCTGTATAGTAGTTACGATTGTGAACAAAGTAAGGGAGTTTAATTATGGAGACCTATAGACTAAAGAAACTTCTATTTCTTCATTATGTCCTACACAATATTTTCTAAATTTCTGTATAGTAGTTACGATTGTGAACAAAGTAAGGGAGTTTAATTAAGGAGACCTATAGACTAAAGAAACTTTTATTTCTTCATTATGTCCTACACAATATTTTCTAAATTTCTGTATAGTAGTTACGATTGAGAACAAAGTAAGGGAGTTTAATTATGGAGACCTATAGACTAAAGAAACTTTTATTTCTTCATTATGTCCTACACAATATTTTCTAAATTTCTGTATAGTAGTTACGATTGTGAACAAAGTAAGGGAGTTTAATTAAGGAGACCTATAGACTAAAGAAACTTCTATTTCTTCATTATGTCCTACACAATATGTGCTAAATTTCTGTATAATAGTTACGATTGTGAACAAAGTAAGGGAGTTTAATTATGGAGACCTATAGACTAAAGAAACTTCTATTTCTTCATTATGTCCTACACAATATTTCTAAAACTGTAATTAGTTACGATTGTGAACAAAGTAAGGAGTTTAATTAAGGAGACCTATAGACTAAAGAAACTTCTATTTCTTCATAGTTAACAATATTTTAATTTCTTTTAGTAATTAACAGTAAAATTAAATAAGCTATAGACTAAGAAATTATTTCTTCATTATTTAAAATATTTCTAAATTTCTTAATATACGATTGTAACAAAGTAAAGGATTTAATTAAATATATAGACTAAAGCTTTTATTTTTCATTATGTCCTACACATATTTTCTAAATCTTATAGTTCGAAACAAATAAGTTAATTATAATTGTACATATATAAAAACATTCATAAACTTTTTTAATTTTTTCAAATTAACTATTACTTATAAATTGAAAAAGATCAACTAAAAATAAATGAAACGTTAAATATTTATTAAACATTCTTTAAAATAAATCAAAGAACTTGTAAATTTATATTTATAATGTTTTAAAGTCAACATTAAGATTAGTTTAGTTTATATTAATTAATATTATAAACAATAAAATTGTAAATATTTAAATTATTCATAAAATTAGATTAATTACAAGGGAAATTGTTTTTACTAATATTAGATTTATTTAAATAATTTTTCCTTCTAAAAAAAATGTATAAAATCATTTTGAAATGGAAATATTTTTTTTCTTTTAAAAATTTTCAATATAAAAATTAAAATATTTACATTATTGCTATAATTTTTAAAACATATTTACAGTTTTGATGAATTTAACTTGCTTCCAAAAATAATAATTTTTTATATAGTAAAAAACGAAAGCTTGTTTGAACAACTCGAAAAAATTTCTGACACACTGTGTGCAAATTTACAACATAAAGTAAATTTCATTAATTAACTTTCCTTATTTAGGTATAATTCTCTACTTAATGAAACATTTAAAAAGCATTAGAAATTTTACATTAGGGAATTGGATACAAAAAAATTATTTCACTTACAATAAATAGTACATAATATAAATAACAGCGAATAAAGTAGGTATAGTTTCATTGCAGGCCTATGGTGTAAAAATTTGAAATCAATATGTAGAATAGTTTTTCTTTATTTGCTTATAGTGTGCGTGAGTTAAAAAAAAATACCATTTTGAATAAATTGAATTTAAAGGTGCTATAGTTTCTTTAAAAGCTTTGATATTAAATGTAAGTACTGTATAGTTTTACAGTTTTTTTATTAGAAAGCTTTAATGTGATTTACTTTAAACGTTTCGCATATGTACAGTAATTTTAAAATGTAAAAATCAAGAAATCGAATTTTTGAAGGTTTAGAAATTATGTTTATCTTTAAAATATTCAATTAAAAGTTAAAATATCTATACATTTATTGCAAAGTACATTTTTAATGAAGTATATTTAAGTCTATCAAATAGGTTTATCAAACCACCCTAGAAAGATTTATTTAATATTTTCTGTGGAATCAGCACTTACGATTATTTTGTCTTTAGACGAGTCTTAAATTTTAATCACCGCTTCACATAAAATCGTGACATCTTTAAGTAAAATTTAAATGATCCCTATATAATAACTTAATATTCAGTGGAAGTTTAGATGGTTTTATTCGACATTTAAATCTCAGAATAAAATGATTTTTCCTTTTATAAGAGGCAAAAAGTGCTTTAATATATTCAATTAAAAACCAAAATACCTTTATCTTTATTGCAAAGTACACTTTTAATGTAGTATAACTAAGTCCAACAAATAAGGTTATCAAACAACTCGAGAAATCTTTATTTAATATTTTCTAGGGAATCAGCACTTAAAATCATTTTGACTTCAGACGTGGCTTAAATTTTAATCACCGCTTCACATAAAATCCTGCACATCCTTAGCTAAAATTTAAATGAGTGCTCTATAAATAACTTAGTATTCAGTTCAGGATAAAGTTGTTTTATTTTTGCGATGTCAAAGCTACGAATGAAATAATTTTCACGTCTTTTTCAAGCCGAATGGGATTAACAGTATTCGATTAAAAACCAAATTAGTTAATCATTATCCTAAAATATATTTCTAATCAAGTGAAACCTATTGTTTCACATTATTACTTTTATCTTAAGCATTATATTCGAATAATAAAATAAAATTACACTTTTTATTGATATATATTTCTTTTTCCTACTTTGTGCAGCTAGATATCGAAAAAAATACTACATCGAAGTAAACAGTATTTTCTATATTTATATATTTTGGGATTAACAGTATTCAATTAAAAACCAAATTACTTAATCATTATCCTAAAATATATTTCTAATGAAGTTAAACTTATTGTTTTACATTATTAATATTTTTGTTAAGCATTATACTTGAATAATAAAATAAAATTACTCTTTTTATTGATATATATTTCCTTTTCTTACTTTATATAGCTAGATATCGACAAAAATTACTACATCAAAGTAAACAGTATTTTTCTATATCCAACTAAAATAGATTTTGATAAATAGAATGAATTTAATTGTACCCTGTACTAGTGTAACAAAAGGTTACATTCGGTTCAGCTTTTTTTACATCTTCCTGTGAGGCATCGTCAATGACATACAGAACTGGACAGTTTTGAACTAGTAGAAACTTCAGACTTCTATTAACCAATAGAAGGGTTGGTTGGATTTTTTGGATTCTGACCCATCCGTTCTGAAATGGACCCCTGTTTTTTCTCCGCGGGGCAGTCTGATTTTTTTAGAGGACAAGGTTGTTACCAGAAGAGAGAAGAGGGTGAACGCTACTGGTATCCGCTGCTTACGGGATAGACATTTTTTTTAGCGACACGAGAAAAGGGAAAAGCGTAGCCATATTTGCGAGACCGACGGCGAATCCAGAGGAGTCTTCGCTATCTACAAATGATAAGTTGTATACCAGTTGTATTCCTTAGGCATTTAATATATAAAATCATTTAATCAAGACATATTTGTCCACGTGTTTAATGAGTTTTAATTTCTTTTTTTCTCAAGCACTAGGCCAATGTAACATTATTTTACCAACTGGTAAACATTGTAAAGAATTCAGTTTCAAATTCTTATTTGTCAGCTGTGAAATTTTATTTCGTTTTGTTTGGTGCACTGTAGTTCTTTGCAACACGGTTTCTAATGTGACCGGTACCTTAACCTTTAAGGTGATTAATATTCAAACTTTCACGAGAGCAACAGAATTCAGATTTATGGACTCTGGTTTTACATCGTCATACCATTCGATCAATGTTTGCCTCTACAATTAGTTATGTCTGTTTCGGTTTAATATTATGTTGATATACATTTAAATCGATAATTAATTTAAAACCGATTTGATTTTTTGGAAATAACTACTTCTTATTTAGGATTTCTGAAACGAAGTTTTTATTTATTTTTGCCCTGTTCTTTAATTATCAGATCAATGCTTTACTTGAACACAGAATTTACCTTCGTAAAAGACATAATAATAAGTAAAATTTTTGGCCGTTATGATATAAAATATAGTTAAAACCATTTTTCATTAATTATAAGGATTAATTTTTTAAACTATAGAAGCAATATTAGCCCATCATTACCTTGAGAACCTCTTCAGATTCAGCTAAATTATAGTTTATAGAATTTTTATGCCCTTGTGAAGCGAGCTTTCTTTATCACAGAAAGAAAAGAGAAAGTCCTATGAATAATTTCACATTATATTTCAATTTACGTAGATATGTTTTACATGCTCAAGAATATTTAAAAGAAATTCATATATTTAGTGTGGAAATACAATTTTGGTTTTAGTTATATCATTTAAATATCCAATTTATATTAGTTTTAAATGTGATTAAATTTTTAAATAATATAAAACTGTAGTTTTTTAAATAAGCACAGCTTTTTAATTAATTTTTTATATCTAAACCTGGTTTTCACTTATTTTCACTATGTTCTTTTTTTAAATTATCAGATCGATTCTTCACTTGAATACATAATTTTTTATCGTTAAGAACATAAGAACTATAAATCGTTGAAAAATAATACACATTTCACATATTTTTTTCACTATTAACACATTGTATGCGGGTACATTTTGCTGCGAATTGTACCGGGAGCGGGCGTTTTGCGCTTAAATTTAGTTATTCAGTTAAATCTCAATAGATCGAAAATTATTTAATTTTTTAACCAACTTTTCGTATTTTATATTGAAATATATAAACAAATATATAAATAACAACCATAAGATTAAAAAAAATTATTTTTAGTGGATAAATTTATAATAGTATCGAAAGTATGAAAAATCAAATAGAAATAGTAGTATATAGTTTTAATTTTTTTGAATTATGTTATATATAAACATTTTTACATTATAAAAAATGAAAAGAGCAAACATAAAACTAATAATGTAAATACTAGTTTTTATTTGTCTACATTTTTCGTGAATCTATGCAGTAGACAAGAACATTTGGCTTCGTTTTCCTGTATAT
>CM063508.1:160933953-160943953 GCA_032207245.1 Pardosa pseudoannulata
ATACCGCTAACATTGTACAGGAAATATTTCATAAAAGAAGACGTCTTGCAATATTTAACGAAGAAATCTATTTTAAATAAAATCTTGTTTTGATGTAAATGGAAATCATTTCGATAAATTGATATATAAAGAAAAACCTCTATCCTGTAATAAATTATTGTCAAAAGCAATTTGACCTGAGATTATTTAATAAATATCAATGATAAAGTTCTTTTTTTTTTGCAGATTGAATGAAATCTTTATTTACTTGTATCTGTAGAGAAAATGTATAGAATATGTTCATTTATATAAATATTTTCGTGGAGTTACTTACTGAATTTTCTCAATATGTAGTTACAACAATTTCATTACAAATAATTCCCTTAGATTATAATTTGAATAGTGTGAATACATACTTAACCGCATACAGGTTTGAGTATTATACCTTAATATAACCGCATCAATAAGCGATAATCTTCTCTGCCCTGAATTAACGTAGAGGAATCTGATTTAGCATCAAGTATCCTAACCTCAGAGTCTATCATTAACAATGAGAAATTCATAATGCAAATGCAATGATTAAATAGTTGAGAGATTAGCAAGGTATTTATTCGGCATGGAATCTACTCCACTGGTATTAATAAGCATTCACCTTGAAATATTTCACTCATTATGTGGTTAGAAGCCGATATGAATCAAATATGAATTATTTATTAGTCATGTACAGCCTTAAAAATATATCCATTTCGCAATGCAGCTTTTCTGAATGATACTGAATTTCAATCATCTGAATTTATTATTCAGTTGAAATTATTGATTGAAAAATGATCATGTCATGAATTAATGTGATCCATGCAGTGAAGTGAAATATTTTCAGTGTTTGAGATGATCTTTTAAATATGAATAGAAATGCATTTTAGTTATGCATTAGATATTTAGTTGAGATTAGTAAGTTATTTCTTAAGCCCGACCCAGACGAAGCTATACGGAAATGATGACTAGCCGCCATGATAGCAGTCGAACTCAGTACCAATACAATTTAAATAACCTAACCAACAATTTAGAAGACCACCGAAGCCAGACCACTAAGCTGGATCCACTGAGACACCCCTCGACAAGAGCCAATCGCTCTTCATATTAACATTTCATACAGAGTAAATATAATCATACAATGACATACATAACATAGTTAGGAGAAATAGCATTCAATCTAATAAACTAACTGTCTAAAGACACTTTAACAAAATATTCAAATATCAGGATCAAACCTCGGCGAGACTTTGCCAAGTTACAAAGGTTGAAGACAGCAACTTACTGGAAATTAACAGGAAAATAATCTTTTCTAATGTCACTAACAAGTTCACAATTATAAATTAAATGATTTAACGTCCCTTTTTCTTTGTCGCACCAACATCTTAGTGATTTTCCAAAGAACCTAAACTGATAAAAGGGGATCGCTCCTTGACCAGTGTATATCTGATTAATATAGAAATTCCCCTCTAGCCTATTTTCACTCACTTTGGGAAAGAAATCAAAGGTCTTTTTTCCAGTAATCCCATCCGTTCAGTTCACTTGCCACTTCTTTAAAGTATAGTTACGAATCATCTTCTTAATTTGCTGATACGACCACTTAACATGAATGTCAATTGCATCTCTTCTAGTACCTGCCTTAGCTTAAACATCAACCATTTCATTAAAAGTTGAGATTAGTAGTTAAAGAATGATCAAGGAATGATTTGATGTATTTCATGTAATTAGTTGAAATAATTTCTGTGTTTGACATTATGTTTCAAATGTTCGGTTTACATTGTTATACAACATATAAATAGAATGCAGGAATGTGAAAATGGGACAATGTATTTCAGTTATGAATTAGTTATTCAGTGGATATATTCAACGAAAAATTGGTCATGTGTTGAGATATAAATTGAGATATTAAGGCAGTTGTAATATAAATATCTCTAACCATAATTGAACTCTATCACTGAAAAATAAACTTTAAAGATGAAACGAGAAAATAGTAATAAATCTCGATTTTATTGGAGTTTCAACACATTATGTTTCGCATCAATGTTTTCAATATTTATACTATATATTTATCTAACACATTATTTGATATCCCTTAGCTACAATATCCTAGGATACAGAATCAAATGGATTTACCTTTTAAATTCAGCAATAAATAAATATATAAATAAATAAAAATATGTAAGAATCATTCAATACCATAGATATTAAGGCTTTTTAACCCTTTAGTGGACAGTGGCTCCACAGGGAAACCTCTTGTTAAAAATTTATTTCTCTAATTTTTAGAGAAGTATATATATATATATTTTAATTTTTTTGTAATTTTGACAGTTAAATTTTACAATAGATGATAGTACTGCATTCAATTTAATCTATCTTTTAAAATATATGTATTTATATATGCTGTATCTGGAAAGTTAGTAATTAGATTTTTTATCACTTATGACTCAAAACAAAAATATAGATTTATACTTATAATCTGTTGAAATGTTTATTTATTTTATTATTTTAAGAACACTTATTTATTGTTCTTCCAAAGTAATTAAAATTTGAAAAATTATTGTGTTCAAGGGGATGAGTTTGTCAGTTAACCAAACTCAATTCCTTCTATGGTGCCCTCTAAGGCAAACTCTCTAAAGTTTGTAATTTTTTTAAAAAAACATTTTGCATTTATAAGTTTTATAGATAATATTTATAAACTAATTTCATTATATTACGAAGAATTTATGTAAATGACCTTCAAAGGGTTGAGAAGCACTATGATCTATTGTTTTATTACCGGAGGGGTAATGAGACTAGGCCCTACTTCTTAAAGCTGTTTCCGAACGGCTACAAACATCCATGTAAGAAACAGCATTCGAACCCGTAAACTCCGGTACCAAAGATCAGAGTGATATTATTGGACCATCGTTCTGCCTACGTTTTAAGGAATTTACAAATATGTGTGATGAGAGAAATTATTTGTGTTTTCCAGTCATTCAAATGATATTTTCTAGAAATATAATAAGATACAATTGTTTACGAGTTTCTTATTATTTGAAGTAGTGTGTTGAATATGAAGTACAAGTTAGACAGATTGCAAATAATGCAATTTCACATAACTTGGATGTATATAAAGTTAATATTTTATGTGGAATCTATTTTATTCAAATAGAAATAACTCTATTTTATAAAATGATTAACTTTCAAACTTCTCTAAAACAAATTAACTTTTGAATGTAGACATTTCATTTAGAAAAACCGAAAAAAACTTCAAGAACATTAAAAAAGTGACAAAAGGAACATTAAATGTCTTCACTTGTAACTCCAAGTTCTGGGGTGCAAAAGACAGAATAAAATTCTATCTTTACAAAGTAAATCAGGAAGAGCTAATTTAATCCGGGAAAAGTTAATTTATATAGCTCCCCACTCTATATATTATTTCCTCATCTTACAAGTTTTATTCAACGCCATTATTTTTAAAAGGAAAAATGCTGTTCAGCACTTTTCTACAAGAAAAAAAGCAACGAATAAAGAAAAAAACATATTTTTACCATTAGAGATATCAACACTAAAAGGCCGAGCAAAAAATGCTTTTTCAATATCCGGAATATCTGTTATTTTTTTTCCGACGCAATGAAATTCTCAATAACTTGTAAAAATCAATCTGCTTTTTCAGATACATTAGTCCCTATGCTTTTATTTTTTTTTCATTCAGAACTAAGAACACACAGCTGTCACTTCGCAAAATAAGAGTTTTCTTGTTTTGTTACTTCCTACATTCAACTAAGTTACATAATTCTTTTCTATAAGTTGCCGGAAATTGCGAAGTGATTGCGTTTCGGAGAGCAAAACATCAATGTGCAATTCACAAAGTGAGTTAATAATTTTTTTAGGATATTGTTTCTCTACAAGTGAATGAATGTAGTAAGTGGGTCATTAATTAAAAGAGAAAGTGGAAAATATTATTAACGTTAAATACTTAAAATTTAGCATAATTGAATTATCACTATAAAATTTTCGATTTTGAGTGTATATGTTGGTCTTTTAAATTATTAATTCCTAACGTAGTATTTTAGAGGTAACCAAAATTGTTTGTAGAATTCTTATATTTTTTATTGGATCAGATTTTCCTTGGCAGGGAAGATCATCCTAGAAACAATATAGTCTTTAAATATCTACTATTATTTATAACTTCGTTATTTAGATAGGCATGTTATTTAGTTTTTTTTTTACTCATCCTATTGTTGTAAGAAAGTTTACACCAGGTCCAAGATATCCGTCACAATATGCAACTAGACCATGGCTGAGTGTAATATACAACTTCACTTTGAGCTAGGAACCACCAGGGCTGAAGACTGACTAAACCTCAAGAAGGTTTGATCCTTTCGTTTGATGTGCACCGATAGGGTGAAAGAACGATTCTTTCTAGAGTGAATCCTTGTAGAGAAACAATGATCAAGTAAAGGAGCCCTACGATTTGGTGTGCCTGCTCCAGAACAAGAATATGTTTTGTGAACATTGCATTCAGAGATCTTCTTTATGTACCCCAGTCGCCATTAATGAACTTAGATCATTGGCCGAATTGATCCTAGTTTGTCGCAACCCTCTTGTTTCGATCGCATGGTAACATGTATTGAATGGACTTTTGTTTATACACATTAACAATTTAATTCTGACTGTTCTAACACCCCCTTTTAGGAAAAGCAGAAAGACTTCAAAGACTTGATAAGTAACAGCAGAAACCTATTTAAAGATCTTTTATTTCACACCAAAAAATTCCAGATAATTTTCAGAAAGGGAAATTTTTAATTTTATTAATCCTATACTTATCTTGGAAGTCTAATATCCTGACTTAGATATTTCCAAGTTGAGGACATTCCGCACAACTGCATTATATTAAAAAAACTAGCATATATTTAAGACAATCAGTTGGATACGACACGACTACAGTAATTCTAACTAATACGTTATCAAGAGTTATTAAAGTCGTAATTTAAAACTTAATCCAAAACCATTTTATGAATTTCCTGATGCGTATCACTATGTTATGTGAGAAATTATATAGACTGTTATAGTTTTCATAATAAATACTTTTACTTCAAAATGTATAACTTGCATGAAGTTTTTCTATGACATTTATATATGTATCACATAGCAAGCTCTTAATAAAATGATTCAGTGGAGCGTACTCGTCCTCCAAATAGGTTGTCTAATTTATGCTAGAGGTTCACCCCAAAACTGCTTCTTTTCAATAAGAAATATTTTTACCAAAAGAGATGACGACTTATAAGCTATTTTGCTCTTTACTTTAGATGCAAAACAAATGCAAAGTAACAGACTTAAAGAGAAGGAAATCGTCCTTAAAAATGTGTATTTAACGTTAATAGTGTAGCCTGGAAATCGTGGCGTGAGACACAATGAGCATCAACGAAAATCTTTCCTGGGGATAAATTGTTGTTGTTGCCAATGCCACTTGGATGAACCAAGGACGTAGGCCAAGGACCGCACGATTTATGGTGAAGGGTAGCGTCTTACGATCGACGAGAACCGATAGACCGATAGGGCCAGGGACCACGCAGAATGACCCCTATGCTTGGCTTGCTACCCCCAGATGTATCGTTAGAGAAATGGGAGGAAATTGTGTCTATGAACATACTTTACGGACAAGGCTAATATTAGCCCACTCTAGCCAAGAACACGCAACCCTTCAGTTACATGATTGTTACCTTTACCGATTGAACTACACCCTTCCTGTTGATAAGTAAATAAATCCTGCTAAAGATGTTTGAAGGAAAAAGTATCTGTTCAAACTCAAAAAGGTTTGAATATAAACTGAAGAGCCAAAAAGTACTGGTACACCTGCCCAATATCCTGTAGTCATCCACAAGCAGGAATAAGTATCGCAACTCGACGCGGCTAGGACTCGACTAGTGTCTGAGTTAAAGCTGGCGGTAATTGATACCATGGATCCTGCAGGGCTGTCCATAAATGTCTAACAGTACGAGGTATTGGAAATCTCTTCTGAACAGCAAGTTGCAAGGCATTACAGACATTATCAATTCTGTTAATGTCAGTTAATTTTCGTGCACAGCGAAAGTATTTAAAGTTGGAAGAGTGTTGCTGAATCCACTCTGTAGCAATTCTAGACATCTAGAGAGTCACATTATTCTGCTTGGATTCATAAAGTTCATCGGAATGCACAATGAGCATGAATGGTTGTAGGTGATCCAACAAAATGCGTATGTACGTGTCACCTGTCGGAGTAAAATATAGACGTATCATTAGTCGCATAACACTCTAACTCACATGCTTGTACCACTACAGAGCCTCCACCAGCTCCAGCAGTCCACTGTTAACATGTAAGGTCCATAGATTCACGTGGTTATCTCCATACCCGTACATGTCCATCAGCTCAATACAGTTTGAAACCAGACTCGCTAGACCAGGCAACATGTTGCCAGTCATTAACAGTCCCATGTCAGAGTTGATGATCCAGGTGAGTGGTAATGCTTTGTACCATGCAGTCTTCAAGAGTACACGAGTGGGCCGTAAGCTCAGAAAGCCCACATGGATGATGTTTCATTTAAAGGTTTGCACTTGTTGAGGGCCCAGCATTGAAATCTTCAGCAATTTGAAGAACTAGTTCACTTCTGTCCCTTTTAATGATGCTCCCCAA
Source organism: Pardosa pseudoannulata (assembly GCA_032207245.1). Lineage (NCBI taxonomy): Eukaryota > Metazoa > Arthropoda > Arachnida > Araneae > Lycosidae > Pardosa > Pardosa pseudoannulata. The sequence continues at coordinate 160,940,618 of CM063508.1, forward strand.
TCGTCGTTGGTTCTGTTTTTGGACGATCTTTTCAAGCAGCGTTGTCAGAGATTTGATATTTTATTGAATTATCGATATTCATAGTACACTCATGAAATGGTCGTACTGGAAAATCCAAATTCAATCGATACCTCGGAGATGCTATGACCCATTTCTCGTGCTCCAACTGTAACATCACGTCCAAACTCACTTAAATCTTGATAACTTGTCATTGTCGCAGCAGTAACTGATCTAACAAATGTGACAGACCTTTATATAGACATTACCGACCCCAGAGCAATATTTGGATTAGTTCCCCATCTCCTTATTTGCATGCGCAAGCCTATATCAGATTTTTTCCTGTTTTTCACTGTATATTCTAAAATTAAGTTACAGCAAAAGTGATCAAAACAGTTTAAATTGTTATTCATACACTAAGACCTATTGTTATCCCATATTATATCCTGCTTTCTCATTTCCAAAATGTAAAATCTGTTTACAGTAAAATTCTGTCAGTTTAATAAACTATTATATAAAAATACTGAACTTTTCGAAAATATTTTAACTTATATAAATGTTATTAATTTAATTTGTCATGCAAATTAAAAAATACATAAAACGAATTTGTAGATTGGAATAACATTAATTCTTCTGAAAATGAATATTTTATGCTAAATTGCTTTACTTCTCTTTAATCGAATATATTTTCCTTTTAAATAATTTTTTTGTTTTTCTGTACAATTTAATAATTTGCTTTTTTATAAATATAATTTTCTTATTTTAAATATTTAATAGCAGTTCAAAATTCTCAGTATTACAAATCATTCTTTATTACATAACTTCTAGAATAAATATACTAAGTATAAAATTAAATAATTAAGGTGACAAGACAATTAAATTTAGAGCATTTGTCAAGGATGTTGGGTAAATTCCTTTTTTAATTTTTCTGTAAAGAAAATGTAGGGTTTATTAGATTAACAGTAGCTTATTTCTTTATTTAATTAAGTTTAAATCCTTTATATGAAGTAAATTCATCTTAGGAATGAACATATAAATTAAAAGGCAGATAATTATTTTATGAATAAAATATAATTAATATTAGCATTTTAATTTCAAAATAAAATTCTTATTGAATTATATTTTATTACACACCATTCTTTTTAACACTTTTACTGCTAATTTTACTAAATTTTTCAGAACTTTTAAAATCTAAATGAATTAGTAATTGGGCGATCACTCAAAACTGATATTCACTGCCAGTATTTTAAAATATAAAACTTTTCCAGATTATTTTGTGTCATATAATTTTTCAGAACTTTTTTTTATGTTTTTACAATAATTAAATGTATTTTCAATTCAATATATTTTTAAATTGAAAGATATTTTTTACTTGCATCTAAATAAATCTAAATAAAATTGTAAGTAAAATTATATTAATAATGAAATATATAAAGTTTGCAAATTGCGACCTAGACTAATATTTTATAGTTTTTGCGACATTATTAATTTACGAAATTGTAAGAAAATTTAATTACAATAAAAAAAAATCTTAGTAGTTATATCTAGTTATAACTTTAATATTTAAAAACAGTTGTAGCTTGAAACATTTAAAACTGATATGAGACTTGTAAGCTAGAAAATATAAATCACTATGTAATTTTGTACTCCGCTACCTTTGAACTTACTGAATTTTATAATCTGAGTTTAACATGATAAATGCCACACGTAATTGATATGAATACTGTTGAGTTAAATTTTATTTATACATAAATTTATGTTTACCCTTTTGTTTGTTTATATCCTTAATTATGTTAATTATCCATGCATAAGTGCTACTTGTAGTTCGTGCTATGGTAATGTAGTCATTTTAATAAAATGGTAATAATTCAGTAATTTTGTTGTTATGTATGAAATTGCACTCGTTGCATATTGCAGATAAGGATAGAATATATGTAAATGACTTAAAAATTTTACAGTAGCAATAATAGTGAAATAAAATGCAAAATTTATTATCAGTTGTGAAATTAATTGCATTGTGTCGATTTGCAACAATATGAAAGACGAGTTACTAATGCTGTGCATAGCTTAAACACAAATTTTCTACTACTGGTTGCGATTATACATAGTAAGGTGATCAACATATTTTGCAACCTCCAAATGTACCAAAAGATGTCATAATCCTGTGTATTATTTCTGCTATGATGGAGAATTTGTAAACAGATTATACGGATTTTTAATTACATATAAAACAAGTTATAAAGGCAATGCACCAAGATGTACTATTATCTAAAATAGACACCAGATACCATATAAATAATTATCTTTTAAAAATTATACATAACAAACCTTGACATGAGGCAGTGGCTTCTTTTCATCTATTTACCGAGCATGATTGCCTAAATCTATAACGATTTAGCATACTCACAGAAGCTCCCCGCTCCATGTTTGATATTAAAAAAGAACCAATTGGCAAATACGACAAGCTAACCTGTAGAGCTCTCCATGCAAAAACAATTATTGAGGTATTGGGAACTCAAGACATATTGGGTGATAACTTTAGGTTATTTGAACTATTTAGATACTAATTTTTAACTATATAACGCTGTCACACGTAACTACCGTTCATTTGTTTTTACTCTTTTTCATAGTTATTGGAAATAAAAAATAATAATTCTTGATTCACGTCTAACTGCCAAACTAAACTGCCAAATGCATTTCTCCAAAAGATTTTACAAAAATTAGACACATCAGAGTAAATTTGTGGATGTATAAGTCTTGCCTCAGTTAACTTTAAAATTCCAGGTATTTGTATCTGAAGTAATACGTTTTATCAAACATTTGAGAGACTGACACATATAGGAGTGTAAGTCGAAAAACTAAATTTTACAGAAGAAACGAAAAAAATTAGAGGTTTTTCAAATTAATACTAAATGATAGTAAAAACTATAGAAAAAAGTAACGTATTAGTTTTATAAAGCTGAAAATATATAACTTTATAGAATGAAATAAGAATGTTTTAACTGCAATATTTTGCACCACCTTTGCTAACCCTTAACATTAGTTGGAACTATCAACATACATTATTTTCATCGCTTCTGGTCCAGAACTTTAAACTATTAGGTAGGTTTTCAATTCGTTGGCAATTAAACCTTTTTTCATTCAAATCATCTCCTTTATGAAACTATTTCTGGGATGTATATTGCCATATAATATTCTTCTCATGTGCATTCAGCCACGCATACGAAGGCATAAATATATGTATGATGATTTATTGGGTCACTGTCAATATGTTCGTACTCAAGTGTTGATTAACTGCCACTGGTTGCCAAATCCGAAATGCTACAAACATTCATGCAT
>CM063508.1:160948953-160951453 GCA_032207245.1 Pardosa pseudoannulata
ATGTTTAATTTCTTTTATTATGATTTGTAATATAAATAATCTATAGGTATGGAATATTTATTTTTGATTATTGAAATAATGAATGTTATTTCAAAATCGTTAAATCAAAACACGTAAAGTATTATCGTTAAAAGTTATTGTACATTCCTGATAGTTTATTATTGGCTTTAAAAATAAAAAAAAAGCTTTAAAATAGGAAAAATAATGAAGGCATGTTTACTTATTATGGTTAATTTCTTTTATTGTGATATGTAATAACAATAATCTATAGGTATGGAATATTTATTTTTGATAAGTGAATTAATGAGTGTTATTTCAAAATCGTTAAATCAAAACACGTGAATTACTATCGTTAAAAGTTATTGTAAAGTCCTGATAGTTTATTATCGTTTTGAAGTAGGTATATTTTTTTTATTTTTCTTTTATTTTATATTAATTATCTTTTATAAATATTATATTTTGATAAAATATGAGTGTTATTTCAATCGTTTACATTTACTATCGTTAAAAGTTATTGTAAACAATTATTATCGTTTATTTTAAGAAAATGTTTCTTTTAAACTTGAAACTAACATAACTATAATACTTATTTTTTTAAGTTATCATTTTTACAAATATATTTTTTAAGAAATTTAAAAACTCATTCTATAAAAATATTTATTTTACAATATTATTTAAATTTTAAAGCAGATATTTTATTTTTATTAAATATTTTTAAATTATTAGCATTAGTATTTTAAGATTTTATAATTTCTATAAAATTTACTTTGTTACTAAAACATAAGAATTTTTTATATAAAGGGAAATGTGTTTAGGAAATTTTAAAACTTTTCTGGCTTATGTTATACAGACTTACAACAACTTAACCTGAGATTCACTAATTTTTTAGAGTGTATCAAAATTCTTACACCAGGAAATTGAATTCTCCAAAAATCTAAAATAACATTTCAAAATACAATTTCAAATACCATAAATATTAAATTATATAAACAGCAATGGAACATATATAAACGTTTACACAAATACTACATGTATATAAAGAATAATAATTAATTTATATTACAGTCTTTAATCAGGGTCACGCGTGTTTTAATTTAAAAAATTAGCTGATTTTAATGTGAAAATATAGATATTTTTGAAAAAGGCATAAGATATTAGGTTTATATGAGTTACCATAAACGTGGTGAAACCAATTCCTCATTCTAAAAATATATATTTATTTCAACCCGAAAAATATGAAAAGTCTATTTCTGTAGAGTACAAGTATCTCAAGGCACTGACATTTCAGCTCTCAGATAAAATGTTGCCATTTCCCAGAAGAGAAAAAAATACTGCAAAGTTTCCAAAGGGAGAAATGAAGAATAAATTGGAGAAAAGAGTGGAATATGGAAAATACTTCTCCAAGAAAGGACCTAAGGCGAATATGGAGCTATCAAAATAAATAAATCAATAATAATACATACATCTTTAAAGAATAAAATCCCTACGTCCCATAAAATAAATTTTAAAATCTAACTCTCTTGACATTTAGGTCAGTTTTTTTAGTATTTAAAGAAGTAAATGTTGCCAAATGAATTAGAGAAATATATTTTAGGAAGTTATAGTAAAACGTTTAACGAAATTTTTTTTATATTCTTTCCTTTTCCAACATAATATATATCGCCGAACGATGGCCGAATGGTTAGGATGCTGGCCTTCGAAACCGGAGTTCGTGGGTTCGAATCCCCTAGTGGTATGGATGTCTGTAACCGTTCAGAATCGGCTTAAATCAGTAGATTCTGGTCTCAGTAGCCCTCGTGTTGCAAAATGTAGACCGTAGCGCTCCAAACTAAACCAAACCAACGTTATATACAAATTGATGTAATCGTCTTATTACAATACATTTAGAACTGTTCCAAAAAGTAATAATAAGCTTATGAGAAGTTGTTACATAAATATGCATTATTATTTTATATTTCACTTACACTCTGTTTCAAGAAAAAGAGTAATTTAACCTTGGAAGAGGCTATTAGTTTAATCCTTTCCTCAAACTCTCCCAGGTGAATATTTCTAATAGATAACATCATATTAAAAATCTATCTAACAGTTATATTTTATAAATATTATTTTCAGAAATGTATCATATAGAATTACAGGGGTTTGACAAAAATATGAAAACAGCAAGGGAACCTGTAGTAATATAAGGAAAGAAAACTGGTTGTTTTTAAAACAGTTTACCGTCTTTTCATAATAAATAAAAACAAAATTAGTATAGTATCGAATGGTGTTTTTTACCACACTTTCGATTATGGAATTTTTTGTATGTTTATCAATTGATGGTTTATAATGTTTATTTTGTACAATTGTTTACTTTTGTATGTTTTTGTAAAATTTGGCTTTCGATGTAAAAACTTTTTATGGATAAATATAGTCCAGAACATAGGAAAGGAACTTTTGTTAGGCGGTTTCACTTTCATGTTAGATTTAAAATTGTTGTTGTTAGTTTATTTATTTCGGTTCT
>CM063508.1:160956453-160961453 GCA_032207245.1 Pardosa pseudoannulata
ATTTCTACCACACATAAAAAAGAAAAATCTATATGCTTTAATGGGCTAAATAAATGTATAAAATAAGATGATGTGACAAAATAAAATAACATAAAGTTTGTTCAGAAAAATATGCTTTTATACAGGTGAATTATGACAACTTTGCAGTAGTGCTTCTTAAAAAGAAAAAAAGGATAATGATATGTATCAATGATATGAATAATGATATGTTGTAATTGTATCATTTTACTAATCCTACAGTATAAACCAAAACTATAAGAGATTCTATAATCTATCTTTAAAAGAGGGCAGTTTCTTAAACAACCTTTATATTTCTTTATTTTATCGCATTATTTTATATATTTCTATAACACATTAAAAAAGAAAATTTGGTGTGCTTTTAATGGGTTAAAGAAACATATAAAATAAAATTATGTCAAAAAATAAAATAACGTGACTGCTGTTCAAAAAATTATTCTTTTATACAGGTGAATTATAACAACTTTGCAGTAGTACTTGTTAAAAAGAAAAAAGAAGAAGCAATTGTAGTTATATCATTCCACTAATCATATAGTATAATCCAAATTTGTAAGTGATTCTATAAGCAATTTGTAAAATAGGGCAGTTTTTTTAAACAACCTTTATATTACTGTATTTTATCACTGTATTTTATTTTATATATTTCTATAACACATTAAAAACGAAAAATATCGATTTGTTTATTTCAAATGTTTTATGTATTTATTATATATGTATTTTTTAATTTAAAATTTACTTCTGTTTTTGATTAACTTAATTATTGTTCCCCTTCCTTTATTTTATATCTTCTTCCAAAATTTCATATAATGCAGACTTCTTTAGTTAAGTAGATATAACCGTAATTTTTCAATATATAATGCTTTCTAGTAATAATAATTTTCTCCGAAAAATTTATTTCGGTAAGTTTTTAGCGATCAGAAAATTTTGCAAGCCATTCTGAAAATGAAACTGAGACTCTAATCAAAGGACCAGTATATCCGAAGTTCATAACAAATTTCACATTGTTGAGATTTAAGCATATGCAATATGTAATTACAAAATGTTCCAAGTAAAGTGCATCCAACTTTCAAAACTTAAATCTTGGATAGATAATTACAAAAATGTTCCTTATCAGACCTTACTAATGGCAGTAATATTCGTTAGTACTTTTGAAGAGGAAAATTATTAATAATTGTAAAACAGTAAGTGTTGCTAGCATTACAAAAAATAATGAAAACTTGTATTTATTTATTATTATACTGCAGATATTTCAAAAGAAATTTTTGTATGAATATTATTGTTCTATATTTCAGACAGCCTATAAATTCTTGCATTAAATATGTGTCTTATATTTTATAAATATAATATATTTTGATTATTAATTATTGCAGTGGTCTATGTGTGGTTATACAAATTACAAGTTTAATATAAATAAAAATTTTATAAAAATCACTAAAAGTTTATCAGTATAATAGAGAATGCATTATAGAGAGTTAAAGTTACCTATTTGTATGTAATTATCGTTCCCCAAATTAATTTTCATCGTCAGCAGTTTCCAAAACAAAACTAAAACTTTGTCCTTGGAAGTAATTTAATTAACTAAACACATTTAGTTTTTTAAGATTTAAGTTATTAAATGATATCAGTATGGAAGTAATGATATTTTTCTTTGAATAATGAAGCAAGAAGGGTTATAGAATTTTATTAAAAGAGTATGTCTTCACAGTAGAGATGTCTTCAAAGAGAAGATTATATACTGAAAGAAAGAGTCACTCGAACAGTATTCGAATAGATTTCAAGGAATCAAAATAATGATTTGTTATGGGAAAACATAAAGTTATGTTTTACATTTGCAACGAGAAAATAAATAATTCATTTCATTTGTTTAAGCCACTTATATTGCATTTACAGTTTCAGCGAAATATCGTATGGATTCGGAAAATTTCCATATACCATTCTTACTTATTATTATACTGCAGATACTTCAAAAGAAATTTCTGTATGGACATTGCTGTTCTATATTTCAAATAGTATAAAAAATATGGCATAAAGCATGTCTTATATTTTATAAAAATGTAAAATATTTTTATCATTATTTATGACAGTGGTCTATGTGTGGTTATATAAATTACAAGTAAAATATAAATTTTATAAAAATCACTAAAAGATTATCAATATAATAGAGAATGTATTATAGAGAGTTAAAGTTAGCTATTTGTATGTAATTATCATTCCCCAAATTAATTTTCATCTTCAGTTTTCAAAACAAAACTAAAAATTTGTCCTTGGAAGTAGTTTAATTAATTTAAAACATTTAGGTTTCTAAGATTTAAGTTATTAAACGATCAGCATGAAAGTAATGAATCTTTTGGAAGGCATGAAGCAAGAAGGGTTATAGAATTTTATTAAAAGAGTTTCTCATCCTAGTAAAGCTATATTCAAAGAGAAGATTATAAACCGAAAGAAAGAGTCACTCGAATAGGATTCGAATAGATTTCAAGGAATGAAAAAAATGATTTGTTAAGGGATAACATAAAGTTATATTTTACCTTAGAAACGAGAAAATAAATAATTCATTTCATTTGTTTAAGCCACTTATTTTTTCATTTACAGTCTCAGCGAAATATCGTATGGATTCGGAAAATTTCCATATACCATTCTTACTTATTATACTGCAGATACTTCAAAAGAAATTTTTGTCTGAACATTGTTGTTCTATATTTCAGATAGTATATAAAATCTGGTATAAAATATATGTCTTATATTTTAGAAAAATGTAACACGTGTTGACCACTATTTATTGCAGTGGTGTATGTATGGTTACATAAATTACAAGATTAATATAAATAAAATTTTATAAAAATCACTAAAAGCTTATCAGCATAATAGAAAATGTATTATGGAGAGTTAAAGTTAGCTATTTGTATGTAATTATCGTTCCCAAAATTAATTTTCATCGTCAGCAGTTTACAAAACAAAACTAAATATTTGTCACTAGAAGAAATTTAATTAACTAAACACATTTAGGTTTCTAAGATTTAAGTTATTAAATTATCAGCATGATCCATGATCATAGTAAGGATTTTTTGGAATTAGCGAAGCAAGAAGCGTTATAGAATTTTATTAAAAGAGTTTCTCATCCTAGTAAAGCTATATTCAAAGAGAAGATTATAAACCGAAAGAAAAATTTAGCGTAACTCGAATATTATATAATAGATTTCATGGAATCAACAAAATTATTTGTTAAGGGATAACATAAAGTTATATTTCACCTTCGAAACGAGAAAATAAATAATTCATTTCATTTGTTTAAGCCACTTATTTCCCATTTATCGCAGTGGTCTATCTGTGGTTATATAAATTACAAGTTTAATATAAATAAAAGTCTTATAAAAATCACTAATACACTAATATTCGAATAGATTTTAAGGAATCAAAAGAATGATTTTTTAAATGATAACATAAAGAAATATTTTACCTTAGAATCGAGAAAATAAATAATTCATTTCATTTGTTTAAGCCACTTATTTTCCCATTTACAATTTCAGCCAAATATCGTATGGATTTGGGAAATTCCCATGTACCATTCTTACTTATTATTATACTGCAGATACTTCAAAAGAAATTTTTGTATGAACATTGTTGTTCTATATTTCAAATAGTATATAAAATCTGGTATAAAATATATGTCTTATATTTTATAAAAATGTGAAATATTTTGATCATTATTTATCGCAGTGGTCTATGTGTGGTTATATAAATTACAAGTTTAATATAAATAAAAATTTTATAAAAATCAATAAAAGCTTATTAGTATAATAGAGAATGTATTATAGAAAGTTAAAGTTAGCTATTTGTATGTAATTATCGTTCCCCAAATTAATTTTCATCTTCAGTAATTTACATAAGAAAGCTAAAAATTTGTGACTGTAAGTAATTTAATTAACTAAACACATTTAGTTTTCTAAGATTTAAGTTATTAAATGATTATCATGAAAGTAATAATTCTTTTGAAAACCATAAAGCAAGAAGGATTATAGAATTTTATTAAAAGATTATTTTTTCCCAGTAAAGCTGTATTCGAAGAGAAGATTATAAACCGAACAAAAAAGTTAGCTTAACTCGAATAGTATTCGAATAGATTTCAAGGAATCAAAAGAATGATTTGTTAAGGGATAATATAAAGAAATATTTTACCATAGAAACGAGAAAATAAATAATTCATTTCATTTGTTTAAGCCACTTATTTTCCCATTTACAGTTTCAGCCAAATATCGTATAGATTTGGGAAATTTCCATATACCATTCGAATCGAAATATAGTTTTATAGTAGGAAAGAGAAAAAAGTATGAGTCTGAAGAATTTTCACATCTATGTCATGATGGTATATTTATTGAAAAATCTCTATGATAAAAATCAGGTATAATATACAAGAGGTGGATCCATGTGAGTTTAAATAGAGACGCATTCTTTCTCATCATGCATTCCAAAAAGAAACACTATGGTTACATAGTATGTTAAATGCTTAACTATAAATTTAATTTCTTTTAATGTATGGTAATGTATTCTAGAAAAGTTTGAATTGTTAAAGTAAACATACAAGAAAGAAAGATTATTCTAATAATTATATCAAAATTAAAAAACTATAATAAATAAATATATAAATAAAAATTGTAACATTTAACCATGACATTTTGTCAAATCTTCGAAATTTGTAGCAAAATCTGTTAAGCCCAATCACATAATTTATTTGAAAAGTCGACTGATTAAATATGAATGACTTCTATTTTACTATTTTACATCTTCTATTTACATTACTTCTATTTTACATCTTTCTAATTCAATATAGAATTAGAACAGTATTAGAGAGGATCTAAATTAAAATTTCAGGTTAAGCAACAATCGTATTGTGGAATTTGATTCCAAAAAATGTTACTTAAAATTCAATTCCAGTATTAGTTTTATATTATATTTGTAAAGCCTGATTCTTTGGTTAGTTTTGT
>CM063508.1:160973953-161038953 GCA_032207245.1 Pardosa pseudoannulata
ATCGAATTTTACATCCGAAAACATGTCTGCCCAATTATGCTTTTTTATTAATGTTAAACATGGAATAAGTATATTTTAAGGCAGTTGGCTAACATGAAATATCCCTAAAACATTTGAATGGATATTGTTGAACAGCTCGATTTTTATGAAAATGCTTACTATTTAAATCAGTTCATTTTTTGCTGATTTTTATTTCTTATATATAGTTTATGTAACAGCTTTATTTCTTCTCTCGTTAAAAGTTGAATATTTTAAAATTCGAGATTCAACTATTCCCTAAGTTGCGGTAATTTAAGTGTCCATTTACTAAACAATAAACTGTCTCTGTAAAATTGAGCAATAGTAATAAAAAAAGTTTTTACTAAACGACACAGCCACCCTGGAAAAAGGCGTCACCATTCGAAAAGCCATTCGACTCCCAATTTCACAAGTCTAACCACTTGTCGATCCTAATCGTGAATCACGGATCTCCATTAGACGAGTGTTCGGTTTGTGCCTTCTATGTTGCGAAATCCCTGAGGGGCCTTCGAAGAGTGGAATCAGATTTCGATCACCTGGAATCAAGTACGTGATTGCCGGAGGTTCTTTTGTCTTGGGGTGATGCGCGATAGACCAGGGATTTGTTCGGCGAAGATATTTAGTTCTTTGAAGAGAGTTTGGAATTGAAATTTCTAGTAGCGTATCAACGTGGATTCGCCCACGTGTGGTATTGAAAATAGATGTGGTCTTTTAAAAGTAAATAAATAAATGGATGGATCGATAAATGCTGAATATTTTCTTTGTTTCGTCTTGGAGCATATATTATTGGTACTGGAAAACAATAATTTTAATATGCTCTGTGTAAATTATTTGCTTCGAAAATTTTTAATACTTTTTATATTCTTTTATTTAATTTTTTATTTAACTTTTCTGGTACAATAAATACCTTTATATTTATAATTCCCTATATAATAATAGCTTAAGTTATCTGTCCGTCTGCCTTCAAATTTATGAAGCGGTTGTACCTAGGGATAAAGGCACCCATATTGGATTTTGAGGAGTTAACAGTCATTAACTATGTTGCGCATTGGTACTGAGTCTGAAAAACACTGCATAAAGGATAAGCATAGTATCTACCGATACTACAATAATGAAAAATTAACTATGAGTAATGATGCCATTTTTGCCAATCATTGCCATTTTAACAACTAATTTTTTTATTTTTTATGATTTGTATTAAGAGAAAAATATCCTTATGACAATAATTGCAATTTTACATTTTCAAAGAAGTATTTGATTCATGCACTATTATCATGCACTATTACTAAAATCCTATATTATAATAGCCTAAGTTATCTGTCCGTCTGTCCTCGAATTTATGAAGCGGTTGGATCTGGAATGGAGAGATACATCCTTATTGGATTTTTGTTGAGTTAGGGTTAGCAACGTTCGAAATCCAACACTTACCCCCTTTTCTCGCATTTAATGCCCTTATTTCAAGCCCTATTTTCCCGGTTTCGAGCAGTCGATTTACGATATCAATTTGTCACATAATAAATAGATAAAAATAACATTTTTTAGCATAAACGACACACCATTACACCATTCCTTTAACCATCTCATTGAATCATTTCTTAATTTAAATTATTCAAATATAGTGTGTATTATTTTTAACGCTTTATCGCTGAACTTAGATATGACATAAATAATTTTCTTTCATATTTGGCTTAAATAATAGATTAGGTACATGTGTGATAATTTTAAATTTAAGCATCGATTATTTTTTGTTGCAATGAAAATTTTATCACCGGTATTAACAACAAATTGTATCTACCTCCAGGGTGTAGTGGAAATGATAGTTTCATTCCTTTACTTCCATTAATTACTATGGCAAAAAAATTGGGAAGAACTTAACGATAACTTTGACTTAGCTAAGAAAACTTTGAATTATCTTTCTAAATGAATTCAACGGGATTCTAAACGGCATGCACAGTATCTGGAGACTTTAGAGCTGTATGAAGATAAACAAATTATTGAGAGTGTGCCAGATAATTCTCAGCCAAAAAACAAACCATTTTTTATCTGCCTCATAATGCGCTTTACAGTTCTGGAAATTTAAAAATTTTACTGATCCCGTCATATGACAGGCTATATGCTAGTTTAGTTATATTTATCCATTAATATTTGTTACTTTGAATGTCCGAAGTCGACTTTATACGGTGAATGTTAACGAGATAATTGAATAAAATATTTTTGTTGAGTTTTCAAATAATATTTTATTATTAAAGCATATTATCAAATATGTAAAAATAGAAAAAGTCTTAAATAACAACACAGTTTAACACATTCGCTGCCGATCACGCGCCAGCGCGTGATCAACATAGAGGAAAATGCATATATGACGACAGGTTCGGCAGCTAATGTGTTTAATTAACTGTTTCACTTAAAACAAAATATGCATTTTAACTGAGAACATAAAAAATATTAAAACTAAACTTACTTTTGTTTGTGACGTTATACAGTCTTAATTATTGCAACAATTTCAAATGTTATGTCATTTTGAATTGCAGAAGAGCCACTCGGTTTTACACCTGCATTTAGTCTTAAAACACATCTCTTTCCAATGACAGCGTGTACAGCTTTGTCCTCCACTTCTATATACTTCTTCTGATATGGTATTTTTTGAGAAACAATCCATTGTTCAACATACACCGTCAATGCATGATAATTACTGGTGATACTCGGGTCAAACAACGGTAAAAGTCTTAATATATAAGAATATAATGAAATATTCGGAAGCACACTAAAGTGAATGTTGACAATCACTGAGAAGAACAACATTTACCAGATTTTAGTCATTCACAATAACATATTCATAAATTAATTATTACTTTATTCTGTAATTAATATAGGGAAATTATCACGCAAAAAATGACTCTGAAATTATGATTGATCCTAAAATTTTGCATCTCCTTAACTCCTCAAATACTTTTTTCCGATTTATGTCTGAATGGTCTGTCTGTAGGTAAACACGATAACTCAATTACTTTTTTTTCTTTTTTTTTTACAAAATTTAATTATTTTACCTGTAATTTCCATAAAATATGATTGTATCATTAGAACATTACTAAACATTATGCAAATTTCCATATTATTATTTTATATTATGATATAAGTGTTATATACATTAGCGGTAAAATTTGTAATTATCTTATACTGTATCAGAGAATATTACCTGCGTAAAATTTGTTTTTTTTTAGGACTCAAGCGAATTTCTGTATGAGTGGAAACTCACATAGACGCATAGCCTGTTGTTAAAATAATAGCCAGATAGATTTTCTTTTAAACTCATTTAACCGCTTGCCATATTATAACGAATTATCTAGGGTTCATTTGTATTGCAGTTAATTATTATCCCGAGGAAAATCTTGCGAAGCAGAATTTGCAGTAAGATTTGTTTTATCATGGTTTCACTAGGACTAAGGAAATGAAAAGTAATATTCATCTTTGATTGGAAGTTTGCTAATGTCTGTTGGTTTCGAGGTTGTTTGGGCGGGAACTGGTCACTTGTTTTCCACTAATTAAGAAATGAATTTCAGAAAATCGTGCCGAGTTTTCTGCCTCATCATTAGGACCCAGCATTAGTTTTTTACCCCTCAGGTTAAGCTCAAGGCATTTTCCAAATTTTACTCCTGCTACTGAAAAAAAAAATCCAGCGAGACAGTGCACTCTGTGTTCCCGTAAAACAAATTCCAGATGTAAGCCAGTAACATTCCAGATATTCATGTACAGAATGCCAGGTATCACTTTGTGTTGTCTCTTGTTTCAAAAACTATCATACAAAGACTAATACAGTGGACTCAGCTTAATGTTATCAATCGCTTATTGTTATCAAAATAACTTGGCGTCGATTTTCTCTATTTATTTGTATGTTAAAATTATCGCTTTATGTGTTCGTTACATCTGTTAGAAGTATTCACAACGTATTCAAAATGAACCCATTCTTTTCTTTTCCTTCGTTCTTGTTATAATTTCCAAGAATTCTGCCTCTTCCACATAAGGAAAAGGATAAAAAGCAAAGAAGTAGGATAACCACGTTCCTGGAATTTTTCAGAATACGCGCACCCTGCTGTTGGTAAGGGTTGTCAGATAAGCAGAAGGCTACAAATTCTATTCAGAACTGAATATTTAATTTTATTTCCATTTTTCCGAGATAACTCGGGATAGTAAACTAATAGTAAAACTAAATGCTTTTACAACTGTAAAAAATTAAAAATTCAACTTAAAACCTACATATTTTGTTTTGTTTCATTTACTTGTATTTAATAATAACATAAAAAAGTGAAATGGTTTTTTGCAATTTTTTTTTCAAAAACATTTGTAAGGGAAGCGGTTAAATCCTAAACATGGGTAAAAATTTTCAGAAAAATACTTAGCAGACTGTTTCTGCCAAGATATATAAACTCATGTTTCCTATCCACTCTTCAATACTTAGCTTTTCTTGTTCGTGCTGAAAAGAAGCTGCTGTCATATGATGTTTATCTCTTGTGTAAATCAATGACAACATCCTTTCATTGCAGATAGAAAAGATTTCTACATCTCACCAGCGGTTCGATCTCTTGAACGAAGAGAAAATACTGTTGATGTTGATATATGTGTTGGTTTATAGGCACTACATCCAGGAGAACTTTGACTTATATTTAAAAGATATTTTGTTGAACATTCAATATTTATGTTTCATGTAACTATAAAACAGGTCAGAAGAAATGAAAATTAAAATGAATTTTTTTTTAAACACAACAACATTATCAGGAATATAAATGTTGAAAATTGTATTTTGTTTGTTTAGAAAACAAATCATATGCAATACGATTTGATTTGAATTCAGATATTTTATATAATTTTCATTGTTAGCACATTTGAATTCAATAAAATTTAAACATTTGACTGATTTACATTTTCATTATAGAAGAAAATTATAACTTTCTTCACAAATGAAATTGGTCTTTTGAAACAGTAATGAGTAATTATTTGCTTAAATAATTTTTATAGACAATTTGAGGGGAAAAATGAGTAATTTTACTACTAATATTAATTTTTCTAGATATTACCTAACGAAATTGTAGTTTTTAAACACTAATCAGTAAATTCTGTGCTGAAAGTATTTATATATAGATTATATAGATATATTTTGTGGAAACAAATGCGTATTTTCACTTTTAAAACTATATTTCATGATATTTTATTACTTTCTTGGACGCTTACGATAAAAACTTTTAATATTAGATCTAAATTTGAATTGATCTCTGTTGAAGGACTGAAATTAGAGATTTTAATCAATTTTACATAAACATCTAACTACAAACATAAAATATCTATACAAATTGATTAAAATAAAAAAAACGTTAGTTTTAAAAGTCTAAATTTGAGGATATATATATCAAAGTCGTTAGTTCAAATGTACTACATATTTCACTTGAGTTAAACATTGTTTTTTGCTGACATCATCCTTTCTATATTCCACCAGCGGTTCGATCTCTTGGACGAAGAGAAAATACAGTATTACTGTTGATGGTAATATATGTGTTGGTTTATATGCACTACATCCAGGAGAACTTTGACTTATATTGAAAAGAAAATTTGTTGAAAATTCAATATTTATGTTTCATGTAAGCATAAAACAGGTCAGAAGGAACTTTGACTTATATTGAAAAGAAAATTTGTTGAAAATTCAATATTTATGTTTCATGTAAGCATAAAACAGGTCAGAAGGAATGAAAATCAAAAGGAGAACTTTGACTTATTTTTAAAAGAAATTTTGTTAAAAACTCAATATTTATGCTTCATGTAACTATAAAGCAGGTCAGAAGGAATAAAAATTAAAGGAAGAACTTTGACTTATATTTAAAAGAAATTTTGTTGAACATTCAATATTTATGTTTCATGTAACTATAAAGCATGTCGGAAGGAATGAAAATTAAAATTAGAACTTTGACTTATATTTAAAAGAAATTTTGTTGAAAACTCAATATTTACGTTTCATGTAACTATAAAACAGGTCATAAGGACTACATATTAAAAGAATTTTTTAAGCGCAATAATATTATCAGGAATATAAATGTTGAAAATTGTATTTTATTCATTTTGAAAAAAAATCATATGCAATACGATTTGCTTTGAATTGAAATATGTAATATAATTAGAATTGTTAGTACATTTGTATTCAATATAAGTTAATCCTTTGAAATGACTAATTTACATTTTCATTATACCATAAATTTATAATTTTCTTCACAAATGAAATTGGTCTTTTGAAACACTAATGAGTAATTATTTGCTGAAATAACTTTTATAGTTAATTTGTGGAAGAAAAATGAATAATTTTACTACTGATATTAATTTTTCTTAATATTATCTGATGAAATTGTAGTTTTTAAACACTCATCACCAAATCCTGTGCTGAAAGAAATTAAGTATATATATATTTGTAGAGAAAATGGATATTTTTACTTTTAATAACTATACCTCTTGATATTATATTTTGTGTTATATTTTTATACTTTCTTGAATGCTTAAGATAAAAGTTTTTAATATTAGATCTAAATTCGAATTGATTTCTGTAAAAGGACTGAAAGTAGAGATTTTAATCAATATTGCATTAACATCTATGTACAAACATAAAACATCTATACAAATTGATTAAAATAAATTAAAAGTTAGTTTTAAAAGTCTAAACTTGATGATATATATATCAGAGTAAGTCATTAGTTCATATGAACTACTTATTTCCCTTGAGTTAAACGTTTTTTGCTGACATCTATGATTTAGATAAAATCAAGAATTAGATAAAAACATGAAGATAACTACTAAAAATTAATACATTTTTATTATTTGATAAGAATTAAGGGATTAATTTACTTTACATTCTTTAAATACTGTGAAGTCAACGAAACTTTTCTTCTCTTTCACTCATGGGTGTCATACATAATATTCAAAATACTGGGAATATTTCGAAAAACCTAGTGCAATAAATCTTTAATGTATTTCCGGCTTTTATAAAGATGCATATATAAGAATAGTCGTCATAAATAAAGACACTTTTTTAGATACGGAATTTCCAAGTTAAACTCAATTCCTAACATCTACAAATATTTTTTGAAAAAATAAGGACATGTTATAAATGCAGAGCTATAGAAATTTCATAATTAAGTGTCGATAACTTAAATGGACCATTTTTTATAATAATTAGCTAATTTTGTCAGTAACTTAAAAAATATAGAAGTGTTACTGATAAAATAGGTAATCAAAATATAATCTCCTTTATATTACAATGCAGTTTTTTAGCTGTCATTTATGAGGCAAGAATTGATCTTCAATAATTGTTTATTGATCTAAATGATATATTTATGCATTTTTTCTACTGAAAAAAAGGGCATAAACATTTTAATATTTTTATCAACATTTAATAAAATATACTGCTGTTAAAAAGTAATTGACTGACATTTTTTCTAAACACTTTGCTATAAATTACGTATCCACTGAATAAATGAAGGAAATTTGTTATTCGTAGACATGCTTTCTTAGGGAATTCAAGAATTTACGCGTAAGGACAAAATTGATATAAAAATATTAAAATAAATTTATATAGATTGCTTGCAACTAAAATATATTCTTATTTCATAAATACTTTTTCAAATCAATTCTATTTTAAACTATAAGTTGAAGAAAATATTTGTTTAGAGATAAATGTGTTATAGAATATCTACTGGACTTCATAGTCTAAATTATAATATCGGTGTTCTCTATAAAAATATCAGATGTAGCCATTAAATAAATGAATTATACCAATATATTTATGTTTAATATTTAGACGGAAATACATATAAACATAATTGCTTAAAATTTAGATAGAGGCTTCTTTAAGAAGCAAAATTTTGAATCATTTACAAAATTAACATAGTAGGAATTTAGCTTAAATTTAAGTTAGTGCACACATCCGCGTCTTAGTTACTCAGCATTTTCATTAAAAATCGACATAAAAAGAGGTGCTATTTCAGTAGTACAAGCTAGAATATAAACTTTTCTTAGTGTATTCTATTTATCTATGTTTCTCAAAATTTCAACACCGTATTTTACTCACACAGATTCCAGCAGACAGAAAATAGAATTCGTTAATTCAAAACGTATTTTCCCCAAGCAAAAGTTCTTTTCAGAATAAGTGCTACATTAATAACTTGGAAAGTAAAAAAAAAAACCAGGACCCAATTATTTTTCTGAAAATATGCCGTGTGGATAGCTGAATTTTAGAATATAGCTTAAGGCATGTTCTTTAAGAAAGCGCAGAATTTCTTGCAAAATTTTGCTAATAAAAATTTACTACCAGATAGTAGATTGCACTTCATTCTATTTTCATAGGAAACTGAAGTTTCTTTCGAATTTTTTTGAATAATTCAAAAGCCCATAAACTACCCAATTACAGCCCTCATAACCTGAAGCAAGACGAAAGTAAGGCAGGGAAATAAAGTTAGAAGCTAAAAGTGCGGTTAATTATACATACTTTTTTTCCTCATACATTCCATGGAAATTTTGCTGAAGTTCTCAAAAGACCCATTTTAATGCTGCATATGTTCTTTTCAAGTGTTCCATTACCTAAAGGATATAATCAGCCAAAAAGTGAAGTTAGAGGGAAAACTTTTCAAGATTTTCTTATTTTACTTGTACTGCATATTTCTGAATTGTAAGTTATAAAGGGATGGGTCTCAACTTATTAGTGACTCTTATAAGCGACTAAAGTTAAAGGTAAGTAAATTTTGTATACCAAACAAACATTTCTTTTCAACTTTGAAATGCTGAGGGACATATACTTTTTAGAATCGTTTCAGGTTTTATCGACGTAATAATTTCATTTCAAGATGAGCATTAGTTTACGATAGCAAATAGTCTTGTCGAAAATCAAAATAATTTGTATTGAATATGCATTGAGTATATATATTTTTATTTATCAATTCATCTATTGCCTAAATACATTCACTCTTTCTCTCTCACTTCCACACACATACATACAAAACTTATGTATAGGGTATGTTTAAAAAAGGATACCTGGAGTTTCAAAGTCTTGTTGAATGTACATATAAATGTTATGCCAATATTAATTTAAATATTTTGACGTTTGCTCAAATTGGGCTTTTCGACGGAAATCTCCAATCTGAGAAATTTCGCGATTTCAAAAATTTTTTTACTGTACAATAAAATAAAGAGCACTTTCTCCCATATTTTGTATTATTTCTATCTTTTGAAAGTGAGTAGGTGAAAAAAAGAAAATATTGAAATTTATTTAATTATATAAAAGCTATTCAATGTTAAATTTAAAGCTCCATGAACACTTATCATTTTAATATATTGACTGCATTTCATTAAACTTTTACTCTATAAATCTCTGTCTACTGTGACAAATTACTTTTGGCACATGTCATATGTACATAGATACCCCCACACACAAACGCATATATATACATGTGTGCGGGAGTGTCTGCGTGTGTGCTTGTATGTGTGTATGTGTGTGTGGGTGTGTGTATGACGAGAATTTAACCTAAAACTGACAAACTTAATTTTAATTCCATTTTAAAACAAATTTCTTTCGATTTGTATCAATAAATTAAATGTTTTAGCTAAATTATTTCTTTCTCCCCTTCTAATTTCTGAAAACAGGCACCTTCGCATGCAATAAAATGAATCCCTGCTTTGCTGAATAATAACTACTTTATATAACTTAGTTTTGTTTCATCCGCGTCATCACATGACTAACTATTGATATCTAACAATGTCTCACACCAATATATAACGCCATATAAGTGCATTTCTCAGAGAGAAATCCGAAGACCAGAAACTAAATTAAAAGTAGCATTTTTATTTCCAAAATTTCCGTATATTCTCTTTGATTCTGTGCATTCTCTCAATTGTATATTGATACCTTTTATATATACATATGTATATATAGATATACTATGTATATGTATATATGTGTAATCTCTCTCTCTGTCTACACACACACACACACACACATATATACATATGTGTGTGTGTGTGAATATATATATATATATATATATATATATATATATATATATATATATATATATATATATATATATATATATATATATATATATATATATATATATATATATATATGTATGTATATATATATATATATATATATATATATATATATATATATGTGTGTGTATATATATATATATATATATATATATATATATATATATATATATATATATATATATATATATATATATATATATATATATATATATATATATATATATATGTATATATATATATATATATATATATATATATATATATATATATATATATATATATATATATATATATATATGTATATATATATATATATATGTATATATATATATATATATATATATATATATATATATATATATATATATATATATGTATATATATATATATATATATATATATATATATATATATATATATATATATATATATATATATATATATATATATATATATATATATATATATATATATATATATATATATATATGTATATATATATATATATATATATATATATATATGTATATATATATATATATATATATATATATATATATATATATGTATATATATATATATATATATATATATATATATATATATATATATATATATATATATATATATATATATATATATATATATATATATATATATATATATATATATATATATATATATATATATTATATATATATATATATATATATATATATATATATATATATATATATATATATATATATATATATATATATATATATATATATATATATATATATATATATATATATATATATAATATATATATATATATATATATATATATATATATATATATATATTATATATATATTCTCAAGGAATTGTTTCCTTTTTCCTGTACTAAACGTATGATAATAAGAAATTAAGTACGATTTACATTAGGGTTATCTATCGGTTGTTGTAAAGAGACATGCCGAGGAAGAAAAAATTCCGTTTTAGTGCTCGGTTTGTAGTAACTCCTTAGCAGAAAGAACCGAATTAAAGTCGTTTGTTCTTTTTACGGTATCTACGAAGAAAGCTAGGGCATTGGGAATTGTAGAAATAGAGTCAGAAGATTAGAGCGATTTTTCTTGTTTCCCCGCCCCTAGAGAGTCAATTTAATCGCCTTCTCTTTTGTCCTGCCTTCCGAACGATACGATCGAAAAAACAGGCTAATGAGCTTCGGATTCCTTGAGGACGGGAGTAAGGAGATAGTGAAAGTTAAATTAGGAGTAAGGGTTAAGTACACCAAGAAATGTACAACGAGTTGATTACTTTGGTCTCGAGAATGGAACGTAACCGAAGATTTTTTCGGAATTTTTTTTTCTTACGGCTAACTGTTCATAATGTATGTCGTTTAGGCCCTTACTTGGAATATCCTTCCTTTTTTTTGCCATTCCTTTTTTCCGTTTTATTTCTACCTTCACCAGTTTTCTTTCCTCTTTCCGAACATAATTTAGAGTGTTTTAAGAATTTTTTAAATCTTGTCTAGTAGACAATCTTAAGTTTTAGAGCAATATATAATGTTACTTGGAAATGAAATTATTAAAATACTTTTAAATCTCATCCTCTATTAGAGGTTACTTAATAATTTATCTGCCAACTGAAAAGATATGGTAAGACAAACATGATAATTTATATATCGTAATTTAAAATAGGTATCTAGGATATCAATGCTGAATTAAGAAGTGAAGTACGACAGAAGGAGCATTATTACTTCTTAAATAATATTTTCTTTTTAATTTCAAAGTATTTATCCTTAATCAGTATGATATTAGCAATAAATAGCAAATCAATGAAAGTCAGGTAAAAATAGAAATATATTCAAAACAGACAGAGTGTCGAGCCTAGGAACATGATAAATTATAAATGGAAGTAAAGTGACTCTGTGAAAGAGCAAACTAAATGTAAAGGTAGAAAATCAACGCCTTATATGGGTAACATGCTAAACCAAGTGTGTGTCTTTGTCTTCCTTTGTTTTGGAGTATGTCTTTTAACCCTTTCTTGGTCCATTTACTTTTAACACAACATTTTGAAACATTCAGAACAGAAGTGCTAATTATGTTCAATCGATTCAACGATAAATGACAGCAGAAATTTTATGCGGGAATCAGTCTGTCCATCGCTATAATAGCAAAGCCAATATATTATAATGCGTTTTGCGTTTCCCACAAGTGTATTTTGTAGGATCATGTAGGTGGAAAATAATCTTCACACTGACTTCAAAAGGGTTAAATTGTTAATGTTTTGCCGTTTTACCCACCCGAGCTTCATTTATTCATCCGCTGAATTTTCTCTCATTTTTATCAAATATAATTTTGATTTAAACTTGATATTTCCTTCATCACTAAATTTAACAATTCCCAAAACAATGTCTACTTTCTGTTGCTATAACGAAACTCCTCTATCAATATAGCGGCTCTATGACAAGTAAGTTACATTTCAGTTTCGTAGTGTTTAGAGATCTGACCAAATTTTTTAAATTTTCTTGGTATCCTTTAAATATTTAAATTTTGGACCAACCAACGTAGTAAAGTACATAGGACAAACTAATGCATTAAAGTACAAACAGAAAAGTAACGTATGCAGGCAGTTTTTCTTCTTACGAGTCAGCTACATTATCAAGGCAAGTTAACTCAGTTCCTCATGAAAACAAACTGAGGAGACAAAACAATCAACATATTATACACACGTTTTGTGTTAAGATAACTCCATATTAAGATATCTATGCTCCATTGACTAATAATTTCGTATCATTATATGCAGTCATTTTCATGAAATTGATACAGTATGAGGCCTATATAAGTTGGTGATTTTATGTCTTCTCACTCAGTCTAATGCTCTGCATCAATTCTAAAGAAAATCAGTTCTTCAGAGAAAAGTCAGAGTCTGGAGTTTTCTTTAAATATGAATAAATCTTGCATCATGGGCAAAATTAGAACTCATTTATGTCAATTTCTGGTCATTTGAAAGTACAATTTTTGTGCAATAATTGGTTTCCATGTTTTCCTACACTGTTTATGTTGGACCGCTGTAAGTTATAGTAACTTATTTACAACATTGTACCATATTAATTTTTATGTATACATCTCTCAGCCTAACAATACATTTTCATTTTACTAGATTTTATTTTTTTATTCCTTTTTTTATTTTGGTTATCTTTGTTTATTTATATATATTACTTTATTTTATACTTATTTATTTACTTTATTTTGCTTATCGTATTTTGATGCGTTGTATCGTATTTTGCTTATCGTCCTATGATCTAACAGTTAATACCGACCTAATTTGACCAAGCTCAACCACAAAAATGTGGTAAATATAAAATAGTGCTAACACTCTAAAAGACTAATAATCCTAAGCTAGCACATGGACTCAGTATAAGGCAGACTCCATGTGGAGGCAACCCATTTGCGTTCGTCCTAATGTGACGTTTGATCACTTTTACAATTTCTCTATGGCGTCTGCGCATGCGTACGTCTTTTTCATAAGTGTTTCTTCTTGTTCTCCTCTCTTCTCCTTTAATTAATTAATTAATTAATTTTAATTTTATTATTGTGTTTTGTCATATCTAAAGACATCTGCATATCTTAAGCCTTTCAGGCTCATTCAGATATATTTTGTGAATATCTTTTATACTCTCTCAACAATTTCGAAAACTATACATTAATACTGTTGTCCTCTTTTACATTTTATGACACATTCCCGTTGATTTTTTTCCAACTGAATATCTTACTATTTGTATTCAATGCTTTAAATACTTTTTTATGAAACAACTATTTGAATATAATAAGATTAATCTGATTCAATAGTAAGTTTTATGAATGGAAATGAATTTTAAAAGATAATATTTGAACTTCCTTTGATCGTATTATGTCTTAAATAAAAAATTGTTTAACAAAATATAAACTACTTACCTTTGTATGAATTATTCACATAAGAGATTCCTTGAATGGACACTAGAAAAAAAGAAATTTTTAGATAACACACTTTTATTTTTTTCATTCTATATGAAAACTTTGATTAAAAAGATTCTTTCTTAACATAAAACGCTTGACATACATTTTTTTAAACATTTTGTTAAAAAATATTTTCGAACATAAAAAAGAATAAACCTATATTAAATTTATAAAAAATATTAATAGATTTTATTTTTGTATATTTTGAATATTTCTATTTGGTGTTTTCGATTTTCGCTGAAAATATAAATATTATTATAGTTATGATTACTAGTTATTACTATTAATAATGTTTGTGTTTTATAATTTAATTAGGCCAAAAATGTTTAAAGATATCACTGTGGAATATTAATACATTGTGTGCGGTTACATTTCACAGCAGAATTGTAAAGGGAGCGGGCGTTTTGAGAGTAAATTTATTTATTCAGTTAAATCTGAATAGATCCAATACTATTTACTATTTTAACCAACTTTCGTATTTTATATTAAAATATATAAACAAATATATAAATAGACAAATAATCAAATATATATATATATATATATATATATATATATATTCAAATATATATATATAATATATAAATATACATATATATATAATATCCTTTTCACAAGGATAAATAAAAAGTTAATTTTAATCTAAATTAAATTTTTTAATTACCCTTCCGGTTTTGTGCTTCCGCATCGACTGATGTAAAAACTTGTTTAAATTTTTCCAGAATCTATGTAGAAGACAAGCAAGTTCGGCATTATTTTCCTACATATACCGTTATTATTGTATTCACAAACAAAACATGTTGTTACACTAATCCTACTAGTTCGAGTCCCACGTATGTATATATATATATATATATATATATATATATATATATATATATATATATATATATATATACATATATATATATGTATATATATATATATATATATATATATATATATATATATATATATATATATATATATATATATATATATATATATATATATATATATATATATATACACCTCTGAAAGCATTTCCATCCTCGAAAGAAAAATTCATCTATTTTGTTATTATAATCTACAGATATCATAGCAAAATTAATTTTACCTCTATTTTAAGTGCATATGTCGAAAGAGAACAGAAATAAAAACAAAATAGTGTCAATCCTCTCATAGGCGGGAACATCAGATATTTATGTATACCAACTATTCACTTGCACAAAAAATTGTCTATTGTGATACACACACACACACACACACATATATATATATATATATATATACATATATGTATATATATATATATATATATATATATATATATATATATATATATATATATATATATATATATATATATATATATATATATATATATATATATATATATATATATATATACATATATATACATATATATACATATATATATATATATATATATATATATATATATATATATATATATATATATATATATATATATATATATATATATATATATATATATATATATATATATATATATATATATATATATATATATATATATATATATATATATATATATATATATATACAGTCATTATGAATAAATTTACTACGATTTAAAATGTAATATTATTTTAAAAGTTATTTCTAATAAGCATATATATTTTCATGGTTATCATATTTTATTATATTTTTATATATTTGTTTCAAAAATATTTTAGTGTATATATCTATTTTTACTTTTCCTTTCATTGTTAACTGCCTTTCATTAAAATATTTTTTTCTTTCCTATAACAAATTATAAAAAGCATTACGGGACAATATTTATTATTAACATGACAAACTGAAATGTATTTATGTTCAAATAAGGCAGCATGCTTAAATTTACTTTTAAAACTTTTAGCTCCGTAAGATAATATTACATCATTTCTTTTGCGATTGCAGTGAGAAGTGTCTCATATATTTAAAAAAAGAAAGACATGCAAGGTAATGTCCAAGAACTAGTCATTTCTGTTCTAACTCTCTGTAAAATATCATGACTGGCCTTGTTTCACATCAAGTCCCCTTTTCATCCTGGGTTGTAAAAGTTCCCCCTCACATAGATTTCTTACTCTTCCGTGAATAAATGAGGAGGGGTGGTACGTGATTTGTCAAGGCAAGACCTCGCATGTGGCAAGAATTCCTATCGCAAATCATTTAAAATGGCTTCTGTAGAGTGGGATGTATCGGACGTTGCTTTATCTTGCCAAAACAGATTTCCTGTGCTTGTGCCTTAAAAAATATTTTGGACGTGTAAATGAAACTTTTGTTGAAGATGCTTTCTCTTTTAAAGCTGTTTTAGCATAAATGACTTGGATATTCGTTTTCTAAAATAAGGAAGAAAACTGTGACTTCTTCCCAGAAAAGAGTGTGTAAATAACCAGCTTGATGTCTATCTTTGTTTTTAAGTCATCCTATTGTTGATGAAAGCCAGAATTATTTACATTTAGGTAGAGTTAAAAAAATTCATTCTATTGCATCACGAACGTCTTCAAATAGCTTTATTTGCCCTTTTGGAAACTTAACATTATTTCTGCATACTAGAAATTATTTACATATTGAATATGGTACTTCATACTGTAGGCATGTAAGCTGTGTTTGGAAAGAATTTACTGTATCTACAAAAAGGAACTAATGTTTGCACTTACGATTCTTCTACTGAAGTTATAAAGCTGTATGATTCTTTGTAAATTTGACAGTTTGAAACTTTCAAACCTTCGAATTTTCCTTTATATCAATTTACACACTGCATGTCTTATGTAATATGGTAACACTTGTAAATGAATTTGGTGTCGCTTAAGTTTTGTAAAATGATTAACTAATAAAACTTAACAGTTAATGACAACGGTCTCATTATACAGATATCTTTACTTAAACTTAAATAACATTTAAAAACTTATTCGTATATATCCACAACTAACTACAAGTTACTACCTAATACTGTGATACAATTCTTTATCCTTACACATCAAGAATATTTTTTTTCTGTGAAATACCAAAACTGTGTTATTTTTAATTAAATTATTTGTTATCGTTTAATTAATCTATTTATAGAATTATAAATGATGAATTCTCCGTTTTGTTAATCACATCTGATTAGAGAATACTTTTATAACAATAATAATAATTACTGTAATATATTGTTGAACATAAAAATCGATTGTGTATCAAATACAAAAAATTTCCAAATTTTTAACTCATTTTTTTAAAAATTTCATTAGAGTAACAATTTCATATTGTATAATTATTCACATTATATAAGTAATTATTAATTCTGTAAATGATTCATATGCGACTCATGATCCAAGTTCTCATGTTCCAAGTTTTTAATTCATTAATTGTTTTAAAATTTCGTTAAAGTAACAATTTCATATTGTATAATTATTCACATTATATAAGTAATTATTAATTCTGTAAATGATTCATATGTGACTCATGATCCATTATATTACATATTTCACATTGAAAAACCTCCAGAATAATTAAAAAAGAGACCTATTTGCTTTCCTGCTAATATCTCTAATGCTTTGAGAAAACTTCTAAAGAGTGGAAGCGGTGTATATATTGAGGTGAATTACAATGGGGTATCTGCAGGACGTCACAATCTGATAAGGCTGTAATCTGATATCTGAAGTCTGTCGCAGGCTGCCTGTCCACAGCAGATGGATATTGGTTTGATGCTGAGCGAGAGGCGATACTGGCCTTTGTCATGCCCCACGAAACAGTAAGCAGGTCCATTAAAAACAGATTAAACTTCAATCAGGCCTTAATTAAATAAGCTTCAACCGCACCACGTGACGAAGGATTGAACCACGAGTATCACTGCAGCTTGGATGCGGGGAATGTGCCATCTGTTATCTAGGGGTGCTTGAATCCTTCTAATTTCCATATGAAGACTGAACGAGGGTATAAAGTAAGATTACTTTTTAGAAATAAAAGTAATTGAATCGAAGTTTTTCTCATAAAAGAAAAACACTAAGGGTATTCTGCAAGACATATATGAAGCTCCTAACAAAAAGAAAACTATCACTTAAGAATACAATGCAATGATTAAATATGAGTAAGGAATAAAGTTCATATCTTTGAATTATATATTATCTTAATTGAGATGAATTCTATCAAAAGAAATTTAATCTTATATAAAAAATGCATTTATATGTAATGCATCATTAAAATTACAGAACAATCAAAATTATTAAACACAACTCTTGTTAAAAAAAAAAATGAAATCAGTAGATTTTTAAATTTATATTTATTTATTTATTTTTCATTTTTATTTATTTTATTGTATTCTTTATAAACATATTTCTTTTGGACAGCCAATTTAAAACAGTTTTAACCAATGAAATGTTATAAGGTCATTTTAAACATTATTTAGAAAACATCATCCTCTCCAATAGATCAACTTTCGGTGGTTAATTGACAAGTTTCAGGATCTAAAGATAAAGATTTCCCTATGTTGATAGAGAAAAATTCTACAGCACCTCTAAGTAAACTCTTGCTGCTAATAGCTTAAAGAGGAAATTTTCGAACTATTTTTATTTATGAAACATATTGTGACAAGTTTTGCATAACTTGGCATGATTGAAAGCCCTCTTGTTCCTCAATTTTAAGGGCATCAGCCTGAAGGTATATTCTAACCTGACGAAACTTACCCACTGGAAGTCCATAATTTGAGCTAAGCTGGACAAAACATTTCCTGATCGTTGGATAGGGGGTTGAGGATAAATAACATGACAGTCGAGATCTCCGGACATTATATCCCTTGACTTTGAAATTTGGGGGTATATTAAGAACCGAGTATTTGTAACTCCAATTCCAGATATTGATGAGCGAAAACTACTAATCAGTAAAGTTACTATAATAATGTTCAAAAACTCGTTAAGAGCCTGAAATTGAATTATCTGGAGATTTTATCTGCCATAAACGAAACCAATGTGAAATTTACTTAATGTTAAAAATACTGATGTGTAAAATTGTTTTAAATTGTTTTTGTAAAAAAATTAAGCATTTGTGTGTTGTTAGGCTGTTTTCTTTTACAAGCCTGAAATAGACTCAATAACTTCCGATGCCCCTGTAGCCACCCTTCAAAAAATCCCAGGGTTAATACGAAATCATCTATGATGTGCATTAGAATTAATCCTAACTTTGTTATTGTTGTAACCATATTAATATCTATGTTTTTTATGTGTAATATTCTTTCGAATAGATAGAGATTGTATAAAGTAACAATCTTTCTATCATTTGAAAATAAAAAAAACTGAATCCTATTAAACTAGAGTTGTGGCTGTTGAGGCGAAATTATCTATTTCATTTAGGGTCAAATCTTACAGTTTCATGATTTTCGATTGAATACCAAAACAAAAAAAAGATAGAGAAACTACTACTAATCTTTACACTGTACCGTAGATAATCATCTTAAATGAAATCTCCTCTCAGTTCAAAAATTTGCTTGAACAATCAAATAAAATTAAAATTTATGTCACTAGCAATAACCTACAGAAAGATGGTTTGGTTTGGTTTGGAGCGCTACGGTCTATTGTTTTGCACACGAGGGCTAATGAGACCGGGACCTACTGCTTAAAGCCGATTCCGATCGGCTACGAACATCCATGCCATAGTGGGATTCGAATCCACGAACTCCGGTTCCGACGATTAGAACCCTAACCAATCGGCCATC
The DNA here is from genome assembly GCA_032207245.1 of Pardosa pseudoannulata. Classification (NCBI taxonomy): domain Eukaryota; kingdom Metazoa; phylum Arthropoda; class Arachnida; order Araneae; family Lycosidae; genus Pardosa; species Pardosa pseudoannulata. The sequence continues at coordinate 160,993,736 of CM063508.1, forward strand.
ATTCGGCCCTACAGAAAGAAGAATGTTTAATGTGTGAAATTAGCGCTTATATCTACACACGAAAACTGGATAAAAATGTAACAGGATATCTATGAATTTTAAAACCTTTATGTGGTGTGATTGTGTGCAACAAATGATAGATTACAATAAACAACAATTTTATCACCAAGTGCTTTTTTACTCTCCTCATTTTGTCTTAATAGTAGTAATTATGCAACAGGTGATAAATGATTTTATTTTCACACACATATTGACGTTTTATCATATATCTATCTATCTATTTATATATCTATCTATCTATCTATCTCTCTCTCTCTATATATATATATATATATATATATCTATCTATATATATATATATATATATATATATATATATATATATATGTATATATATATATATATATATATATATATATATATATATATATATATATATATATATATAATATATATTATATATGTATATATAAATAAATATATATATGTATATGTATATATATGTATATATATATATATATACAAATATATATATATATATATATATTATATATATATATATGTATATATATATATATATGTATATATATATGTTATATATATATATATATATATATATAATATATATATATATGTTTATATATATATATATATATATATATATATATATATATATATATATAATATATATATATATAAAATATATATATATATATATATATATACTATATATATATATATAATATATATATATATATATATATATATATATACATATATATACATATATATATATATATATATATATATATATATATATATATATATATATATATATATATATATATATATATATATATATATATATATATATATATATATATATATATATATATATATATATATATATATATATATATATATATACAGAGAGAGAGAGAGAGAAAGAATATTTACCCATTCCCAATTAAATATTTAGATAATTAATGTTTTAGAATTGAATTCGAACAAATATTTTCGTAATCATATGTTTAAATATTTAGTACTGTTCCTAAATTGTATCCACATAATTTTAAAAGGATTACTTAAGTACTAATGAAAATTAGCAATCCTCCAAAAATTTTAAATATAAATTTGACGTAGTTTTCTATATTCATTTGCCGAAGTATATACCATAATACAAATTGTATCATTTGAAACTGTGAAATATAAATCCGAAAATCCTTTAGTAAATGAATTGCATAATACTTATCTATAATTCTTTTGAAAATCAATGGAATAATTACATTATTTTCAAGCTTAGATTATATTTATTTTGTTCCAACTCTGAAGGACAATATAATGCGAAAATGTCTTCACATCCAGAAACAGTTTAAAATATAAAGCATTTTCGGTAATAATATTTCCAGCTGAAATTGATAATCTCCTTAAGGATGTGATTAAAATCCGCTTAAATAAATCTGTAAATAGCAGAGTCAGTAACATACGATAAAATATAAACGCAACTAAATTTCTAGATTTATATCACATTATATATTTTGTTCGGTTATAGAAATACGTTATTATCCTAAATACCAAAATGTAACCAAATTTTATTTTTAAATTTGCGTCGATGTGTTTCAACGAGGTGGTACATAATATAGAAACAAGACTAGTCATTTAACAATTAAAAATGCTTGACGTTTGATATATGAGACATTGCACATATTCTTAAGAGACATTTTAGCATTAAACTTTCGCGAAACTACTATATGCATAGGTCAGTCTTAAAAAGTACCACAAAATTTAACCGGGTATGGTTATTTACATACATGTTATATGATTACCATCACCAATATAGTTGTTTTAATTTCACCGATATTAAAGATGATTTGATTCTATTTTCATGGGAGTGTATTGAATTAGAGATTTTCAAACCGCTCTTTTGTTTTCTTCTTCTAAACCGGAGATTATCAATTTCTTTTTTACTGAAAAAATTTGCATCGACATCTTTCTAGAAAACAAAATATTGCCTCACTTTTTTGAAATCAAACTAGTAGCCTGTATAACATTTAGGTTCATATTCCAGTATTTCTAACAGTTATTTTGTGATACTTTATTATTAAAATCTATTATGTTATATGTTGAAAAACAAAAACAAATTTTTAAGAGTTATTATAATAATATTTATGAAAGTATTGATTAATTTCTCGAGTTTGATTATGAAATATATGGAATAAAAATAATTCATTATCTGCGAAACTGCCTCTCTTAAAGTTATGGCAGTAATTCTGCAATTTTCTTGTGTCACTTTCTTCATAAGCAATATTTGAATCCCCGTGGTCGGATAATGACAAAAAGAGTTCTATCTACCGATTGGAAAATAGATTTGATTACTTTTTGTAATACTGAAGAATTTCATTGAGTTCTAGAGAGGATGCCCAGGAAGATGGTGATTACAGCCACCAAAATTTACTTTGTACCCAAAACTCTACCTAGGAGTTCAACGCTTCTAGGATACCACCTTTTAATCAAGAAAAACAGTTTGATGTATCTGTCGAAGTATAGATTACATTGCTTTTAATATGAATGAAACTCTTAAGTTAAATTCTTGATAGGATACCCAGGAGGTCGGTGTTGGTCCTCAATTACTCCTAAATTTGCTTTTTACCCCAAATGCTACCTAGGATTACTTCACGAGTGAAGCGATACTGCCTCTAGGACCTACTGGTTTACGCAGTAGAAGCTGTATATATTATTTGTGTCCTTTCGTATTTTGTACTTTCCTCATACTTTAATTGCCATTTCGCTTCATAGGCACAGCAAACACCTATTTTATTATTTATAAATGCATTATTGACCGCTTGGCAGAAAATGGGGAAATCATATTTTAAAATCAAAAAGGAGTTACGAACAAATGCATATATAAATGGCATCACATGTTCCATTAAAAATAGATTAAAATTCAATTAAGAACTTATTTATTTAAATATTGCCACTACTAGCAATAAATTTGGAACACTAGAGGAATTATTTCCAAGTACTCAAGAACTTCGATATTTTGCCAATGTTTAGGAGAAAATGCAATAACTTTCTTAAAGGGTGTGAACTATCATGTTTAGTTTAATTACTCTACATTATTTTTTTCATTCTGTTCTTAAGTGACATAGTATCTATTGATTGATAAAATTAAACAGACTTTAATTTTATCAATCAAGAGATACTATGTCACTTTTTTCGATGCACCTAAAAATAAATTATTCTTTCACAATAAGTTTTTACAAATTTTTCAATAACACTCTAGTTTAAAAATATTTATTTTTGTCATTTTAATTAGTATATTTTTCAATATCATAAAAAATAACCCTAAATGAAAAAAAATGGAATTTACTTACCCACAACATACTTGTCGAAACAAATTTTTTATAATAAAGCAAACTATTTGTTGTTTCGGCAAATTAAAATTTCAGAGGTATCTACCATTTTAAAATTTACAAAAAATCTAAAAGCTGTAAGGAAGTCAAAGTTTTAAAAAACAGCGTCTTTATTATATTAAAAAATAATATATATATATATATATATATATATATATATATATATATATATATATATATATATATATATATATATATATATATATATATATATATCTTGTAGTAATATAAATGAGGTTTACAAAATAAATAATTAACTACTATTTGGTATGAAATATTAGTTTTTAATATTAAACTTTCAAAAGATACTTTCGAGCGAATGGATTTTTTCTCTCTCTGTATATATATATATATATATATATATATATATATATATATATATATATATATATATATATATATATATATATATATATATATATATATATATATATATATATATATATATATATATATATATATATATATATATATATATATATATATATATATATATATATATATATATATATATATATATATATATATATATATATATATATATATATATATATATATATATATATATATATATATATATATATATATATATATATATATATATATATATATATATATATATATTTATATTATATATATATATATATATATATATATATATATATATTATATATATATTTATATATATATATATATATATATATATATTTATATATATATAATATATATATATATATTTATATATATATATTTATATTTATATATTATTAGATACATATATTTCATTAAAATAAATTTTGTGAATAGATAAAATAAATAATAAAATATGTGTAATTCTTTGAAATAGATGTTAATAGTTTACCATTTAAACATTGTTTAATCAACATTTCGTCATTTCTACGCATAAAAACATCACTTTACGCATAATGCTACTATTATTTTATTTTTAAGATTTTTTATAAGAATAGAACTAACTTTTTTATAAGAATATTTTTAGATGACTAAACATATTCAAAGATAATTTTAGACAAAAATTTCATTAAGCATACTTGATGGGGTCCTGGTAAATGGTTCATAGTAAATTAAAAAATAATTTGCAGGTTTGCATGATTTTTAAAGAACATGATATCGTGAATGTCATCCAAACTCAGCAAATGAAATGGGCTGACCATCTGGCAAAAATACATTGAGATCCATGATGTCAAACTCTTTTCGGCAAAGCCCACGGGAAAAATTACCTCGGGATAGATCACCATTGAGTTTGATGTACTATGCTGAGTATGACTGAACACTCTTGGCTTTAAGTTCAGAGGAGTAGTCGCAAAATGTAAAGATGACTGAAAAAATCTTTTGGATAAGGAAAGAGCCCACCTAACGCTGTCGAGCCTTGGTTCAACTAACTTTTGTTTTATATTCTATACTATAAATAATCGATAATTTTTTAAAGGAATTGACAGAATTTTATCTGGAGTGCTCTAAATTTTAATAAATGTTGGAGCATAATGAAGAGCCGCAGATAGCAAAACGCCTTTTATTAAAGACACCGAAATAACAACAATAATAATAATACTGATAATACTGATAATAAAGATAATAATGATAATACTGAAATACGAGGTTTCATTTAATTCTAAATTTTAATAAATGTTGGAGCATAATGAAGAGCCGCAGATAGCAAAACACCTATTATTAAAGACACCGAAATAGCAACAATAATAATAATACTGATAATACTGATAATAAAGATAAGAATGATAATACTGAAATACGAGGTTTCATTTAATTCTAAATGTTAATAAATGTTGAAGCATAATGAAGAGCCGCAGATAGCAAAACACCTATTATTAAAGACCCCGAAATAGCAACAATAATAATAATACTGATAATACTGATAATACTGAAATGCGAGGTACATTGGGTTTTTATAGTTTTATAAAGATCCTGAGCCCAGCCAATCAAATTACAGGAACAAGACAAAACTAATCAAACACAACCAATGGAAACATAAAAGGATCAACTCAAGAAAGCCTCGTACGTCCGAGAAAGCTATTACCTAAATAATAATAAACAGCCAAGTCGTTATGAGTGCGATTTCATATTTCAACAATAAACTTTTCTTTTTGAATACACATATAAATTTATTATTTTTATGAATTACACTGTAATTTGAGTAATAAATGTAATATTTACAGAGTATAAATTAAAATAAAGTTTTCTTTCGGTATTTATTATTAGCCTTATTTTACAATTCAATAAAAAAGAGAAATGTTGATTAACATTTTGCATCTCCTGAAAAACTATATTCTCTTTAAATAATTCGAAATTTAATATTAGAATTACCTGAACATATTACCTAGTATATTTAGCATTTAATCTTCATTGAAAGAGTATAAAACTACTTAATGATAATTCCTGAAACGATAATTTACTGAAGTTAAATCATCAATAATTGATTATATAAATTTTTCTGCAAATTTCAATAGCTATCATACAGTTCATTGTTAATGTTCAATAATTTATTTTGTGTTTTGATATTTTGATTCAAAACTTAACCCTTTATTTGGCAAAAAAATAAACATTCTGAATTGAAACAAATACTGAAATAGGAATGTTTGAGTGTTGCTAACACACAAAAACATTTTTTTTCATAAAGTGTGACTAGTTTATGATAATGAATATTAATAATTATATTGAAATTATAATATTTCTTTAACATTTTATTTTTTTAAGTTTGTATGGCACAGCTTACAATATCAAATTAAGGGTTAAAACCGGTGATAATTATTGTAATACTTAAAAATCCAATTAGTTAAAATATATTTAAACTGTTTGCATACCTACAAAAGTCACATACAGCATACTAGTCATATCACAAGCAAAATATAAAAAATGCTAACTTATAAAAAACACCCGAGAATAGCAGTTTTTCCACACGAAAACTAAAACCACTTATCTTTTTCCCCAGCAATCTTTCAAAATAAAGTAAAAGAACAAGTGTTATCAATAAATCAATTCTCTTACGTGGAAAAAATGATTATCTTGTCACTTAAAACTTGTAATAATGTGTTCAGACATTTGTTTGCATTGCATGGAAGATAACATGTTTGAGATTAATATGTTTTGAAGGATTTTTCGAGGAAAGAGAGTAAATGGAGGTAAAGGTCTGATGGAATTACTTAGGCAGGTTAAGTTTACCGGTCAAGATGTCTAAATATATTAAATAAAGTGTTTTCAGGTATTGTAATTTTTTACATATTCAAAAATTGTTTTTTGAAAGTTTTTCTGCAAAAACTAAAGCTAAAATGGAAGGTATAGCATAAAATTATAAAAAAGAATAGTTACTGTTTTTAAGCTCTGGTTTCCAATTATCTCTATATACGATTTTGTTGATATATTTTGCTTTAAAAGAATATATCTGTGTATGTGTGTGTGAGATATAAAATTTTAAAGTTAGAATTTAAAACCTTATTTAATAAAAAGAAAGGAGACTCTTTGTGACGCGTAATGATATGGTTGTAAAACTGTACTGGTTAAGGGCAGAAATTGCAGTTCCAGGTGTAGAACAATTAAATCTTGTAGGCTTCTGAACTGCTAATGCACTGCGTCTTTTGTTTAAAAATATAATGGATAATGTAGCTTTTGACATTCGAATAAATAATTAAAAATCTGGACTGTATATCCTTCTTTTTTTCTCACGATCTATGCCTTACACACACAAATAAATAAATAAATTGATATAATAGACAGATATAAATAGACAGATAGATATAGGTATGGTGGGATATTTCTCTCCTTGTACCTTATGCTGACTTTTACTGATATATTGGCGAAAATCTTTAACATCTCTTTGTATATGATTTGTGGCCCAGATAAAAAAACTCAGATCTATATTCCAATCACATTGTCAATAATTTGAATACCTTTAAGAAATGATTAGAAACCTACAAAACATCTGAATTTTTGCAATCTTTGTTCCTCTGATAGACAGTTTTGACAAACAATCTCTTATTTTCAAGTTATTCAACATATGCAATGCTGATGACACGATAAATTTTAGCAATCATTTGGAGATAAAAATTGAAGAAAATGTTGTTTTTTATAAAAAAAAAGTTTTAAATCTGCATGAACAACTAGGCTATTTATTGCTATGATACTAAAAGGTGTCGCAACAGACAGTCTAATGAAAGTGCTTTATAATCATAGAAATTAATGGACAACAATAACCGCATATCGAAAATTTTCGAACGATCTTGATATGTTAGTTAACAGTGGCATATATTTCCGAGATTCACAAACATGAGACATTGGAAGAAATTCAAATGCACTTGAACTTCAATAAAGGAAGACGTACAGAAAGAGTCAAACAAAAGGAGAGTGCAAAAATGTAAATCCTAAAAATAATAGAGACATGAAATAAATGTCTGTTAAGGACACATTATAAAGCCAAGCAAGTAATTTTCAATATTACTAGTGACTAAAATAATAGGCAGCTTATTATTTAACATACTTTAATGTTAAGGACAACAAAAATTCTTCCATTTTCTTTGTGCTATGAAGATTCCCAGCGACGACAATAATTGGATCGAATAGGATTTAACAAGCTATTATATCGAAATTTTAACGAATAACGATAAATATGACAATGAACGAAGTAAACGTTTGTAAAAGGAACAAATTAACAAGGGCAACGTACTTCAATATAATGTTAAGGGCAACAAGAATTCCTCAATGTTCTGAGTGCAATGAAGATTCCCAGTGACGACAATAATTCAATCTAATTGGATTTAACAAGCCTTTATTTCTTTAGACGATGAATGCCTTAAAGTTTTGGGAAAGGAGCAGATTAATAAACTAGAATATAACAAAAAATTACTAATATGTCTAGACTGGCAAGAAGATATGTTCTTCTGCAATAACTCTCCGATAAGAGGATGGGAGAGTTGACTTAGAGGGCATGAGTAAATATAGTATCTGTACTTACACCTATGCATTGAAGAAATATTTTAATATAGTAAGTATGAAAATATAAAATATAAAGTTGCTGTATTTAGTAAATAAGCATGTTGATTGGGAGAAATAGAATCATGTTTAGGAGATATTTGGAGTGAATGAATCTTTAAATAATTTAGTCCGTAAAGGGCCAAACCGGATATCTAGCATTTGCAAATGAGAAAGGCAGAGAAAAATCTGCATCCAACGTGTTATGCTGTTTAGTGTCAACAATGATATCAGTTCTCAATAATTTGATTTCATTTTTCTTTAATTTTGTAAATAATTTCTAAATATGTAAAAATTTAGAAGGGATTTTATGAAATAAACATGGAATGAAAGAAATATAATACTTTACTTCCTATTGAAGCTCGGAGTAGTTTTACTGCAACTTAATTCTTATTGAAATGTCAAGCCATGCTCCAGTAATTGGAAAGATATTAAACATCAATGCTTCAAATATCCTAAAGTCATTTAAAACTACATAAAATGCACTCACGATTTAATCAAAATTTCCCTTAGCATAATTACTTCAAAACGTTTAGAAAAGTCCATGTGGATAAAACGATTCAATATATTAAATATTTTTTTAAGTGTCTCTTTAAAGAAGCATTTGTATGTTTACTTTCTCAAATTTTTTCTTTCATAAAAGCAAATGCAGCGTTGCAATCTAAAGCTACTTTTATATCTCTTTAATGCAAGTAATTGCTCAGAAAATTTTGTTCAAGAAGTTACTTTGTAACAACATTTTATTTATCTTAAACTATTGAAAAACTAAATCGCACCACATCATTACATTTTTCTGCAAGATATCTTTTTTAAATGGCAGATTATATATTTTGTTTCTGTTTCAAGAAAATTTTGAATAAGACACTTATAACTTATGTATTTTTTTAACATCAGGAAAGTATGTTTTAAATTTCTGTTTATTCTTTAACATTTATAGGAAAAGAAAATTCATTGAAAATATTTATTGATTTTAATATACAACAAACATTTTTTCTTGTACTACTTGGGTTACATCAGCTCGCAAAATAGGAATATGAAATTTCGGATAGGTTCTGTAATACTTTAAAACGATGATGTAGTGGCATACATGAATACTCTCTCTCTCACACACACAGATATATATATATATATATATATATATATATATATATATATATATATATATATATATATATATATATATATATATATATATATATGTATATATATGTGTGTGTACGTGTAGCGAAAGGGGTTTAAACCAGACCCAAATTTATACGGGTAAATCCCTTTTAAATTACCCCTGTTATTTTTCTCAGACGAGCATACTGGGCTGTCAATAGTCCCGCTAAACTTATGTTCTGAAGAAACACATCAGTCGTCATGGCCGAAAATAATTTTTAATTCATGTTATCAGAATAGGGCAAAATCCAAATACATATGAAATGGACAGTGTCAGAATTTTCTCTGTATATACCTCGCAACGCCAACTTTTATCGAAAGAATACTAAGTACCATACGTATTGTTCTAATCTAACTCTCGATCATAACCGGGAAAAGTGAATATCTTTCCTATCTTTTTACGGTTTTATTCAAACACTCAAAGATGAATGTTTTAACAGGAGACACCAGAGTTGATGTTTCAAAATTTTACTCATGAGAAATTTGTCAGGTAATTCCACTCCTCTTCTGCGGCATTTTCATAAATCGGGAGATGCACGGGAGAGACTATTTGAGAAGCATCCATCCATTCCGTTTCTGACATTCTTCCCTTTTACATATTGAGTATTTAAAAAATATGGAAACTAAAGCATATTTAAAAAGATAATAAACATATTTTATCTCTGATTTGAAAATAAAACTAAAAAAACTACGCGCCCCACACTTTTTAGGACACAATAGTGACTGATACAACTCCTTGCAATCTAACTTTCGATTATGAATAAATATTGGAAGATAGAATCCGAAATACTGCAAGAAATATCACATAGTTTGACATAGCTAAAGAAAGGAGAGTCTCAAAACTCAGTGAAATTATTAAAGTTTAAAGAAATTTCAGAAATAATGCACTATTTGAAATGCTTATTATAAATATCTAAAACTTTACCAACATCATTATAAATATAGTTTTTCAAATTACATATACAAATCATAGTCAATTATACACTTATACAAACTAATATATGCGTGTAATATTTGCCTTTTTGAAACTTTTTACTTGCTATCTGAATTCTTGAAACTGATTTTTAAAATTATTAATTTAAATTTATACCAAAGTGCCAATAGGAGCTTATAATATGCAGTAATTTTTGCATCATGTTTACATTTTTATTTAATAGAGCAATCATTGGATGTATAAAATCGGAGAGAAAAAGTTCGAAATTATACAGCAGATTATTAAACAATTTTTTACTTGTGTATTTTTGCAATAAATTTTATACCACACACTCATACTATAATATATGTTAATACATTGGCATGCATTCCTATGTATACCAGCGCACACAGTTAAACACATACTCATACATATGTGTTTTTTGTGTGTGATATATTAAAAACTATTCTCTCAAATAACTAAATTATGTTCTAGAATATAAATTACATAATTTTACGAAAAATAGCAACCATTCAGAGAGCTGAAAAAAATAAATTTTCTTGGGACAAAATCATTAACTTACAATTGAATAAATAATTTTACATATTTTATCTTTTTTTCTCTTTCAAACCATGGAATCACTTTAAAACTTTGATGGTACGTTTCAGATTTTTACGAATGGCATCCTAAGATAATTTCCCTTGAGAGTGGCGTCCCAGGTGACATTGTATAGATCCATGTATTTTGTTGATACATTTTAACAATCACTGTTGAAAATTCTGACACATTCTGTTTTGGTTTTATTTAATTTTTATAAAAGCAGTTTGAGTTTATGTCTTAAAATTATTTCTTGTATACTTTATTATCGCATATATTTTTTTAGTACTCCTAAAAATAATTTTAATAAAAATCAGTTATTTTAATTAAAAATGGAAATATTTGATTCCTTTGAGTATACCATAACCATAAACAACAATTTTCCTGCAAGAGAAGATGAATTTACATTTAAATTATATTGATGTATTAAAAAATAAAATAGCAATATTACTAATATCACTACTAATTAAAATCATATAATGACGAAAGTACAAATTTTGGACTAATATTAGATAAAATAACATAAAAACACTTATTTAAAGATTTAACAAATAATGGTTTATCTGTCAACATATTTGTCACTTTAATAAACTCATTAGTCTTTTCGGATCTGTGAATTCACTTTAATGTATAACAAATAACATCCAATTGTCATTTTAATCTTATTACATGTTACAAGATTAAGTCTTCACAAAATAATATCATTTATTTTTCATTTATTTCAAGTTTTTTTACTAATTCTCCTGCGTCACGATCAATTCAGAGAGATATAATTCACCTGTAAATGATAAACAATTTTAACTGATACATCCTATCAAATATGGATTAAAATTTGGGAGATAATTAAGTATCTGTCAAGCGCACATGTGAATCTAAATTCATGGAAAATGTTTGTTAAGAGCTTATGAAAAAAAAGAGTATCGATAATTTTATGCTGTCAGAAAACAGAAATTACTTTTCCTAAACAATAAAGGATTAAAATTAATCTTATAAAATATAAGTAATTTTCTCTTAATAATTGGACTTTATTGAAGTCCACAAAAATGCAAACGTATTATAAATCCTTAACAGTGTTTACCAATATATTTTATACATGAAAATTATATTTAAAGCGATAAACAAAAAAATCTGCATTTATATAAAAAATGGAAATTGTAGTTAGTTTCTAGATCTTAATATTTTCTTAGAATTTGAATCTCTTTGTTTTGTATATATCCAAGTATTTTTGGAATTTAAATATAAAAAGTAAAATATAAAAGAACATTACGTAATGAAATGAATTAAAAAAGTTATTTAAGTGTAAAATATTTTATATTTAAGAATGTTTTTTGTAGCTTTCAAAAAATTCTTATATACCAGGTGGTTATAATTAAGCTTCTCTTTTAACGGTATTTTACAGCACAAACGGAAGAATGTAACGAAATTTTATAAAAGAGCTATACACGAATTTCGAAAAAAATGCCACTAAATAGCACTTTTTCACGAAAACATAACATTTAACATAATAAATGACCAAAACGAGATACAATATTAACAATGTAGAATAAGAATTATGAGTAATAAAATACAAATCGAAAAAACTGTCAGTTGTAGGTGAAAAATGTCGAGATATGCATGTTTCTGGAGAAGAGAAACGTTTTTACAAAGCCGGTTAGGGAATTAGAAGCTCACAGATTTTGTCATGTTCAAGTCGATGTTTCCGGCTGTATTAATGACAGTCTCTTTAGTTTAACATGAGTTATTGGTAAAACTGCTACAAGAACAAGGGGAATGAACTGCTGCACTGCAGGAATTTCGTCGTAGTAAAAAACATGCGGAGTGGACCAATGTCTAACAAAGGTATCCTAGCCATGATTAATAGATTTGAAGAGACAGGGAAATTAGGAGTTCACCCAAGAAAAGGCCATAAACGTGTCACACCAGTACTTGTTGATACTGAAAGCTGTTCTCACACAGTCACATATGTTTGAGTTGGGGGCAGTAATGTACGTGCAGGCTATTCTTATAGCACCGCTCGAAAAGTGCTCAGAAACATAATACACTACTTCCCGTACAAGATCCGCCATACCCAAGAGTTGCTTGATAGGGACAAGCCACAAGGTCTCTCATTTGCATTCAGTTTTCTCCACATAATGACTGCTGTCATGTCTTGGAATATTCTTTGGAGTGTCGAGGCTCATTTCTACCTCAATGGGACAATGAAAAAACAGAATTGCTGCACTTGATTTAAGGTAAATCAGCGGATCCATACTGAAATTCCCCTACAATCTCCAAAGGTCACTGTCTGAATTCACAAAGACATTCATCCTTGGGCTATTCTTCTTTCAAGAAATCGGTGAACGTGGACTTGTAACACGTTCCGTTATGATACGTCAGTATCAAGAAATGTGGTAGACGTTTGTTGTGCAGAAAGTGCAGCAAAGGCGGGTTCACATAACGACCATTTTCAAGCAGGATGGTGAGCCCTATTTAGCCATGGATACGTGAAAGCGATATTGCTCAAACACTTAACAGAGGAACGTGTTATTAGTCGCTTTTTCCCTAATCTATGGCCACCACGTTCACCTAATCTAACTTCTTGAAATATCTGGTTATGGTGGGTATCTAAAAAATATGTAGTATCGTGAAGCTGTTGCAACGTTGAATGACTTAACTTTATAATGCTTCAAGTGAGAAACTTCAAAACTGATCAGTTACAATCTGCTGTTGAACACACTGTATTGAAATTTTGAAGAAGAGGGTGGTCACGTGGAACACCTTTCCTTACATCGACCTGGACAGAATTAACAACTTCTCCGCTTTTGAAATATCGTCCTAATCTGTTTTTGTTTTTGCATTAGGAAGTTTTCTACTTTAACTTTACTTAAAGAGATTCGATCCAAAGGTGATCAGAAACTAGTCAATAAAAGTTTCTGTATTCCGTTTTAGTTAACTATTGTGTTAAATTTACTGTTTTATTTGAAAATTCACCCTCTGTTGGACATTTTAGCACAACATTTTTCTTATTGTAATTCCTTTAGTGCATCTCGTGAGTAGTCCATATACAAAACTTAGTTGCATTCCATTCACCCATTTGTGCTGTAGGATGCCGTTTATAGATATATATTTATAATTATAACTACGCAGTATATATATAAAAATTCTTTTTACTGATCACATCAGAAGTAGCTCGAAATTTATAATTATCAGAAAGTTTTACATTCTAAAGGGCACACAAATGCTAAATATGGAAAATAAGTCTTAATACAAATGAAATATATATCGACATAATATTGCACATAATAATTTTTATAAATTTGAATAAAGATATATATATATATATATATATATATATATATATATATATATATATATATATATATATATATATATATATATATATATATATATATATACATATATATATATATATATACATATATATATATATATATATATATATATATATATATATATATATATATATATATATATATATATATATATATACATATATATATATATATATATATATATATATATACATATATATATATATATATATATATATATATATATATATATATATATATACATATATATATATATATATATACATATATATATATATATATATACATATATATATATATATATATATATATATATATATATATATATATATATACATATATATATATATATATATATATATATAATATATATATATATATATATATATATATATATATATATATATAATATACATATATATATATATATATATATATATATATATATATATATATATATATATATATACATATATATATATATATATATATATATATATATATATATATATATATATATATATACATATATATATATATATATATATATATATATATATATATATATAATATATATATATATATATATATATATATATATATATATATATATATATATATATATATATATATATATATATATATATATATATATATATATATATATATATATATATATATATATATATTATATATATATATATATATATATATATATATATATATATATATATATATATATATATATATATATATATATATATAAAGTAAACTATACATTATACTACATTTGCAAACGCGATAGCAAATATAGATACCACTTATATGATAGCAAATGTCAAATCAAATTGATAAAATTTCAACTTAATTACAAAAATTACTTATCATAATATAATACTTTCATCTAACAATCGCATTAGTTTTTTTAAATTTTTATAACAGTATTAATTTGTAAAAGAACTAGTACAGAAATAAATTACAGCAAGAAACAATTGTTTTAATAATACGTAATTTCATTAAAGATATTTTTTAAAAGGGCCATTAAAAACTGTTATTGGATGAACTTTACCTATTTTTATCTGCTATTAATGCATTGCTCCCACCACCTTTAAAGAGGAACGGAGTTATGATGACGTATCTCGTCAAAATGTCATTAAGATTCAAGACATAATTAAATATCTGTCAATTTCAGAAAAGGCTGTAAATAGACTTCACAATCTTCCCTAAGACATATTGGAAAATTATTTCAAATAATTTCTTCCGATAAAAACTCTATTGCTTTGCAAAAGAATTACATCAAAACTGCTTTATTTTATCAGTTTGTCATTTAGTCTTTTATTGAGAAAAGTGACGAATATTTTACGAATATTTTCTAGCCACTTTTAGAAATAAGAAAATTTTGTTCATCTTATGAAACTTAAAATAATTTTTGCTAAACATTCAGAGGATTAATAATTAATGTCGACTGTCATAAATCCTATATTATTTTTGTCAGCTACTGCATTTTACAAAGAGACTGAAACATGGAGCACAAATACACGTGCACATATCTATATCAGTCCGTATCTCATTCTATATATATATACAGGGTGTCCCAAAAAGACCACATAAATTCTGCACAGCTAGATTCTTCATTGGAAGTACATAAAAACAGCCCAAAGAAGTGTTCCTGTACGATATATATATATATATATATATAATATATATATATATATATATATATATATATATATATATATATATATATATATATATATATATATATATATATATATATATATATATATATATATATATATATATATATATATATAAATATATATATATATATATATATATTATATATATATATATATATATATATATATATATATATATATATGTATATATATACATATATATATATATATATATATATATACATATATATATATGCATATATATATATATATATACATACATATATATACATATATATATATATATATACATATATATATACATATTACATATACATATATATATACATACATATATATATATATATATATATATATATATATATATATATATATTTATACTATTATATATTTAAATATATTTTACCTCTCTCACTAAAAACCTGTACTGTCTCACTGTAATTTTTGATTACATTAAAGATGAACAATAAAATTCCTCATTAATTATTTTCTGAAAATAATATTTTAAAAGTAATTTAAAAATGGGGCCTATTTAAAGAGAAAATAAAATAATTTTCATTGCAAACTGAAATAACTAATCCCTGAATATGTTCTTTACAATATTTGATCTTTCTTAACTAGCAAATATTTATACAACCTTTAGGCCTGTATGAAAAAGTATACTTTTTTATACTAGCGGAATAGTTAATCTAAATGATACTAATATATTTAATTTTTTTTTTGAAATTGTATGTATATTTCTTCTTTCGAATGAATAAAAATGAGCAGCACTGAATAACATTTTGAAATTTGTAAGTAGAATAGATCTAGGTTGTAAATCATTAATAATTGAAAAGTAAAAACTGATCGTAGTCTTTTTTGATCTATGTTACCCAAAACAATGAAAACTAAATCTTTCCATCTCTATTATCTTTTCCAATTCTGTTCTGATCCCCAAAGGATTTGAAATAAAAGTATTTACCTTACGAAATTGAAATCGTTCAATTTCTAAAAGAAAACCCCTTACTTAAACTGAAATGGCATCGTTTCAATTGCTTGAATCTAAAATTCAAAAGTTTTGTTTAATATCTTAAGCATTATTGCTTACTAGTGCGACTATATACAGAAAAAGTCGTTTGAATAAACATAGACGATCCAAGTTATAAAAATAAAGTAAAATAATGATACAGTTTTAGACATATATAATTCCTTTTCGCTGTTTTAAATGAAAAAGTTTTGCTAGTTTTAGATGCAAAGTAAAACACATTTAGATTTCTAATGTATTGTTTCTCTCTAAATGTAATGTTTAAATAAATAAAGATTTTTTTTAAAAAAAGACTCTTTTCTGTTTTAAAAGTAACATTTATCTGTGAATTCTCGATGTCTAAAGCTAACTCTAGACTGATGTTAGGGATTTAGGCAAAGTTATGCATTTATATCCAAAAAAACTTTTACATTAATTGTTTAAAACTTTTAGCACTTCCTAAAAATTTTTACTTTTCCTACGTATACAAACTCAGTATATTGCTTGCTTTTCAGAAATTCATTTCTAATATACAAGTATCGATATTAATTTGCCATTGCACAAAATAAAACCAAATAGAGCGACATAAATTTGGTGTTAAGCAAATAAATTATGTTTATTACATCCTGTAAAACATTATTGTAATCTTAATAAGCTAGCTATATTATACAGTCAATACCGGCTATATGATCACCCGCTTATAAGGTCACCCCACTTATATGGTCAGTTTTCTGAAGTCCCGTCTAACGTAATAGGGTTTGGTTTGGTTTGGAGCGCTACGGTCTACTTTTTGCAACACGAGGGCTAATGAGACCTGGACCTACTGCTTAAAGCCGATTCCGAACGGCTACGAACATCCATGCCATAGTGGGACTCGAACCTACGAACTCCGGTTCCGAAGGCCAGCATCCTAACCATTCGGCCATCGTTTGGCTTAACGTAATGGAGAACATGTGTTAAAGCGCACCACTTATACAGTCATTTTCTTTTTCTTGTTACCGGTTATATGGTCAGTTTCATGTTTTCAATGAGTTTCCGTTTTTTCTTTTCGTTTTTGAAGAAGTTAGTGCAAATTCGGAGATAACCTGAATTCAAGCCTTTTTTTCTCCCCCCTTTCCCCTTTTCTTGTTAGTGTAGACTCTTCGTCGGAGTTTCTCGTCTCTCTAAGTTCTCTTGCCCCTAGATAAGAGATAGACATCTGTCTGTTTATTGGTTAAAGTATTCTCTCCCTTTTTAAGTTGAAATTGAGACTAAAGAAGTAACGGAAAATTTTGCTGAATTTGGATCATACGTCACGAATAAGAACGTTCTTTTTTTAATTATGGCTTCGAAAAGAAGGAATTTATCATTTGCTGCCAAAAATTAATTAATTTGAAAAATCTAATGTTTCAAAGGCTGCTTCCTTCATAGCAAATTCGATTACCTGGAAGACATTAAATAACATTTTAGTTGCCAAACTTTCCTCCTCAAGAGTTGAAATCGTGTTCAAGAAAGAAAACGCCAGAGATTGTCATCTTATGGGAATGTGAATAAGGCTGTTCTGTTATGGATTAAAAATGTACGGTATATACACAATAGGGTTGTATTGTTACGCATATATGGTCACCTTGCTTATATGGTCTGATTTTTCTGGACCGCTGAGCTAACCATATAACCGATACAGACTGTAGTAATATTACTAGATAAAATAATACTTGCAAAGAATCTAAATCAATTGTCTCCAAAATTTTCTTAAAGAATTTTCTAGGTGTCAAATTATCATTTATGATGTAAAATCCTGTTATGATATCCGTTTAATTCCTATAAGGGAATGGCAAGCGTCAAGGATAAAAAATTGTGTTGTTATTGTCAACTTAATAAACTGATACACAACATAATACACGGGTAATATTGAAAGTCCAAGAGAAATATTCGTTGTGACTGGGTTTAGAAGAATCTGAGTCAAATAGCGACATAGTTTGGTCGATCACTGTCACACTTAGGTTGGTTAGCCTGGAGTTATTCTACATAACTTTGACAGATGACTCAAAAATTAGATAGATAATTTTACTAGGAAAGTGCTAGACTATGAAATGTTTTGGAAATTAAATAATACTTGGAAAATGTTTGGTTTTTTCTTCTTAATAAATACTGATTTTTTTAATTGGTCTAAGAGTGAAAGCATTAGTTACGTACATGGTTTTAATATTTGTTTTAAAATATTACCATTTGTCATTAGCTTAATTTTAATTTTTCTTTTGGGATGTCGCAACTTTTGGAAAGAAAATTCTGATGAGATTTCAGTATTGAAAGATAACCGAAAACATGTATATATGAAATTAATAAAAGAAATCTTATGGTACTTCTTGTCGTGTTTCCATGAAACCGTCTATATCATGCATTATTTGAATAAGAAACCAAAAGCATTATTACTATTCTGATTGTGTCTGGGCTAGATCCTTTTATTTAATATAAAATGTATAAAAAGCAAGCATAGATACAAACATGAATATTTAGACAATTCTATTTGATTTGCAGCCAATACCTACTGTCTGGACATTCAATACTCATTGTTAATCTAACAGATTCTAACAGAAATAACAAGTCTGATGGAAAAAATCTCTTTATACATTTATAATTTACTGCTAACGAATTTTCTAATTTTGTCAGTATAATTTAAATTCTTAATCTTAAATATAATTGTATTAAAACAGATTTCAAATTTACAATCATTTAAAGCATACAGAAAATTTTGAAACAGACTTAACATTCAGCGTTGATGATCTGAGAAGAGATGGTATAGATAGAAGACACTGGAAAATATAAAAGTTCAAGGTTGAAGAAGCCAAGACTTGTAAGGGGTAGTTATGCTTATAAGAAGGAAAAGAAATGCATATTATTTTAGAAATAATGAAATGTAAGATTTGAGAAACAGGTTCTAATTTCTACCATGGGTTATTTTGGTCTCTTGTAGTGGGATTTGAAAACAGTACGGTTTTTTCATAAGTTTCATAAGTTTATAGTTCAAAACTTTGCATTTTTAAATGATCAGAGATATAGGAGAAATATTAAACTTCAAGAAATATCAATTTTTCTGCAACAGCTAAAATTATTTTTTTTAAACAAAGGAGAGCGGTAGAGTATCTCAGCAAGTTTGTTTTACTGACCACAAAATAAGTTGTAAGTAGGATGATAATTTTCGTTTCAAGAAACAGTTAATGTTGAGTGTTGGAATTATAATCCTGTACATTTATCATAAATCTATAATTCCTTGAAGACAACACCATCTCCGAAGAATAAAATGTTTTTACATAGATATTCACATTTTATTACATCAATAAGGATAAAGCTGTTGGAAAATTATGAAAAAATAAAATAAATAATATTTAAACTACAGATAAAATGTTAAATAAGTTAAAGTTTGGTGAAGTTGATAGAGAAATTAAAAAAGTTAAGATAAGTTATTTAAAGTAATTGCGTATATAAATAAGTTATTTCGAACTACACATTATTTGTCTGAACCAGAGCATGAATCACTCATGGTGATTCATTCTCTGGTTCATCATGAGTGATGAACCAGATACTCATGTAATGATTATCAGTGATATGTTATTTTTAAAACAGAAAAGCGTCTTCATTTAGAAAAAAAATTCTTTCTTTATTTAAATATTACATTTAATAAACAAATACATAAAGAATACAATTGGGGTCATCTAGTTGATTTTGGAGATTTAATTTTTAGTTTGAAATTCAGTGCAACAAGAAAAAACTATTTTCTTAGACATTTTATGTCTTTATCTTAGACATATGCGTTCTGTGCCTTTTCAATATTATTAGATATCCCTATCTTTCTTTATATTTACTATTTACTGAATAAAACTCAAGGCATAACGTAAAAATTGTGATTACTGTATTTCAACATTTCCTTAACTTTTTATTGAATTTTAACCCATTGTCTGTCTAGATTTCACAAAAATATATGGAAATAAGCAAATAGATATTGTCAAATATGCCTTTAGTCACAAAATATTAAATAAAAGAAAAATAACTAGTCTTAAACGATCTCCCAAATGCCTGTTACTCTTAAACATCAATTTTACGATATCGACTGAACCCGCTAAGAGCAATTTATATCAAACCTTTATTATAAACCACACATTCATTTTGAAATAACGGGGCTATTTCAGCTTCAACTTTTTTTCCTCCTTTAAAATATATCGTGTCGGATTTCTGGAACGCGTTTTCTCTTTTCCATACTCAGTACGACACCCCGGAGTATAGAAACGTATTATGTGTTTCATTTTCGTCGAAAGAATGTTCTTGTTTTGGATGCGTAGCCGTGAAATCTCGATGCAAAACGAAATATGTGAGCAATGCCGCATCTCTTGCATTTTGAATTATGACAGACATAAAAGGGTATTCGCTGCTGAATATTTAAGAATAAGTTTCTCGCAGGGGAGTGTTTACTGAAACAGAACGATTTCGGTGCCTTTAGGAATATGCCTTTTGACTTTATTTTTTTCTGGTTAAGAGCGAATGCTTTTGCCTTAATTCGAGAAATTTTTAGCACAGACTGGTAAAAGAAAGCCAAAATGTTATTTTGCATTTATACCGTTGAATAAATTTTAACTTAAAATCGAATTAATTCCGAAAGAATGGAAATATCCATATTTTCTTTCTTTAACTTACTATGATGTAAATCCTATAAGGAAACAGCGTGGATATTAGGGAAAAGGATTGAGAGATAAAACGCTATATTGCTATTTAAATCTTCCTTTAGGAATATGCCTTTTGACTTTATTTTTTTCCGGTAAAAATCGAATGCTTTTGCCTTAATTCGAGATTTTTTTAGCACAGACTGGTAAAAAAAGTCAAAATGTTATGTTGCATTTATACCGTTGAATAATTTGTAAACTAAAATCGTATTAATTCCGAAAGAATATAAATATCCATATGCTGTACTCTACGTTACTATTATTTACATCCTATAAGGAAACAACGTGGATATTAGGAAAAATGATTTAGAGATGAAATGAAATATAGCTATTTAAACCTTCCTTTAGGAATATGCCTTTTAACTTTATTTTTTTCCGGTTAGAATCGAAGGCTCTTGCATTAATTCAAGAAATTTTTATAACAGACTAATAAAAGAAATTCAATTTTTTCATTCATACAGTTGAATAATTTTTAACTCAAAATTGAATTAATTCCGAAAGAAAGGAAATATCCATATTTTCTTTCTTTAACTTACTATGATATAAATCCTATAAGGAAATAACATGGATATTAAGAAAAAGGATTGAGAGATGAAATGCCATATGGCTATTTAAATCTTCTTTTAGGAATATGCCTTTTGACTTTATTGTTTTTCGGCAAGGATCTAAGGCTCTTGCATTAATTCAGGAAATTTTTATCATAGACTAATAAAAGAAACTCAAAATTTTTCTTTTATACCGTTGAATAATTTTTAACTCAAAATTGAATTCATTCCGAAAGAATGGAAAAATCCATATGCTCTACATTACATTACTATGATGTAAATCCTATAACGAAACAATGTAGATATTATGTAAAATGATATAGCGAAGAAATGCCTTATGGCTATTTAAACCGTCCTTTAGGAATATGTCTTTTAACTTTATTTTTTACGGTAAGGATCGAATGCTTTTGCGTTAGTTCGAGAAATATTTAGATTAGACTGGTACAAGAAAGTCAAAATGCTATTTTGCATTTTTACCGTTGAAGAATTTTTAATTTAAAATCGAATTAATTTCGAAAGAATGGAACTATCCATATGCTCTACATTACCTTACTATGCTGTAAATCCTATAAAGAAACAACGTGAATATTATTGAAAAGGATTTAGAGATAAAATGCCATATGGCTATTTAAATATTCCTTTTCAAAGAGATTATGGGAAAACAAAAGTAAATTCTGAAAATCGTAAAAAAAATTTTAATCGAAATTTTTCTTGAGGCCATTATATCATTGTAAATTTTTCTTTTTTAATTTTAGCTTCATTTCTTTATTTAAAACTATTTTTATTGATTATTTATAAACAGTTTTTATCTATATTTATAACTATTAGATTTATTGATTATTTATAAAAATTATCATTATTTATTATGTATAAATATTACTGGATTATTGTTAAATATTATTTTTAGATGCACAATAATTCAATCTATTTGCAGTAAACTTTATTGATTATTTATGAATAGTATTGTTATTTACTATTCATAAATATTATTTTTATTAATTATATATAAATAGTATTTTTATTTATAAATTACAAATTTAAATGTTATTGAATATTTATAATTATTATTTATAACTACACTGAAATTCAATCGATTTTTAACACATCTTATAGAGATTTCCCATTTTTCTGACTGATTATAAAATATTATTTTTGGTTGGACATCGAGCATATTAATTGCCATAAAACTTTTAAACAATGAAAGTAATAATATTATTTAAAAACTCGTAAAATTTCTTAAAAGCTTCAAATACCAAATATGTATAACATAAAAATATTATTAATGTGAAAAGAAGCTTCCAGGCTTAAAAAGTAACACAATTGTTCCATGCATAAAAAGTAACACAACAAGGGTAAAAATATGTTAGATTGTTAGTATTGCAAATTACTATGCTCTCTGGTCCCCAATATTTGTATAGTTGAGTCAGCATGCACACTAATACAGGATAGTATTTAATACACATAAGTTGAATATTTTATGTAAATTAATAATTTAAACATTAAAATATAACGAATAACTGAATATAAATAAATATACATGGAATGTGGTATTGTTACAGTATTATAACTATTTATATATTCTACATATAGCTACAAACATGTACACACACACACAGATATATATATATATATGCATATATATATATATATATATATATATATATATATATATATATATATATATATATATATATATATATATATATATATATATATATATATATATATATATATATATATATATATATATATATATATATTATATATATATATATATATATATATATATATAATATATATATATATGCATATATATATATATATAATATATATATATATATATATATATATATATATATATTATATATATACATATATATATATATATATATATATATATATATATATATATATATATATATATATATATATATATATATATATATATATATATATATAATATATATATATATATATATATATATATATATATATATATATATATATATATATATATATAATATATATATATATATATATATATATATATATATATATATATATATATATATATATATATATATATATATAGACATATATAACATATATATATATACAATATATATACATATATACACACACATACACACACATATATATATAGTTGACACACGGTAGGAAAAACGGAATTTTACTGGCAAAAGGCGTAAAACAATTGTTGAATCCCAGTAATTTTTGGTTATTGAGGAATGTTACAGGTGCACTGCATACAAAAAAACATTAAAGGGTAGTTAAGAGAAGTCTCCGCAATGTAATTTACATATATGAAGAAAACAAGTAAAAGTTAAAGGGCATGCTATAGATAAAGTGCATGGATATGACTATTCTCAGCTTAATAATTGCAAAGTTTCTTTTTATGCGGCATATTCGCATTTACATGCTTCTATTATATTTAGTTCACAACAAGAACTGCGTAATTTACTGTGTAAGTTTTATGTTTCTATTCGCATCACACTTTTGTGAAAATTTAGCAGATTTCAACATTGCTATGAAATGCTTTCTGCATGA
This sequence comes from Pardosa pseudoannulata, assembly GCA_032207245.1. NCBI lineage: Eukaryota > Metazoa > Arthropoda > Arachnida > Araneae > Lycosidae > Pardosa > Pardosa pseudoannulata. The sequence continues at coordinate 161,018,660 of CM063508.1, forward strand.
TAATTAATTAATATAAAATACATTTATAATCCAGACTAATATCATTTTAAAATTACATTAGATAAAAATGTCCATGGTTTACCTATTATTTCACCCCGTCAAATATTACAAATCGGTTATTTGCAGATACCGAAATGACTGAAAAATGTCGATTGCAGGAATTTATTTCTAAAACTGTAAGCAAATAAATCGAATTTAATGTTCTTGCTTTATGGCTAAAACTTGAGGAATTAATTTTGTTTTATTGGAAAATACATTACCTTTAAAACAATTTACGCTAATCTAAGCGAAACCGAAATTAAATAAGTTCATGTCTCACCCGCTCGAATAAAAATGTAAGTATAAAATAATATGTTTTCCAATAATAAATATGCTAACTGAACTAAACGCTTCAATACTCTATACGCCCGTAATTCCTTTATGTAATGCAAAAATGTTATTAAATCCAATGAAATTGAATTATTTCACTCTGATTGCATTTTATGGTAACTAGAATTTGATATCTCGTGGTTATTTGGTATGGAGAGCTTGTGTTTACGAATTATTGAATTTTCCTCTCTTTATATTTTACATCTGTGTGAAATGAAAGTGAATTATGTATTTCCATAATGTAATCTTATGATCAAAAATATAATGAACATTATTTTAAATAAATTAAATATATTGTTTCTTTGATACCAATTACTTTAAAATCATATTTAAAAGTTTTAAGCTATTTTTTCTTGTAATTGATATTTTTAATTAGAAACTTTAAGCTAAACGAATGTATTTTAAAGTGATTATGCAAAAGTTGTAATTATATATTAACAAAATCCGTTTAAGAATAGAACATAATTAAGAAAACGTATTACATAAATAGTAATTAGCGGTAAATTATTTTTTTATGAAATGTGCCATTAATGTTGTAATAAATATTGAATTTTTAAAATAAATAAACAAAAATGTTCGTTTTGTTTGAATAACCATGTTATGATAAGCTTTTTGTAACACAAGGGGTAATTAGAATAGGATCGATAGCTTAGACCCATATCTGAACCCCTATTAGCTAAAAATTCAGCAGTGTTTTTAAAGGAACGCAAGGGCACTGGTATGGTAAGCATTTGCCCGTGCAAAGCCACGGAATTTGTCGACCTTTCTATTATAAGATAATTTAACAAACTTCTAACATTACTCCTTTAGACAACACAAACAAATAATACTCGGTGCTCGTAATTTAGAATCAGGAATCTAGCAGAAGACACTTCCAGGGTTTACCTGCCACCTTCAGACTTAACTTTTAGGAACTTGGTGGACATTGCAACCATGAACCTACTTTACGTGCCCCAGTTGACATGAATGAACATGGTAGATTTTTGGCCAGGTCGAGCCTTGATCCTACAACCCCTCCAGTTATGATATCAATACCTTTGCCAACTGAAATACCTTAATACATGACTCATATACTTTTGCTTTAGGCTATTTGGGAGATAGTGTGAGGGAGCACGCAGTACATCCTCAAATTAGGATCAGTCACTCATGTAGCCACAGTGTGGTATTTCGTCTTCCCTACATATCCATGAATAAGTGTGCTATATGTAAACAATCAATTTTCTCGGACAAAATTGCAGCTTTAGTGTACTATGGCACTGTTTCAGTCCTTCATTTTTTACAGTGTCGATTGTAGGGTTCATGGCGAGGGGAGATAGTTATCAGATAGACACTTTTACAATCTTCCTGAATCGTGATCTCATTCAATCTCTTGTGCATTGTCGATGAATATTTAACTATTTTCTGGAATTGATTGTATGTCTGCAGTCTCATATTTTAAAGAAATATATAATTTTATGTCAACATAACCATTTTTATCATTTCATACTACTATAAGGTCAGAGGTGATCAAAACAGTAGACCTTAATTGTTACAGGATGCATGAATTCACTTCTCTAAAATTTAATAAAATGAATACCCTACCAAAAAAGCAACAAAGTTCACCCATTAAGTCAATTTTTGGATATATATATATATATATATATATATATATATATATATATATATATATATATATATAGTGTGTGTGTATTGGGCTGGTTCTGAACTGTTAGATGACTGTAAAGTAGTATTTGGTTCCCCCTTATTTTTGCATGTGAAACAATATTTGGTCACTCCTGATGTGTGTAAATAGTAGATATTCTATCGATAATGCTAGAAATTTTGCCACCTGTGTATATACATGCAACGACACCTATTATCCCTGCCATTGTATACATACATATACATACATACACACACACACACACACATATATATATATATATATATATATATATATATATATATATATATTTATATATATAATATATATATATATATATATATATATAATATATCTCTCTCTCTCTCTCTCTCTATATATATATATATATATATATATATATATATATATATATATATATTATATATATATATATATATTATAAATTTTTTATAATATAAATATGTTTAATAATTTCTATGTTATTTTATATAAATTATTTATTGAAGATTATATTATTAGAAATATTTTATAATATTATTTTTTTTACAGTTTTCATGATATTAAAGATATTTATGAATAAATTTTATTTTATGTGAATACAAGAATTATTAAAAAAAATAGTAAATTGGTATAATAATATTATATATTTAAAATTTATTTATATATTTATATATAATATGAAAAAATATAATACAAAAAATGTATCTGTTTTATAATATTTTTTATAAATATATATATATAATATTTATAAATATTTATATAAATTATTATATTAAATTAAATATATTTTATTAATATATTATATATATATATATATTATATTAATATTATAATATATATTATATATATTATAAATATATTGTATATTTTATTATAATATATAATATATTATATAATATATGCTTGTGTAATAAAGCCTATACTAGCCAATGCTAATATTTTTAGGAACTATGGGGTTCTCCATATGTTAATGTTTGAAGATTAATATACCTGAAGATTAATATCTCTTGAAGAAATATTTCTAAATATATATTTTTTTATTCGGAGTATCTTCAATAGATAATGGGTTTTATTTTCGACTTTTTTTTTTTAGCTTACATGGTTAATAATAATCTATGGTGTATTTTTGCCTTTAAAAGCTTTTCATTTTTTTTTTTTATTGGGTTTTTTTTTATTTATTGTTTGACAGGTTGTGATATGTTTCATAAGGCATGGTGGTAAATATAAATATATTTTATTTATCTGGGAATTCTTTCACCGTATGAATTCAGGGTTTTTTATTTAGAATTTTGTATAGTTTATTTTTTTTTTTTAAACTATTTTTTTTTTTTTTTTTTTTTTTTTTTTTTTTTCTTCATTTTTTAGCCTATATTTGATTTCTTTTTAAATATAAAGCTCTCTGTTTATGAAAGTTTTCTCTGATTATTGATAAAGATCTACGTTTATGATAAAAATCAGTTTGTTATAGGAAGTAATACATTTTTTTAAACCATTAAATCTATAATTTTAATGAAAAATTGGAAATTTATTTACCCACCAAATAACTTTCGAAAACTATAGGTTAAAAACTAAAAAAAAAAAAAAAAATAAAAACTTTATTATATAATTTATATAAATAGGAGCAATATTATATTAATAATAAATAATTATATAAATAATTATATATAAATAATATTGTATAAATTTTTAATTTAAGAGTATTAGATTTTTTAGGTATCAATACGTCTTATACATTTGCAGGTTACAGAACAAAACACATCTTTTAGTTCAATTAGAAATATATACTGTAATTTATCTTCCGAGAAAAGAAAATGTATCACTTTTTTCCCGTATTCTATAATTCGTATGTTATTTTAAAAACGTACTGCTGAAAGTACAAAATTAAATCATTTTTAAAATTTGGAGTGAATATAAGGTGACATATTATTTTAAGGTAACTTTATATTGAAGATTTTTTTCTTACTTTTTTCATTATCATATCTTTTTTAATTATTATTGCAAACATATTATATTTTAGCATTTGTTCTCCAAATTTATTTCATTAACTTTCATAAGATTAATTCGTTTCTAAAAAGTAAGAACTTTTTAAATGATATAAAAAGTGAGAAACCAACAATTGTCAAAAAATTACGACAAAAATTGTCCAACAATTGTCAAAAAATTACTGTGAAAATTTGGGATCAATATATGCAATAGGTTTTTAAGAGTGTGTGCAAGTTAAAAAAATACCATGTTCAGTAAAATGCATTAATGGTTTACTTAGAAGCTATGATATTAAAATCAAAACTTGTATGGATTTCCAGATTTTATTTCGAATATTTTAATGGGGTTTGTTTAAACGATGCAGAAAATAAAAATAAAAAATAGAATTTTTAAAGATTTAAAGGTCCCCTTAAACCACCTGTAAACGTTCTAAAGAAACAGATAATTTGATATTAACACTTTGTACGCGGGTACATTTCGCTGTGGAATTGTATCGGGAGCGGGCGTTTTGCTCGAAAATTTAATTATTCAGTTAAATCTCAAAAGATCGAAAATTATTTAATTTTTTAACCAACTTATCGTATTTTATATTGAAATATATAAAAAAATATATAAATAGACAAATAAACAAATATATATATATATATATATAATATAAATATATATAAATAAATATATATATATATATATATATATATATATATATATATATATATATATATATAAATATAATATATATATATATATATATATATATATATATATATATATATATATATATATATATATATATATATATATATATATATATATATATATATATATATATATAATATCATTTTCTCAAGGATAAATAAAAAGTTAATTTTAAATATAAATTGATTGTTTAATCAAATTTCCCGTTATGTAGTACCGCGTTGAGTGGTTTAAAAACTAGTTTTATTTGTGTAAATTTTTTCAGAATCTACGTAGTAGACAAGAACATTCGGTTTTGTTTTCCTGTATATACCGTTATTTTTGTACTAAGAACAAACCATGTTTTTACACTAACCCGTACTAGCACGTGACCCGCTCTCAAGTAGCAATCTTATTAAAACGTACTAGTACGTGTACCGCGCTCAAATTTTAATCGTTACAAAAGTACTAGTTCGTGTCCCGCATACGATGTATTAAGATAAATAAAAAAATGCTGTTATGTGAACAATTTTAGTCTCTAAAGGTACTATAACCTCGTAAAACAACATTTAAACATTAAAAAATAATTTTTTTTCGTTCTAAAGTAAATTTTATCGTATAAATCCTATTTTAAATACCATATCGGTATATCATAGAAAAAGGATAGGTGGTACAAGACGAAAATTATAGTAATATTTTCTTTCACTAAATTGTTAATGTTTTTTACTTCCTGAAATATCCTTTCTCAGTACGCAGAAAAAGTCTCTATCCGTTATTTCTTAACTTTAGACTTGCAATATCCAAAAGGGTGATTTCCTTTTATGCCGTTCTTTGACTGCCATGTGCAATAGCAGTCATTAGAGAAACAAATGTGCCTGTTAACCCCTTCTGTGAAATAGCTATGCATCACTCCAACTGACTTGAATGTGCCTTTCAAGCATAAAATGAAAGGCAGCATCCTTAGTTTTAAAATATGTATCACTAAAGTTAAACGGGAAAGAATATTTGCCATTTAAAGACTATTAATGTTGCATGTTAATATTGACTTCCAATGAATTCTAAAAATATTCTTAAATCCTTCTTTATCACATATTTTTATTATATCATGTATTGCATCTTAGTTATATATATATATATATATATATATATATATATATATATATATATATATATATATATATACATATATATGATAATAGGTATAATTAGCATTCATTTTATAGTTCACAAAATAAATGCTAATTTAAAACTCTTTTTCAGGAAAAGTCATCCACATGATTTTCCTCTCCTTCGGCCAATTTTTTCAAACATTTGCCTGTTTATCTCTAGTCTGCTTAAGATACTTCCGCTATATTTTTACCAGTGATATAAAAATAAAGGATTGTTTTTGGGTATTTCGCCTGGTTTAGAATTTTTCTTGAGAGACGGACTTACCATGATAATTGCATCTAAATACATTGCCCAACATCCCCTAGTAATTTGTGGGTTTCTTCTCTCATGTAGTCAATGAAGAATAATGTTACCGGCTATATATATATATATATATATATATGTGTGTGTGTGTGTGTGTGTGTGTGTGTGTGTGTGTGTGTGTGTGTGTTAGTAATATATCAAAATTATATAACTTTAATAATTCCTTAAAAACCTATCCTAATACCTCCTATTCTAATTTATTAAAATCTTCTTCCCATCCTCTAAATGTCTTACTCAAAGGAGCTTTCTCGACTTAAAAGTTTTTCGATCCATTTCCCAAAGCTTTCTATAATATAGATATAAATGTTATGTCTATTCATTACGTTTCCCAGCTGTCGCCGTCAAATTGCTCTCGTATATCGTGATCATACACTTTAAAACTCTGAGTCAGTGGGAAAATTCTTTCTGTCTTCGCTTTCGGGTGCACCTCTGTTCGAGCAGAGTGATTTTTGTGTATTTCCTTGATCTGTCGTTGACTAGTAAATACGTCCGTATTAGTGGCTATAAAATAGAATTTTAATTAGATCTGTGCCTATCTTCAATGTGGCCAGACTGCATCGTTCGTTATTACTGTTCGCTTTTTATTGTTTCAACGAATGTACCTTAACTTGCTACTGAAACAGAGCAATCAAGTAACTTAGATTATTACTTAAAGCTATCATAAGACAAGAATTTATTCCTTAACGGAATTCAACAGATACTTTTCAGAAAAATTTTTCAGTTACTCAATATAGGGTTTTAGAAATATTAGATATAAAATAATATTAATATATTTCTAGAATTCACTGCAGTCACTCAGCGAAAAACGAATAAAACGCAGAGGTATTTCTCCTGTACAATATAATACTCTCATCATTTAATGCTCATTTATTTAATTTTTTTAAAAATATAACACGCACACTCACTCCCATGATGAATGTCAGTAAACTCAAACAGAAATTTTTCAGTTACTCAATATAGGGTTTTAGAAATATTAGATATAAAATAATATTAATATATTTCTAGAATTCACTGCAGTCACTCAGCGAAAAACGAATAAAACGCAGAGGTATTTCTCCTGTACAATATAATGCTCTCATCAATTAATGCTCATTAATTTATTTTTTTTAAACATAACACGCACACTCACTCCCATGATGAATGTCATTAAACTCAAACAGAAATTTTTCAGTTACTCAATATAGGGTTTTAGAAATATGAGATATAAAATAATATTAATATATTTCTAGAATTCACTGCAGTCACTCAGCGAAAAACGAATAAAACACACAGGTATTTCTCCTGTACAATATAATAATCTCATCAATTAATGCTCATTTATTTAATATTTTAAAAAATATAAAACGCACACTTACTCCCATGATGAATGTCAGTAAACTCAAGAAGAAATTTTTCAGTTACTCAATATAGGGTTTTAGAAATATTAGATATAAAATAATATTAATATATTTCTAGAATTCACTGCAGTCACTCAGCGAAAAACGAATAAAACACACAGGTATTTCTCCTGTACAATATAATAATCTCATCAATTAATGCTCATTTATTTAATATTTTAAAAAATATAAAACGCACACTTACTCCCATGATGAATGTCAGTAAACTCAAACAGAAATTTTTCAGTTACTCAATATAGGGTTTTAGAAATATTAGATATAAAATAATATTAATATATTTCTAGAATTCACTGCAGTCACTCAGCGAAAAACGAATAAAACGCAGAGGTATTTCTCCTGTACAATATAATGCTCTCATCAATTAATGCTCATTTATTTAATATTTTAAAAAATATAAAACGCACACTTACTCCCATGATGAATGTCAGTAAACTCAAGAAGAAATTTTTCAGTTACTCAATATAGGGTTTTAGAAATATTAGATATAAAATAATATTAATATATTTCTAGAATTCACTGCAGTCACTCAGCAAAAAACGAATAAAGCACAGAGGCATTTCAACGAAATATCAGATGTATATCAAACATTTCAAATATTCATAAATTACACATTTATTCACTGAAACTGACATAAGTAAAGAAATACAATCGAAAATGAATTCTGGAACTTCATTACTGCATAAGGTGTATAAACTTCAGGAAATATGGTACGGAGAAAAATATTTTCTGCCTTATTAAGCCCAAAGGTCAATAAATACTGGAAGTAGAAAATGAATGCCAAATATTTTTCTCTTCGTATGCCCTCGAGAAATATACCTGAGGAGGGAAATATATTTTCTACACTGGTCTTTTCGTGTGGAGCTGTTCACAGTAATTGGATGGTTTGCCGTAATGTATTGGAATTTCCGATATTTAAAGTAACTTCGGAGAACATTGTATTTATTCAAAAACCTGCGTTTTATTAAAACAATGCTGAAACTCTTTGCATATGCATTACTTCATGTAGAAAGAAATACAGTTTTTTATGAAATATATATCAGACTCAGTTACAATTATTTCTATCGATAGCGTACCATTAAATTAAAGTTCATAGGAACAAAACTCCGAACACAAGTTACTAAGCAAATTTCTCAGACATTTAAGTAACAGACGAAATGTAGAAAATAGACAATTTTTTTATTTGTATAGAATTTTATCAAGTATATTTTTAACGAGTCTTTTAACATTATCGTAGTTTACTGTACAATTAAACTTGATTTTACTGTTAGCTTCAAAAAATAAATTAGTAAAATTTGCGAAGCATGGTAGTTTTCATATTGTATGGGAAATTGAAAGGTCTTTTAACTTTTACATCGTTTATATAAATGACAAAGTTCATAGCAAGAAAACCCTGAACACAAGTTACTAAGCCAATTTCTCAGACATCTAAGTAAGACATTTATGTCAAATGAAATCCGGAAAAGAAACATATTTTGTATTTGTATAATATTTAATCAAGTATATTTTCAAAGCGAAATATTATATTTCCTCAGATTTTTTTGCAATTAAACTTGTTTTTACTATTAGCACAAAGTAAATTAATGAGAAAATTTTGCGAGGCATATTTTTTATAATGCATGTGTAAGCTTTTTAACTTTCAGATCTTTCCTAAAAATGCAAAGTAGATAATGATTAGGTATTTACAAATAATTCTGAAAATATCTCTGCTTTGTTTTTAATAAGTTCTATATGTTGAACTCTAAATTTCTTTTTTGATGCATAAGGGTCAACGGAAGTAAAATCTAAAGATTTTATTATTTCAAGCAACTTTTAGAATTCAAAATTTAAAACTAGATTCCAAACGTTTATATTTTTAACCAATAGGCTTAGCACTATCTTTTTGGTCATTGTCTAAATTTTCTGTTTCAGTAAAAGAATTGAACTTATTAATATTTATGAAATTCCCTAATTGGGTTTTATAAAAAAATTCAATCTTCCAGGCATTGTATTAAAATTATATTAAACTACATGGTTCCTTAAACCCTTGACATACAATAATATGTTGGTCATCCATTCAACGTGTCTTTGATGACTAAACCTCGTCCAGAGCTGTTTTCGGTGGATACTGATCAGTATATTATTATATTACCCTGACTCTTTACTTGATTAATTCACTTCAACTTTAATTTCAGCTTGTTTACGATATTCAAGCTGTACCTTGTTGCACCTTCTCAACCGTATCAATAAGAAAAATGCATCCACACATGAGTAAATCCAAAAGAAGCATATTGAAATCAGTGTAAAATACAGAAGTCATATAGCAAAGCAAATGCCATTTGATGCGATATTTGAGACTGATAGACTAATATGTTATGAAAAATAACATCCAGTTTGAGTCAATGTAATATCTTATAATAATCCATATTTTAAATTAAATTGCTATATCTGTCAGGTTATGCATGTTTCTCAGTTTAATCATATTAAGCATTACTTTTTGGAGCCATCAAATTCCGTTTAATTTTTATGTTAAGAGTTCAAGTTTCAGGTTCATCAGATATCTAATATCGAAATTAAACACTTGCTACATATAATTTACAAGCAGTTCTAGTGTGATTTATATACTATATTGAATTTTGATTTGATTTGGTTTGGTTTTGGAGCGCTACGGCCTACTTTTTTGCAACACGAGGGCTAATGAGACCGGGACCTACTGCTTAAAGCCGATTCCGAACGGCTACGAACATCCATGCCATAGTGGGATTCGAACCCACGAACTCCGGTTCCGAAGGCCAGCACCCTAACCATTCGGCCATCGTTCGGCTATATTATATTGAGCAAAGAAAGATTAATTTATTGGGAATATATAATTGTCGTATTTTGTGATTTTAAATATAATAATTTAGTTTTAGGCACAAATCAATACATTTTTCGAGAATTCAGTAGTAATTAGCGAACTGAAAACATTAAAAAACCAAAAATCAATTTAAAAGCAATAATTTTTTCGGTCATTTTAAAAGATGTGACACATTTTACTTATGACCCATGTAACAATATTTTTTGAAGAAACTCTAAATTTAAAAACATATTTAACTCATTTATTTTATGGCTATTACTTACGTAACATTATTTCGTTTAAGGTCTTACAACCCCAAACCCTCGCAATTAAGCAAAACTGTTGCGTATGAAAAGAACATAACCGTTCGAGGGTGAGCATCATTTGTTAATACTTATAAAACCGAAAAAAAAATTCTTTTAGAAAAAAATCTTTAATGATACTTCCCTAGATAAATTTTCCCATTAAGTATTGAAATATTTATCTGGAAAAATATTTCATAACTTTTGCTAATTATTTCATTTCTTTTATGCTACATTATAATGGCATAAACAATTAAGAAATATCCCATGCTCTGTACCTCATTATTGCGTAACTAAAATGGTTGAGAAAGTATAACGAAGAGGGGATTTTTTTACGCGATTACAATGTCTGTTAGATAGTTATCCTTTTTCCTATTTTTATTAAACCATAATTACCTAGTTCTCATTCTAACAGTTATCGATAGAAAAAAACCATTAGTTCAAAAAGCATACTTTCGTATTAAGATACTTAAAAACTTTAATGAATAAAGTTTTCATTAATATAATGGGTGATTATGGAATGCGTTCTTTATTTTGAATTTATCATTAGCCGGATACAAATAATGAAAAATGCAATATTTTTTATTAGTTACATAAATGATAGGTTTAATTTAAAATGCTGTATAGCTTTGGGTGAATATCATAAGGGGAAGTCAACTAAACAATTAAATCAGAAAAAGTCGTATATCAATAAAAATGAATCCACACATAAGCAAGGCAAAGTAGGAAATTTATGAACGCTGAAAACTATATCGGAGCACTGTACAAGTCGCTTTACCTTTATGAGTAAATCAGTAGGAAAAATAAAGCAGGCAGACCATAGAGGCATAAAATTAGCGCCTTATCCAGCCCATAAGCGTATCCGTTTCACTGATGAGGAGATTGACATATTAGGCTTAGACAATTAGCGGGTTTCAGCTTGGGAAAAGTGAAAAAAAAAATATGAAAATGAAAATGAAAATGGAAATAAAATTAAAAATAATCAATTGAAAACTCAAAATTGCTTTACCTTTATGAGTAAATCAGTAGGAAAAATAAAGAAGGCAGACCATGGAGGCATAAAATTAGCGCCTTATACGGACCATGAGCCATATCAGTTTCACAGATGAGGATATCGACATATTAGGCCTGGACAATTAGCGGGCTTCAGGGGAGGAAAAGTGCAAAAAAAAAAAATGAAAATGAAAACGAAATTAAAAATAATCAATTGAAAACTCAAAATTACTTTATCTGAGTAAATTGGTGAGAAAAATAAAACAGACAGAGCATAGAGGCATAAAATTAGCTCCTTATACAGACAATAAGCTTATCAGTTTCACAGATGAGGAGATTTATATATTAGACCTGGACAATTAGGGGGCTTCAGTGCCGGAAAAGTGAAAAAAAAATAAAATTAAATTAAAATTAAATTAAAAATAATAAATTGAAAACTCAAAAGTAAAAAAAAATGTGAGAGAGAACAAGATTTGCTATTTTATGAGACTTAATACATTTATGAAAAAATAACTCCGTTATAAAAGATATTATTGATAACAAATGTAAAAAAAGCCCTTTAAAGTAAAATTTTATAAGACACAAAGTCTATTTTTTTCATTTCAGTTGATGACAACCAAAAGAGTAAATTTATTTGAAACGCTTGAGAAATAACAATAAACTATTGAAACCAATGTTAAAATTATAATTGCTAGAAAATACTTAAAAATTTAATTGAATTTTTATAGGATCTCCACTTACTTTTATAGCAATGGAAAACTAGTTCCTTGAATGCATAAAATAATTACAAAATATTTCTTTAGTTGTCCCTAAAAAGGGGAACTAGTCATGTTAATTCTTGTGTGGAAGTAGTCTAAATTTACAGTGAGTTTAAGATAATTCAAGTTATATTATTGTACCATTGTAACGATATTCCCCCCAAAATAATCGTCTGAACAAGGCAAATTTTAAACTAATGAGAGACTGTGTTAGGCTACATTTTACACAATATTGTTATAACCATCATAAATAATAATATAAATAGTTGATCTTTGTATCTGAAATTATGCTTACCGAGATTAAATTAATTTTAGAAAAAAGTTGTCCCTAAAAAGGAACACTATTCACTAATTAGTGTGTTAACACTTGTGTTGAAGTAGTCTAAATTTACAGTGAGTTTAAGATAATTCAAGTTATATTATTGTACCATTGCAATGATATTCCCCCCAAAATAATCGTCTGAACAAGGCAAATTTTAAACTAATGAGAGACATTTTGTGTTATGCTACATTTTGCCCAATATAGTTACAACCATTACAAATATTTATATAAATAATTGATCTCTGTGTCTGAAATTATGCTTACCGAGATTAAATTAATTTTAGAAAAGATCTATCCATAAAATGAGGCACTAATCATTAATTAGTGTGTTAACTCTTGTGTGGAAGTAGTCTAAATTTACAGTGAGTTTAAGATAATTCAAGTTATATTATTGTACCATTGTAACGATATTAACCAAACATATACCCTCCGAAAAAGGCAAATTTTAAACTAATGAGAGACACTTTGTGTTTTGCTACATTTTGGACAATATGTTTATAGCCCTCATAAATCTTTATATAAATAGTTGATTTTTGTATCTCAAATTATACTTACCGAGATTAAATTAATTTTAGAAAAACGTTTCTTAAATGAATATCTTAAAACTAAAAAAAAATTTTATGAAAATGGTTTTGAAAGTAGTAAACTTATAATCTTTAAGTTCCTAAAATATATCGTTTTCTTTTATTAATTTACTCTCGTGATTAAAACAAACTGGATTTGTAATTGCTTCGGGAATCCAGTTACAATGCATATACAGTCTATGTTCAATGCAATTTGCAACTTGCACGCTTCTCGTATTCAGTTTTATTTTGTAAAAGCGTTAGGAGAAGAATCATAAATTTGTCAGGATTTTGATAAATTGGAGTAATTTAACCTCATACTTTTTTCCGACGATCAGGTTTTAATTTTCTCAAAGCATGCTTTTGTGTTAGTTTTCATTTATTTCCTGCAATTGTTTAATCTCAAACTAACAAACCGAAACTATTAGTTTATGATATTGTCACGATATTCTAAAATTCGTTTCTTCTTAAATAAATAATCTGTTTAAGAAATGAACTATTAACGATGTTTCTTTTGATCCTTAATAAAATATTGCACAGTTTAAAAACAATGGTTTGTAGAGCTTTTGTAAAAATAAAATGTTTTTCTCCTATAAAGGTGCATCTAAGTGTTTCAAATATTAATAAAATAATAAAGGCATAATTTATTTTTATTTTTTACGATGTTATTTCTTTTGTTGATATCCTATATATTATTAACATCCATATTTATACAGCAGACTCAATATCTCAGTTTTTTTTTTGCCATCTTTGTACAATAATATTGTGAACTTCTTTATTCTTCATAATATACATATTCATAGACAGGGTGTTTCAAAAATGACCGGTATATTTGAAAAATCAATAAAAACTAAACGGACAGTGATAGAAATTCACAGTTTATTGCAATATGCTTGGAACAATATTAAATGTTTAGCAGACAAACTTTCAAATTTAGTTACAATGCTCCAAAACAGATGATGCTTCAGTCTGGTAAAATGTAAACTACGGTATTTTCCAGATATTCACCATGTGCAGCAATAATATGGCGTATTTTCAGAACGAAATTATCCGAAATCACTGTAAAAGTCTGAGGTGGGATTGCTTCACATGCAGAACAGATGTACTACTCCAGTTATTCAATTCTTTCTGGATAGTGGCGATACACCTGTTCTTTTAAGAGTCCCCACAAACAAATATCGTGGTTTAGATATTTCTAGACTGCAGCGCCATCTGTTGTGCAGCACCATCTGTGTATGTATATATATATATATATATATTATATATATATATATATATATATATATATATATATATATATATATAATATATATATATATATATATATATATATATATATATATATATATATATATATATATATATATATATGCATATATGTATATGTATGTATGTATGTATATATCAGTGGTGTACGGTAGGTGTTCATGCAGGGTGTGCAGAGAGCAACAACAGCAATAATAATAAAACCATAAAAAATGTACATTAAACACTTCCTTAACGTTTATTATTCATTTGTAAACAAAATTCATACGTCTATCCGTATTACTAATAAATAACGAAAAGCTTATATTTCCACGAAAAACTTATATTTTCAGCAAACGTAGCACTACAAGGCGTCAGCCGCTACGGTGCCTCATAAGGATGCTTATTGGTGCCGACAAACCGAAAGTCTAGTCCACGTGCAGAGGATTTCACTGCACGCTGGCGCAATAGAACGAACCGTTTCTCGTTCGGTCAGTGGATTAAATTATATTTGTTAATTGTTTTTAACGTCTGGAAATCATATATTCTGCGAAAAACATCACCAATTTTTAAAAACAAAACCAAGGATATGGTGTTACAGATATAACTTATATACTGTCTGTAAAACACAATACATGGTAAAATTTGGAATTCGTTTCTTTTTTGTCTAGCAAAACAAAATTTGTTTTAGCGAATTATTTCTATAAATATAATGCATCTCCGAAATTACTTTACCACACTAAAACATTTCCCTTTATATTGATGAAATACATTTTTATATTTCCGTGAAAACAAAATCTTACACTATATAATTTTAAACATTAACCTTCTGCAAAGTCGTATGGCTAGTTAATGAGTTAAAAAACCAAAATCGCTTCAGTACGTAGTCCCCGCTCTAATACAACGCTTAATAAACCGTACCTTCGGATGATTCTGAATGCGAAGTGCAGTAAAAATAACTGCACGTGCCTCAGTGCCATAGTATGCTGTTCTTCTCCAGTAGCCCATACATATAAAGCGTGAATTTCGATTTAGTGCGCAGTGCGTCAGAAATTCCTATGTTCGTTTGCTTTTGAACGCGCTACGTGGTGCAGCACCTAGTACCGCAAGGACTATGGGAATACAAGCAAGCAAATCAACATAATATTTAAATATATTATAAATAATATTTTTTATATACCATATAAAGATAGGTAGGCATAGGTGCAAAAAATTATTGTTCCTCATAATTGTTCCCTGCACATATGGACCGCACGCCACTGGTAGGAAACCAACTGTCCAACTGCAAATATCCAACTGCAACTTTTACATTAGGGTACTGCAAAACATACCTCGAAATTAACCGTTAACAGTCCTTGATACATCCTACTACATAGAAACTTAAAATTTTAAGTTTATAACCAGGGCTTTTTGATTAGTGATATTATATATTTTATTTATTTTCAAAGTCTCTAACCAGAATTTATACTAAATTTGAAGATATCATATGCACTATGCACTGACAAATAAATTTACACCTTCATCTCTTTAGAAGTATTACCATAACGGAGACAGCATTTTTGAGAAGCCATTCTGTGTAACTTTAAAAAGCCGTATAATTCAAATAATATCCTTTATACCCATAACAAATGGTGCATATATTTTTCAACCACCGTTCGTCTCGGTATGTTTGCTAGAAAGCTGATAAAAGACGAAGTAGGAATTATGCTTTTTTGTATCTTCCCCATCGATTGTTGATATCCAACAGTCTCGGATTCTTGACATCCCATTTCCAGGCTCCGTGTATTTGCTTGTTCCTCGTATTTCTTTATGCTTTTTTCATATTTATTGAATAGGTATGAAAAGATGCGAGAGCGAAAAAAGGGGATAAATATATTTTCCAGGGAATATGAGCGATTTTTTCAAGATTTTTCTGCTGACATTGTTTGGAAAATCGAGTATTTTCATATAATCTAGTGAAGAAAGTCAAATATATTGTAAATTAATAAAATGATTCCATTAAAATAGTTTAAAGTAAAATTTAAATCCCCGGAAATACTAAATGTACAGTTAAAAATATTAGAATTACTACGATACTAATTAATATTAAAAGGATTTTTTGCAGTGTAAAGGATTTTCATTTACATTTAACGGAACTATTAAAAAATTGTTCTAGAAAGATTTCTGACTTAATTTACTCCTGAATTCTTAAATGATAGGATATTTTCCCCTTAAAGCATTCTGTTAAAGTGTTTTACCATAAATATGTCATTATAAATGTTATATAAACCTTCTGTGTATTTAAATGCTTTCATCTTTTAAGTACATTATGTATACGTTTTTAGTTAATACGTTTAATGTTAAAACATTGTATGTATAACAAGATTTAAACATTCTATGTGTTTTTCTTCATGTGTAAAATTTTCTTAAATTTCCTTACATCCACTTCTATTTTGTAAAAAATATTAAAAAAATAAAATAAATAAAAATATAAAAAGAATTCTACATGGTATAAAAACCATCTAGGCCTTTATAAATTTTTTTAAATTAATATATTTAACTATAGGAGACATTCAAAAAACCCCATTGCTAATCGCTGATCGCTATATCACTGATCTAGCTAGCTTGGTTTTTAGGATTTAACTGTACCTCTTGCTATTTGATATCATTTTCCTAGTATTGCTGCTGCCGAACAATGGCCGAATGGTTAGGGTGCTAGCCTTCGGAACCAGAGTTCGTGGGTTCGAATCTCACTATAGCATGGATGTTCGTAGCTGTTCGAATCGGCTTTAAGCAGTAGGTCCCAGTCTTTTTAGCCCTTGTGTTGCAGAAGTAGACCATAGCGCTAAAAAAACCCAACCAACCAACCTAGTATTGCTGTTGAACTTCGGATTTTCCACCAATACATATCTTTGAACCAATTACATTCCGCGGTGGTCAAGTATCTTTGTAAATGATTTCAACGTGATTCTAAACACCATTCACAGTATTGGGCGACTTTCGACGAGTATGGAGGTAAACAAATTATTAAGCGTGTACCAGATAATTCTCAGCCCCAAAACAAACCATTTTTTTACTTGCCTCATAGGGTATTTTAAAATTTTGGAAAATTAAAAATTTTACTTTCCTGTCATATGACGGGCTATATGCTAGTTTCCTTTATGTTTATACTGGTACTCGTCCTCCAATATGGAAAAATTCCAAGAGACTCAGTCGCAATATGCGAATGATCAGTACTACGCAGAAACAATAATATGCAACTTCACTTAAGCGAGGAACCACGAGGGCTGAAGCCTGACTTAATCTCAAGCATGCGTCCTTGTAATTTAGAATTAGAGACCAAGCCGAAGATCCCCAGCGATAGCCTGCTATCTCTAGATATTTCATTTAAGATTGTGATCCCGAACCTATTTTAACCCTTTAACGGACAGTGGTTTCGGAGCAAAACCACCTGTTAAATTCCTTCTTTGCTTTTGACAGACATAGGATGGACTTTTAGGTTTCCTATATTTATGCCATTTCCAACTCACAACAGAGAGTATACAAGAGCTCTATACTTCATTTGAAATATGCAACTTCACTTAAGCGAGGAATCAGTAACAGGGACTTAATCTCAATAAATATCTATCTCTTTAAATTTAATTTTCCCTTTTAACACAGTGATAGACCACCTACAGCTTAAAAGTCCGAATTGAACGAACATCCATACCTATTTTTTAACATGAATTCGGTACCTAAAACACCTGTTATATGGCCTTCGTTCGACTGTAAATTGGACAGTTTTTTTTTATATACCCATAGATAATAATCATGTTCTCAGCAAATTAAACCTTAAAAAAGCATTTTACTTGAAAGGGAGATTTTGCACTTAAACCATAAATTCCATTCAAAAAATTTAAATGAATTTACAATTATAAATTTCATAGATACTATTTATAAAATACATTAAAAACAAAGAATTTTATAATAGTGGTTTAAACGGTTCGAATTTAATGAACATACAGATCTTTTACGGGTTCCTCAAACCGCACTCTCAAAGTCACTTTTACCATGAGCTACCGTTTTATTTTAGACTCTTTAGATAAAATAACACTCGCAGCATTTTAAAAGTTAAAATGTAACATTTTCACTATTTAAAGTTGCTAACAAAAATAACCTTGTTTAAAAATGTAAAAAATATATAATGATTTAATTAGCTCAAATTCATCCTAAATAATTCTAAATAAACTTCTAATGTCTAAGAAGTGAAACATAAGCTCATTAACAGACTTATATCTTTAATTGTAACAGATTATTCAGTCTGAATAATAGATTTTTTTTTACATAATGCGTCTGTTAATTAACTATTTTTTGTTCTAAATATATTAAGCTTTTCATGTTCACTACTTCTTTAGAAAAATAAATATGCTTAAAAAGTTATAAATGACTTCTAATACTATTTAAATTGTTCTTTTATCCGAGGTATGAAATTAATAACATGTTCATATAATTTGTGAAAATTCTTTACTGAAGTCACATATAATCCTCTTACTCCTCTTTATCATTCCACTTTGCAATATAACTAATGAAGATTGTATATATGTGGTTATAATTAATTTAAAATACTACCAATGCATTTAAGTCAAGCTAAATTACTTTACTTAAATTTTTAACTTCATTATAAACAGTTATAAAACAGTTTTAAGTAGTATTTAAATACTTTAAAAGGTATTATTCATATATGCCAAGTATGGAACTTTACTTTTGCTATTCTATATATTTACTATTTATTTGTTCAGTAAGTACGCACCACTACTCATTCTTAACCATAGCGATGGACCCGTCGCATATTGCAACGGGCTGTATTGGACCTGGTGTAGGTTTTACTACATCAAAGGGATGAATAACAACATAAATTTCATGATTGTAAAAAATTCGCCACACGTTCCTTTCTTGGACATCACTGTGGACATCGGAAATCAGTAGACTGTTTTATCTCTGAGAGCAATGGTGGGTCTAAGGTATGATAATCTGGACTCTTATCAGTGGCGGTATATAATTCCACGGGTACTTAGTGAAATAAATAATTCTCGTAATCGCTTTAGTGCGTACTTACTGAATAATATATTTTTACTATAGTGGTATAATAAATGATTTAAGAGAAATGTTAAATACAGTTTAAGGAGAATTATGCTTTAGCGACACTCTAACATTCTAATATACATAATATTTGAACTAAACATAAAGATAAATACGATTTATCGCATAATTATTAAGCGAGTTTGAAAGCTAAAAATGTGAAATTAAAAGCAATGTTCTGTGACAATATTCTAATCAAAATAACTGCTTACCTCATTAAAAAGTTATAACAATTAAAACAAATGTTAAAGTATAAAATTTCACCATGAGCGTAACATAAAAATATATTCTAAAGGATATTTAACAATTTAAATATTCTAAAATGTAAAGAAAAAAATGAAATTTCACCTAACATATAAGTTTACAACATCCACCTCTCATTGTAAAATTAAGAAACTTAAAACACACCTATGTAGCTTTCATATTATTAATAACAGGAGTTAAAGAATCAAATTTCAGAAAGATTAAAAACCTGTAAATAATTAAGCCATTAAAAGGCGGATTATTATTTATTAATCTTAAACAATAGTTTTGATTTCAAACTCACTAGTCTTTACGTAAAATATTAAAACTCTGGCAGATAAAATTGGCTTCTTAGTCATTTCTAAGAAAATTCAAGTTTATTTTAAAAATTACATTTCGTAAAGGTTAAAAATCTCG
>CM063508.1:161043953-161051453 GCA_032207245.1 Pardosa pseudoannulata
AAAATGGTTTTATTTAACAAAGATTATATTCGATTCACGAGAGCTTATAAAGCCTTTTGTTTAAAGGTAGATCTGAGCGGTTATGAACTTTTGTACCTGAAAATAAATTCGAAAACATGTAAAAATAATTTTATGACAATTACTAGGGATTGTATTTAAAATACAATCAAACCTTCATATTACGATTTCTGCATATAATCAGCTCTCTGATAAAAAGAAAGAAAAGTTTGGTCCTAATATTTTCCTATTGAATTTTATGCTAGATTTCTCTTTTATAGTGAAATCCCAAAATTGTAAGAACTCGGATATAACGAAGCATTAGTTATAAAAACTGAAACTTCTAGTCATTAATTCTTTTACCCAAATTCTTTAACCTTTATGTTTTTTAGTCAAAACAAATGTACATTCAATAAATAGTTTTAGTCATTAAAAGTAATTTTAATAGATATTTATCATTTTTTCATTTACATGTCTATTGTAAGCTCTTAATATTACAGTGTTACACACTTTTTGTCATATGACTTTTTTTTCTCATCAATTCAGTTATAACGGACAAGCAGACTTAAGCAAAACAAACCCTTGGTTTCTCAATGTTCATTAAAACGAGATCCGTTTATTTTTCGTTACTAAAATTTTCTATGTTGCAATTTGATAACATTTTCAGCACTTTATTTTGATTCTAAAGAGTCCGATTTCTGTCACAATTTAAAAAACTTAACTGCTGATATTGACAAGTAATATAATTGCTTTAAAGGTTTTCATTTAAAGAAGATAACTGGAATACTTCATTACTTATATGTATGTAACTTTATAAGTTTATATATTGTTTTTGGGTTGTGTAACTACAGTCTGGTTTTCATATGAGAATATTTTGATCAACAAAATAACAACAGTATATTAAACTTGAACACAGACACAGCTTCTTGATGATACTAAAAAAAAGAAGCCCTACTATTTAAAAAAAATCTGGAAACGTATTGCCTTCACTAAAGGATAAACCATAACTGTAAATCTCATTTAGTTTACATTGTATCATTATTTAAAGTTTCAGTGATTGAAACCACATATAGACCTATTCAGGGAAAAAATATTCTCCTAATGATATTGTATAACCACAGAGTACATACTTGTGTTACACATAAAAAATAACAAAATCTCATGCAGAATATCAAATGGATAAAAAAAAAACCTTTAAGAAGGACACTTAATGTTTTTAGAATAATATTACAATGAAGAACTTTCAACGTACTATGCTACTTAAACTAGTAGAATATCGTCTCAAACAACAACAAACATCTGTAACACTAATGGAATTCCATCCCTTTCACTCAGGTACTAAAAGACACTATTTTACCTTTTGGACAATTGTCTGAATCAAAATTGTAAATTAATTTTAAGACTTTTGGACAACTTTTAGAGGATTTTGGGGATAATTACCTTTAATGTAGTGGAATTATTATAATATATGTAAATTTGTAAATTATATTAGCAAATAAATTACTCGAAAACTATTTTATAGGTTGCTATCTAGTTTTTGAATATTTCTCTACATTCTGTCTAGGCTTTCATAGTTAATGCTTAGCAATTTTTCAGCAAGCCAATTTTTAGATGATGGAAAAGTTTGTCAAATTAAAAACTAAATTTCAAACACCGTAACTGCACTTTTCAGGTAAACAATTTTAATTGAGCATTTACTCCTAAATTTACTCTTAATTGTAGTTTTTATGCATTTGGTATTTTATTAGTATCACCCGTTATCATTTAAATAACCTGTAAAGTTAACAAGCACGTGGGTTGCAATCTAAATTGTAAACACCGTAACTGCACCTTTTAGGTAAACAATTTTAATTGAGCATTTACTCCTAAATTTACAATTAATTGCAGTTTTTATGCATTTAGTATTTTATTAGTATCATCCGTTGTCATTTACATAACCTGTAAAGTTAACAAACACGTTGGTTGCAATCTAAATTTCAAGCACAGTAACTGCACTTTTCAGCTAAACAATTTTAATTTAGTATAAGGCGATTTCACGCAGCAGGGCACATCTCAACTTATGACAATTCTGGCTTTAGTTTCAAACAGAAGGTCAGTTTATTGTTTGACTATTGGCTATTGTAAACACGAAAATGAATGTGGAGGGCATTATAGTTGTTCGTGACGTTGCAATAAATCGCTCTATTTACTCCTAAATTTAGAATTATAGTTTTTATGCATTTAGTATTTTTTTAGTATTATCTGTTATCATTTAAATAAAGTGCAAAGTAATTAAGCACTTGATTTGCAATCTAAATACGATGCTCCTTATTTTTTGTATACTCTCAAAAATCATAGGTCCGATCGCAACTGCAGATGCATCACACGATAAATACTAAACGAGATATTTGAAATTCTTCATAATATTTCTGGAATCAACTTTGTATATCCTTTCACTCGAAGTTAAAATAAGTATTTTTAGAATTAATGTTTAAGTAATTTTCCAAATTCATAATAATAGACAATGCTTTAAAATGGTCTTAAAAATTATGTCAAAGAACATTGCTTCATTAGGTAATTCAAATTCTTTGTTAAATTATATATAATAACACCGTAAAATTCGGTTGTTGACTGTTGACACATTAAACTATAAATTACTGGGTGCAATAAAATGCATATATTCAATTTATTTATTTAGCTACTGTTTCTTCTTACACGGCTGTTGCATATAAAATAGAATGTCCTGGAAGTAAAATAGAATGTCCTACAAATGATACATCTGGAAGTGACAGGTGAAACGTGAGGTCTTCTGCTTGGACCCTGCTTCAAATTCATGAGAACTTATTCTTAGAAGTTCAAGCTTTCGAAGAAATGGCAACCGCCGTTCCATGAAAAATCATAGGAATTTTACATGAACACAACATCAACCGGCTGAATTAACATAAATTTTAAATAAGTGCAACTTTCATCTGGTAACCTTAGTTAACCAGATCAAGATCTGATATTGAAGTTTTAAAAACTTTAAGTATCCATTTAACTGATATCTGCAACAAATGCAATAATTATAGATGTAAAAGTTTTAAAATGCATAGGAAACATGAGTGCATTTAATAAAAATTTACTAAATTAAAAATATAAATTCAATAAAAGTTTTATGAACCCAATTTAAGATCAAAGCTTGTAAAAACAAATTAGCCACTAGCTATTAGAGAGTTTGAAATATATGTAAGTTAACTTTATTTTACGCTTGAAAATATTGAAAATAATTTATAGTATCTTATTAAAAACCTATACTGTTTTTAGAGAATTTAGTATTACCTCTTATCTTTTAAGTAACGTGTAAAGTAAGCAATCACGTGGGTTGCAATCTAACTTTTAAGCACGGTAACTGCACTTTTCAGGTAAAAAATTTTAATTTAGTATTTACTCCTAAATTAGCAATTAATTGTAGTTCTTATGCATTTAGTATTTTTTTAGTATTATCTGTTATCTTTAAATAATGTGTAAAGCAAACACGTGGGTTGCAATCTAAACTTTAAGCATCGTAACTGCAATTTCCAGATAAACATTTTAAAGTATTTACTTCTAAATTTACAATGAATTGTAGTTTTTATGCATTTAGTATTTTTTTATGTTATCTGTTATCATTTAAATAACTTGTAAAGTAAACAAGCACGTGGGTTGCAATCTAAATTTCAAGCAGCGTAACTGCACTTTTCAGGTAAACAAATTTAATTAAGCATTTACTCCTAAATTTACTATTAATAGCAGTTTTTTGCATTTAGTATTTTTTTAGTATTATCTGTTATCATTTAAATAACCTTTAAAGTTAACAAGCACGTGGGTTGCAATCTAAATTTCAAGCACAATAACTGCACTTTTCAGCTAAACAATTTTAATTTAGTATAAGGCGATTTCACGCAGCAGGGCACATCTCAACTTATGACAATTCTGGCTTTAGTTTCAAACAGAAGGCAGTTTATTGTTTATCTATTGGCTATTGTAAACACGAAAATGAATGTGGAGGGCATTATAGTTGTTCGTGACGTTGGAATAAATTGCTCTATTTACTCCTAAATTTACAATTGTAGTTTTTATGCATTTAGTATTTTTTGTATTATTTGTTATCATTTAAATAACGTGTAAAGTAAATAAGCACGTGATTTGCAATCTAAATTTCAAGCCCCGTAACTGCCCTTTTTAGGTAAACAATTTTAATTTAGTATTTACTCCTAAATTTAAATTAATTGTAGTTTTTATGCTTTTAGCATTTTTTAGTATTATCTGTTATCATTTAAATAACGTGTAAAGTAAATAAGCACGTGGGTTGCAATCTAAATTTCAAGCACCACAACTGCACTTTTCATATAAAATATTTTAAATTATTGACTCCTAAATTTACAGTTAATTCTAGTTTTTATGTATTTTAAAATCAATAAAATATATAGCAATTAAATACCGAAATCTATATAAGAGATACACATCAGAGATTTAATTTTCAGATATTTATATTAAAATCGTACTAGGAGTACAGAAAATTTAAATGAAATTAAGAATCATTAGAGTACCAAATTTTACCGTACTTTAGAGTACAAATTATATCTGCAAATATGTTATTTAAAATTTCTTAAAAGCTTTGAATATACGAGAAGAACTACAATTTTTTGCAGTGAATTTGTCCCTATTTAATATCTTATTTTATGTACATCATCACACTAACACACGTCAAGAGCGAGTCATCAAAAAGAAATTTTCATTTTATACGTCTCCTTTTATTTGATAGTTATATGCCTCTGGGGGCACTATCGTAGCTGAAATATTGGAATTTAGAACTTGCTGCAGCGAAATATATTAAAAAATGCTTTTGTAGCCATTTCACAGGAATATTATTTTCTAATGTTCTGGAATTTTTTATATAAAATGCGAAAAGATAATTCAAACATAGCATAAACAAGAACTTGTTTACCTTTATTTAGAAAAAAAGTCACTTCGTGTTTATTTTACCATGCTTTATAGCAGAGAAGATTAGTCTTAAAACAATATTAAGTTTTTAAAAAATATTTATAAAATTTTTGTATTAATCCACGTTCTGTTTTTATGATTTTTAAGACCATCAAACTACTACTTAAACATTTTTTGCCTCGGGTTGACCATTTATTGAAAATTTTTGTCTTGATATTTAGCGTGTATGATGTCTTTCATATTTATGCCAGTAATAACGTTATGAATAATGTTGACCTATACTTTGTTCTGGAATTTTTTAATGGACTATTTTTTAATGGAAGACTGTCAAACTACTACATAAACATTTTTTGCCTCAGGTTTACCATTTATTAAGATTTTTTTGTCTTCATATTTAGCGTGTATGATGTCTTTCATACTTATGCCAGTAATAATGTTATGGGTAATGTTGACCTATACTAGATTATTTTGGTGTTAGATATTTTGATTTTAGCTAAATATTTTGATATTTTTATATATGTTATCTTTTAATTAACGTTTAATTAACACTTTCATTAACCCGGACTGCTTTAAAATATCGCGACTGGGTCAAGGTGACCCTATGGTCAACAATCTCTGATATACCGTAAATAATTTGCTTTATTTATTATTGGTAGACTTCTACTTATTTTATTGTATTAACTTTTTAAATTTCTTTAATTTTACGTAGACGAAGAAATAAATCTTAAAAAATAATTTTATATTTATTCACATTTATTTTTATGAGATCATTTAAATATTTAAAGGTAATTTGCAAATCTGTAACCTTACTGCGAAAATTGTATTGAATATCTTTAATCATAGACCTTTTAAAATGGCGTAAGTAATTCAGTTTCTTTTCTTTTTTTTCAATTAATATTCAATAAAATGTGCGCACAATATTTCTGCTTTATTCAACAAAATATTTTTTTCTCTCTCCTATTCTGAGCAGTTTTGGTAACTGAAAACTACTATTAAGCTACTATTTCTAAATCAAATTGGAACGCACACCAAATCCTGCGGAAACGTGAGACAGACAGTTTCAGGTCAGCAGTGGAATTCAATTCAGTGCTATATACTTAAATCCATTGCTGTATTTTGTTACTAAAGATTGTCTAAGACAGTATCTGATGTTCATGAAAACTATAGCCAAAATTTTAACTATAAATCAGTTTCTTCAATGCTTAATATACAGATAAAAGTCTTGCATTATATACATTTAAAAGGAAGGACAAGACTTGGAAAAACTTTCTCCCTCCTTTCCGATTCCCCTAGGATTGACATGTCTGGAAATTTAGAATGATTACGATACATTATTACTCTTCACCCATTTATACTGCCAGACATAGTGAGCAGTCCCGTCTGTCCCCCTGCTACTCTGGTGCTGTGATGGCAGTCTATCACATCCCCATTTATCTAGCCTTAAAGAGGAATTTTATGTCCTTCTGGCATCTATAGGTAATTTAGTTTTTACTCTTACTAGACTAATACTGGGCTCTATTTACGTAGTATTTTTTTAGTCTAATTTTATATCATTTTTCTTTGACTTCAATAGCTTGGTAAATATGTTATGCTGCTTATAATCTACTCCATTAGATATAAAAATGTTTTAAAATCAATGCATACTGCTGTTCTTTAAACTAACTTTTGTTTCATACCCTCGCTATAAATATCCAAATTTAATTTAATTTTTAATAATTAATGCTGTGATGGCAGTCGATCACATCCCCATTTATCTAGCCTTAAAGAGGAATTTTATGTCTTTCTGGCATCTATAGGTAATTTAGTTTTTACTTTTACTATACTATTGCTGGGCTCTATTTACGTAGTATTTTTTAGTATAATTTTATATCATTTTTCTTCGACTTCAATACCTTGGTAAATATGATATAATCTACTCCATTAGATATGAAAATGTTTTAAAATCGAAGCATACTGCTGCTCCTTAAACCCACTTTTGTTTCATACATAGGCTATAAATATCCAAATTTAATTTAATTTTTAATAATTAATGCTGTGATGGCAGTCGATCACATCCCCATTTATCTAGCCTTAAAGAGGAATTTTATGTCCCTCTGGCATCTATAGGTAATTTAGTTTTTAATTTACTATACTATTGCTGGGCTCTATTTACGTAGTATTTTTTTAGTATAATTTTATATCATTTTTCTTCGACTTCAATACCTTGGTAAATATGATATAATCTACTCCATTAGATATGAAAATGTTTTAAAATCGAAGCATACTGCTGCTCCTTAAACCCACTTTTGTTTCATACATAGGCTATAAATATCCAAATTTAATTTAATTTTTAATAATTAATGCTGTGATGGCAGTCGATCACATACCCATTTATCTAGCCTTAAACAAGAATTTTATGTCCTTCTGGTATCTATAGGTAATTTAGTTTTTACTTTTACTATACTATTGCTGGTTGTAATCTATATTTTTTATATACAATTTATTGTGTTGTTAATTATGTTTATGACAGTTTTGCATATTGCTAATATTCATAAGTTCTCTTAATTGTCAAGTGTCTATTCA
>CM063508.1:161061453-161066453 GCA_032207245.1 Pardosa pseudoannulata
AAGAGCAAACAATAAGTATAAACTGATGACTGATATTCGAGAAGAATTTCCACTCTTTAGATTGAAAAATGGGCTCCACTCCATTGCAGTGGAATGTTAACCTAATAGTATAAAATTATTTAGCTCTCTGATAAGTGAATTCAATGCCGCACCACTTGGGAAAATCATACCTTCCCTCTCCATTAAAGTAATTGGTCAGTCTCTTGTCTGGACACCCCTCTTTTCTCAATCCCGGAGGAATTGTGTTCTCCAAAGAGGCTGATTAGGAGAGGTGATCAATGTAAAACCTCCTTTTTCGGGAAAAAAAGAAAACTAAACAGATTGGATCTCGTCTTACACTGAAAGTTTGATGAGAAATGTTAAGATTAGTTTAATAAAGTAAATGCACTCAATAATATTATTTGTTTAACAAAAATAGCTTTCACTAAAAATATGTACACTTATCAGAAATGTTTTCAAGCGTAATAAATAATTAATAAACAAACCAGAAATGTTCTTTTCATCTTAGTATTTATTAAAATTAGCATATTGTCAACTTTATTTGTAAGTAGTCTTACTTTAAAATATATATATATATATATATATATATATATATATATATATATATATATATATATATATATATATATATATATATATAATATATATATATATATATATATATATATGTATATATATATATATATATATATATATATATATATATATATATATATATATATATATATATATATATATATATATATATATATATATATATATATATATATATATATATATATATATATATATATATATATATATATATATATATATATATATATATATATATATATATATATATATATATATATATATATATATGAACTTAATGCATCGGATTATATTTTAGTTACTTTATGAAAAACAATTTATAAATCTGTAAGCTGAAAAAATATAAAATAAACATTTCACAACTTAAAATAAGCACCATTATTTAGAGACGGCGAAAGAACTATTTAAGCACTATTTTCAACTCGAGAAAGGAGTAAAATAGAATAAACGAATACAAGTTTTAAGTTTACAAACATTACATAAATAATTTCAGTCTTAAAAAGAAATCCCCTTAAATTCCATAATTTATACAAGTGTCTTTGAATTATCTTTAATGACTGTTAACAAGGTAATGAATAAATATTAAATAAAAAAGGAATTTAATAATATATATATATATATACATATATATATATATATATATATATATAGATAGATAGATAGATATATGTATATATGTATGTATGTATACTTGTATGTATGTATGTTTGTATGTATGTATGTATTCATATGTGTGCTTCTTTATATTTTTATATTCAATTAAGTACAAAGCAATATTATCCTAATTGATAGGGACTGTAATTAGATAATATAATAATACATTTTATAAATATGAGTGTGGTCTGTACCAATGATTCTCACCCTTTTTTTTCTTTTCTGCCCACTTTTAATGATTTCAAGACTTGGCAATACTCAAAGAAAAAGATAAGTTCAAAAGCGTTTTACTTACTTATAATACTTCGTATAAATTAGTTTATGATAATAATTTGGAAATGTAAAATAAAATAATATGTACTACATAAAGAACGATACGTTTGTTAAGTGATCACTTACAAGTAATTAATAAGAATACTTTTAATGAAAAAGTTTAACTTGATGTTTTAGATAATTTCATTTCTATTTGGTGTTAAAAATGACAATATTACCATCATATTATCTTCTGCATTTAAGTCTGGAATGTTTTCTTTTTTATGTTGGTTAATACTGAAAATCCGATTTCACAAAAATAAGATGTAGAAAATTGTAATAATAATCTACCCAAATACATTTCGGCATTAAACGAAAGAAAAATTTCTTCAGAATTTCCATCTGTAATATCTTCCACTAAAGACAATCTTGCACAGTAATAATGCATATGCGTTGTGTCGTACTATATCAGCTTTAAAATGTTATTGTCAGATAGCCAAACAAGCTACAGCATTTCTGATAACATCATCAGAAAATTTGAAATATTCTCCATTTATAATATGGATAAACAAATAAAATATTTCTTATTTTCCTCGCTGGCCAAAAATTTAAATTATGTAAAATAAAAATAAAAAAATACACATTTCTAAAATTTTAGCGGCAAACTTTAAGAATTTTATGGCACACAAAACTGCCGCGAAACAGTGTTTGAAAATCACTCGTCTATATAGTTCGTAAATGTAATAGAAATGTTATAGAAATAAGCATAATCTGCGTTATTATTAGCATAAAAAGATAGATGAAAAGCCACTGAGGAAGTAAGCTTACGCTCTTACAATTAGAGCGAAAAAATTAATTTAAATGTAGTCAGCTTAGTAACCCTCATTAGACTTTTTCTTTCATAAATCCAGAAAAAATAATGAAATTATTCCATTCTTTGGTATTGGAACTAGAAAGACCGACGTGATTTGTTAGTTTGAATACCTAATGAAAATAGATAAGCCTCTATATTCAAAATTTGTGGTATGCTGCTTCAAACGTAATGTAGTCTACGTAACGTAAGATATTACGTAGTTATTTCAGTGGCCATTGCGAATATTTACTTTTATAAGGTACTATAAACTACATACAATGAAAGTCTACGAGATGCTAGTCTTCTTAACGTGATCTGACAGTGAAGGCGTCGTCAAAACATCAAGAACTTGCTCCAGCAGATATCGTACAGGATAATATTAAAATATTTAAGTATTAGTGGGTTCGAGTTCCACTGTGGCATGGATGTACGTAGCCATTCGGAATCGGCTTAAAGCAGTAGGTCCCGGTCTCATTAGCCCTCGTGTTGCAAAAAGTTGACCGTAGTGCTCCCAAACCACAACTCAACCCTGCTTCGATTCCGTTTTGATTAGAAGGTTCAAGATGTGTCCTTAAAAGCGATGCAATTTAGAAGTTTAAAAATGCCATTTCCTATACTAATTCGAAAATGCCTTAAAATATTTAATACTTTACAGAAATATTAATTTATTTTATACTATTACTTCATTATTAACGTCTTAAATAAACCTCATTAAATGTTACATACCAATGCAAATTTCTAAATAAAATATTCTGTTTCTAAGATTGCATTTAACTTTCGTTTTGATCCGAATTAAAGAGTATTTTGCAGATGCATCAAATTCCGTTTTATTTGTGTATGCCAAGGAGTGAAAGCAAAAGTATTAAAAATAAAATGCTTAAATTTGGAATGACTTTTCTACATTCCGTATTGTAGATAATGTTATTGTAATCGAGTTTCATCTCATTATATTACCATGGGGTAGCTAATATATCGTTACCTACGAATACATTAAAATCTAACTAATAGGAGAGCTTTATCTAGTGAAATGAAAGAATTTGCAGTTTTACACCATAGTTTTAAAACTCATAAAAACAGTAATGAATTATTGACTTCAATAGGTTTCATGTAACGTACAACACGGACTTTGAAACATATAAAAAAACTCTCTGCATTTCTAAAAAAAAGTTTTAAAGATCCCTAGTAACGTTTAGATTTAATATCCACAAATACCGTAAAGTAAAATTATGACTTCACATTGTGCAAAATGAAACACAGAATAATTGAAAATTTATGTTTGGTACACTTTTTAACACAAGTACCTGTCACCTTAACGTAAGTGCCTGTCACATAATACAGCAGACAGTTTTTCTTATAAACTTTCTGGTATACTCTATAAATATGCCGCATAAAATGGAAGATAACACTTCAACAACTAATATATACAAAAAGATTGCCTTTTGGATCTTCTAAATTTTTATTTTAGAACTTCCAAATTTTATAGGCAATAAACTGATGTACCTAAGTAAATACATAAAAATTTTAATTAAATTTATGTTAAATGCCGTTTGCTTTAATACAGATAAAATTATGAAACATATGTATATGTATATATATGTATATATATATATGTGTATATATATATATATATATATATATATATATATATATATATATATATATATATATATATATATATATATATATATATATATATATATATATATATATATATATATATATATATATATATATATATATATATATATATATATATATATATATATATATATATATATATATATATACATATATATATATACATATATATATATATATATACATATATATATACATATATATATATATATACATACATATATATATATATATATATATATATATATATATATATATATATATATATATATATATATATATATATATATATATATATATATATATATATATATATATAAATATATATATATATATATATATATATATATATATATATATATATATATATATATATATATATATATATATATATATATATATATATATATATATATATATATATATATATATATATATATATATATATATATATATATATATATATATATATATATATATATATATATATATATATATATATATATATATATATATATATATATATATATATATATATATATATATATATATGTATATATATGTATATAATGTATATATATATATGTATATATATATATATATATATATATATATATATATATATAAATGTATATATATCAAATGATATATATAAAATTAATAAAAATGATATCTTTATATTTTATATCGTAAACTTTCATTGTTGTTTTTATTTCTTTATATACAAAATTATAACTCTATACGACAAAAATATTTAAGAAAACAATTCAGGAGCTAGTGGATTAAAGTCTATTTCTTTTGCAATTAATCTGTTTTCTCTGCATTCAATTCAAATGTTAGCATGAAAAAATGCTAAAAAGCTTACGAATATGGGAGGAAACGTTTTCTTCACAATAATTTTTCTTAATGCTTAGGTATAATATTAAAGATAGATATATCAAATATCAACTTATTTCTTCAAATAACCAATACCTCGGTTTTCATGTAAGTTATCAAAAAATAATCATCT
>CM063508.1:161073953-161081453 GCA_032207245.1 Pardosa pseudoannulata
TTTTTAATCAATTTTGATTTACAATAAAAGTTATGTACGAAAAATACAATTAATTTTTTGAAACAGTTCTGATAGGAAATGATTCCTTTATTAATTACCTAAAGTGGTTCAGCGTGAAAAAATTGGAGCTACGTGAACTTTAAACCCATATTGGACGTCTGTCCTATAAACAGGACAGCAAATAAAATTCCATTTAATAATAAAGTTATAAATATTTTCTGAGTGGATTTTATTTTAACTCCTTTAAAATAGACACACTTTAGCATAGTAACAAAAAAACTGAGAAATCAAATTATATTGTATTGTAAAATTTATTTTCAGCTACCTCTTAAAAATTGTCATTTTTTAATCTTTAATTTTATATTCATTATTATTATTTTTTAAACATTGTGGAGGTTACTTTTAGTTTAAAATCAGAGCTAATAATGTAGCTCAAAGTTTTTGTTGAAAAATATATTTTTCATGTGCATTTTGTAAGTATAAAAAAGGTGCCCTAAAATTAAGACGACGGTCCTATCCTGATTATTTTTCTATGAATTCAATATTGCATTGATAGAGCACATTATTTTCGTATCTTTCAATGAAAACCAGTTCAAACACCTGTTCACACACCTGGACACAACAAGGGGTAAATAGATGTCTATTCTATTCAGAAAACCGGAGGTATTTTGCAAGATAAACTTACTCTCTTACTGCCAGTTCAATAACTGCAAGAGAAAACCTACAACAGTATGCTTAAAATGTAATGGTGGACATTGTTTTGACTGTTTCCCCAAATTTTATCTTTGAATCAGCCTAATGCAATGTAAGTGATATTTGTTAAGTTTTAGTAGTGTAATGGACCGTTGTCCTATTTATAAGACAGCCAATTACATAAAAAATTAAAAATATTTTTTCAAAATTTTGGTTTTATATTTATATACTTAGTTACACCATATTAATGATATGGATTAAGTTTTAATAACTTACAGAAATATTTAGTTGGTGTTATACAATATGGGTTAAATAGATCACAAATATGTGTAATATGTGTCTTTAATATGTATGTATCTTAATACAGTAAGAGAACATTTTATTACATATACATTTCCTTCTTTGTGATTATCAGTATTCTTAAAGCAAGAGAACCTACTGAATTATCGCAACAACTGTGCATTTTTTCTTAGTATTTATGCTGAACATAGACTGTCTTTACATTTTATGCTTTATACAGCACAAAGAAATTAGTTTCTCGTATATAAAAGCATGTTTCTCGTATTCGTATACTTATCATGAAAACGAACAAACATTATAAAATATAAATAATCAGAAGTAGCTTTTCTCAGACTTTTTCGTTTTCTCATAGAAAAAAACTATTTTCTTTGTGAAAGATATGTAACTTTTCTGTATTTTTATAGAAAATAGAAATAACTATTTTCGTTTTTTAAAGACATGTAACATTTTTTTATACTTCTATAAACTGTTTGTTTACTCATAGAAAAGATAAGTAACTATCTTCATTAACAATACCTTTCTTTTAGTTATCTAACATGTCATTTTGGGAAATTAAATAACAAAATCTGAAACTGGATAGTAAACGAATATAGGCATTTATTACCAAGAAGTAATTTTTTTTTTTTTTTGAAGCACGAAAAAAACCCAAAATTTGATACAAAACCATAATATTTCTGTAATATATATATGAAATATGGCGATATTCATCCAAAAGCATAACAAATTTTATTTCTGGTGAGATACATGACATCCATACAACAGGCGATAACTTTTTGAATATCGTATATACACACTGTTTTAAGTAGGGATTTCTCAGGTAAAAGGACTACGAATAATCTCTAAGCACAATTGATCAAATAATACAAAATACAAATGTTTAAAGAGAACATGTGTACTATTGGCTAAAGAAGTAAAGACAAAGACTATATTAACTCAATATATATATATATATATATATATATATATATATATATATATATATATATATATATATATATATATATATATATATATTATATATATTATATATATATATATTATATATATATATATATATATATATATATATATATATATATATATATATATATATATATATATATATATATATATATATATATATATATATATATATATATATATATATATATATATATATATATATAACCCTCCGAGTTTAACACATCGGGGCAAAAGTCTCCAAAAAATACACTAGTGTTCTACGGTGTTTGTAGCCAATGCGTTCGGTGAATTTTTCTACCCCCTTTTTCGGCTAGGATAGAAGAAGGGAACCACCCTCCTTATCGCCTCCTTACTTTCTGTGCACCACCCAGACAGATTGCCTCCAGGAGCTTCAATGATTAATTCATACAATATAGTCTTATTTACACCAGATTGACCCAAACAGCGTCTTTCTGTGAAGCTCTGGGCTATTTCATGCCGATCAGTAAAAAACTGTTCTGACTCATCTGGTTTTCACAGCAGTTTTTAGGTTAAATGTGAACAAATTCCTGTACTGCAAAGGACATGGTTGTATCCCTCAATAAATGTCAGTCTAAGAGGGGTGCAGTTCAAAAACATTCGACTGGACCCTCCTACCGCAAAACTCCACGGAAGAAAGCACTGTCAGAAATGTACGTTACATCCATTTTCGGAGCTTCTTTTGAGGTCGTCAATTGTACGTTATCACCACTTTGAAGACATAATCGGCTAGACGGAATTATACGTGAGAACCGCTTAAAGGGTTAAAACTTGGATTCTCCAAGTCAAAATATACTCGAGTTTTTACACACACACACACACACACAGAATTCCATGAATGGTGTTTTCAGACTCAGATCCAAAACGAGTAGTAATAAAGGGAGTAATAAATTCTTGAGGTTAATTTTTTGACGATTACAAAAATTTCTTTGTATTAAGTATACGAGAAAAGGAAAAAAAGGATGGTATATCTATATCTTTTACTTTTGCATATTAAGATCTAATATATGTATTGGGATAATCAGTAAAAATTCTAAATATATTTAGAATGTAATAATAAATTAGAAATTATGAAGCATATCTAAAAATAACATTTTCAAATAAATTTCTATAACCGTTTCCAGATTTGAGAAATTTAAGTTTAATTCATAAGTCCCGTTTACATGTGCCAGTCATGTACCCTTCTTTTTACCCGGGTAAAGGGATTTTGCTTGGAGGGTCGGAGAAACCCGTTTACATGGTCAATTATTTCTACCCTCCATTTCGCCGGGATCGTCGCTAGAAGTCACGTGATCATACGGGACGGTAATCATCTGTAAGCGCAAAGGATGATGGGAAAGGAGAGTAAACTCTGCTATTACCCGGGTAGAAAGGTGGGTTCTTTCTACCCCTCAATTTTTTTTTTAGTCTTTGCGTTGTTAACACACTTCATATTCAGGAAAAGCAATGATTACCTGCCATTTTATCTAAAATGTATGCAAATAGTGCAGATATAATATTGTTTTGATTTTCCATTTCTGTGGATAAAGCAATAATTTGAATTTTAAAAGAAAAGGAAATTAAATAAGATATACGTACATTTCTAAAAATTGAATTATTGAAATTGTTCAAGATACAAATAATTGCATTTACAAAATGCGTCTTTAGCATCAGAAGTGATATAACATATGAGTAATATTTCTTTTATTCTATGAGTTGTTAACACCTTTCATAGTCGGGAAAAGCAATGATTACCAGCCATTTTATCTAAAATGTATGGAAATTGTGCAGATATAATCTTGTTTTCATTTTCCATTTGTGTGGATAAAGCAATAATTTGAATTTCTAAAGAAAAAGAAATTTAAAAAAGATATACGTACATTTATAAAAATTGAATTATTTGATTTATTCAAGGTACAAATAATTACATTTACAAAATGAGTCTTCAGTATCATAAGGTATAAAACATATGAGTAATATTTTTTTTTTTTTTTTTTTAGTCTCTGCTTTGTTAATGCCCGTTTCATATTCAGGAAAAGCAATGATTACCTGCCATTTTATCTAAAATGTATGCAAATAGTGCAGATATAATCTTGTTTTGATTTTTCATTTGTGTGGATAAAGCAATAATTTGAATTTCTAAAGAAAAAGAAATTTAAAAAAGATATACGTACATTTATAAAAATTGAATTATTTGATTTATTCAAGGTACAAATAATTACATTTACAAAATGAGTCTTGGGTATCAGAAGATATGTAACATATGAGTAATATTTTTTTTAGTCTTTCCGTTACTAACACCCTTCATAATCAGGAAAGACCTTAATTGCCTGCTATTTTATCTAAAATGGTGCAGATATGCTCTTGTTTTGATTTTGCATGTCTGGAGAGAAAGTAATACTTTTACTTTAAAAAGAAAAATAAATAAAATTATATACATATAAATATAAGAATATAATTATATAAAGATTTTGACATACATAAAATTCTTATTAAAAAATTTGTATTTAGTATAAGAAATTATTGGATATGTGAGTTGAAATTTATTGAATTAACTATATACAAACTTCTCTAGTTTCATAATTTCCAGGTAGATATAAATACATTAGAGTAAAATTATAAAATAAAAACATTAAAATCATCCTTTTGTTGTTAATAAATTTTACATCGAAGTATAAATATAATTATGTATAATTGATTGTATAAAAGATCTATAGTATTAAAAAATGCAACTGAATTATTTTATTTTCTATGGTACAGAAAGAATAATAATAAAATTAAAACAAAATATTATTTTTCAGGTATTTCAACTTTAGATAGGAAGATTCAGTGAAATAAGATGGTACAGTAGGATCACATAGAATTTCTGAAAAAAAAATTTACTTCTGGAAGTTTATTTTATGTGGTAAATCAAGTTTTATATCTTTAAATTTAACAAGGATGTCTTTCCATCAGATAAGGTGAGGCAAATTAATAATTCATAGCGTTAGTACTATTTATCATAATTGTTGCTACTACTAGGTTTGTACTATATTATACATATCAGTAATACAAATATAAGTTACAACCATAATAACCTCCAACCTTTTTCTAAAATGAGATAAAATATTTTTAGAATATTATTTATACGGAAAGCGTAACCTAAAGATAAATTAAATAATCACTAACGTCAAAGTTCACCCATCGGAAGATAGTTTAATTTGCAATTACTTGACGATAATCTTTCTAAATTTAACATTGTTAAACATCGCTGCAGCTTTAAATAGGTACCTGTTTTGTTTATATATTTAATAATTGTGGATTTTCTTTATATGATACTTTTACATAAAAGCATGATGTATAATTTAAAAGATGTATTATACTTTGCAAATATTTATCCGATAAGAATCTTCATAAAATGTGGACCGTTACCAGAGTAGAAAAGTAAAATTCTCTTTCAGTAAATTCATAAATCTACGAAGAAAGGTATTGTATAAAATAGAGTAACTAGTTTTTTACACAACGTATTATGTGATACATATTCTAAATATCTTTGTTAAGCTATTAGAATTAATAACTGGGAGAAACGGAGTTGTTTGACTACGGGATCAATAAGAATTCCACACAGTGACGCAGATATAACAAGTTGCCTGAAAGACTTAAACCTAATAGTTATCATGATATATATATAGTTGCTATTGTAGCTTTCTTTTATAATAAAGGTGAATACTTTTATCCAACACAATGACTAAACGAATAGTCAATACAATAGATGACTATTCACAAATACTTTGAAATTTCGTTTAATATATTTAAATACCTGTGAAAAAGTATCCGTAGGTTTTCAATAAGAAATAAAAATATGTTTGAAATTGAAATACAGCGAGAGAATATTTTATGCAAAATTACAAAAATCTTCAGCAAACTGACTATTTAAATGAAAGCTTAAATCTAAATGTTCTGAGCGAGATAGAATTTTCTGGATGTATAAATAATTTACGAAGCGATGCATAGTAAAACTGTGATAGTTTGTTTAGATACATTCTCGGAGGGTATATTCTACATTAAAACTCAACTTCAGTTTATGTTGATTATTTAAATGTTTAATTAAATTTAGTTTCTCGTAACACTTAAGTAAATACGATAAACTGGGAATCCAAGCTGGTGAACGTTAAACACCACTTGGTTAATTACAAAATAGATACCTTAAACTTTAATGACAATGTTAATGTTACATTTAGTATTGCTAGAAAAGAATGAGACTTGATACTTTATTTTGAAAGTTGAAAATCTTGCAGCATCAATAATTTATCATAAAACTACAACATATTAAGAGACTATAAATACCGAAATATTACTAAAACTTATAGGCAAAGTAAAACTGTGTATTGAGACTTTAATAGATTAATTGAATAGAGAAGTTTTAAAAGTAACTTATTTTATTCTTAATCAATATGTTTCAAAACTACTTTATATGCTTATATGCATGTAAACATCATAGAAAATTTTTAAAAAAGGATAATAATTCTTTAAAATTTTAATTATTTGCTATTATTTATTTTTACTTAAATTTTATTAATTATTTTTAATTCTTATTTGTATACTTCATACCCTTTACTATAAAACTTAGCTTAAGTTATAAGAATTTATAGAGATATTAAAAGTAAACAATAACAATGTTTAAAATGTCTATTATTCAGTGTACAAAATGTCTGTAAAATGTTCTATTCAGTTTAGAACAGCATATTTTTAATTTCAAAATATTTATTATATGCAGAATATTTTATATCCTATAAGATATGTAGTTGATACGTTTCAGAGAAAAAGAACGATTAATAATTCGTGTGTTTAAAATTATATCCATCTAAAGTGGATTCCAGCTCTCCTGCAAACAGTATAATCATTTTTATACGTAACTGGTTACAGGAAAATTCTGTTTCATATTTTTTTCTTTCCTAAAATATAAATGACAGAAACCGAATTGTTTGACTTCGGGATCAATAAGAGTTCGATGCAGTGACGTAGATTCGCATGCAAGACTTAAACATAATATTTAAATGTTATATACATAGTAGCTATTGTACTTCTCTTTTATAGCGAAGATGAACACTTTTATCCAACACAATAGCTAAAGGAAAAGTCAGTACAATAGATGACTATTTACAAATAATTTAAAATTTCGTTTAACAAATTGAAATACCCGTGAATAAGTATTTGTGGATATTCAATAAGAAAAAAAAATTATGTTTGAAAATTTATTCTTGAAATACAGTGAGAAATTATTTTATGCAAAATTGCAAAATTCTTTAGCAAACGGAAGATTTTAATGAAAACAAATCTAAATGTTGTGAGCGAGAGAGAATTTTCTGGATGTATAAATAATTTACGAAGCGATGCGTAGTAAAACTGCGATAGTTTGTTCAGACACATTCTCGGAGGGTATATTCTACATTAAAACTAAACTTCAGTTTCTATTGATTATTTAAATGTATAATTAAATTTAGTTTCTCGTAACACTTAAGTAAATACGATAAACTGGGAATCCAAGCTGATGAACGTTAAACACCA
>CM063508.1:161086453-161116453 GCA_032207245.1 Pardosa pseudoannulata
AGCTGAAACAAATTCATTTGTTTCTTTGATAAAAGCCACACTGTAAGAGTTTTGAAAGTGATACAACATTTTTACTAAAATAAAGTATATCTTTTTACTTTTCTTTAGTTGATCTCAACAACATTTTCCTACACTACGAAATACCATTTCATATTATTTTTAAATAAATTATTAAAGAAAAGAAAAAAGAAAAACCCATCTTTACCACGCTCGTTTGCGTGACTTGCTATACCTCTCTAGCGGGCTTTTATATCTAAGAGCTTAATGGGTAAGAAATAACTGCACTTATATTAAAGGGAAATGTAACACATCACAGGTTATAATTTATGTAGAACTAACGTTCTTTAGTTATCGTTATCGATGTTCCTTTTTTTTTGTAAAAATATCTATTTAGTGAGATTCCCGCTAAAACAGTAATTATTGTATACCCTTCATAACTTCGTTTAGAACAAGAAAATATATTTCTAGGAATATCTGGATGTTTTTGTATCAACAATAATAAATAATCTGTTTAAGGATTTATCTAACAATAATATTAATGTAGTAATTATCGTAGACTCTTCGCGATTTAATTTTAAAAAATAAAGTATATTTCTAGAAATATCTGAAGAATAGATCATTTGCTCTTTTTAAAGATTATAGTAATAATTTTTATTAAATAATAATGAAGAATCTGTTTTAGGATTTACCTAAGAATAACATTAATGTAGTAATTATCGTATGTTCTTCACGATTTCTTTTAAAACAATAAAGTATATTTCTAAAAATATCTGCTGAAGAAATCATTTGCTCTTTTGAAAGATTGAAGTAATAATTTTCATTAAACAATAATGGAAAATCAGTTTAGGGATTTAGCTAACAATAATATGAATGTAGTAATTATAGACTCTTCAAGATATCCTTTAAAACAATAAAGTATAGTTCTAGAAATATCTGAAGAAGAGACCATTTGCTCTTTTTAAAGATTGAAGTAATAATTTTCATTAAACAATAATGAAAACTCAGTTTTAGGATTTAACTAACAATAATATTAATGTAGTAATTATCGTATACTCTTCACGATTTCTTTTAAAACAATAAAGTATATTTCTAGAAATATATGAATAAGAGATCATTTGCTCATTTTTAAAGATTGAAGTAATTTTCATTAAACAATAATGAAAAATCAGTTTAGGGATTTAACTAACAATAACATTAATGTAGTAATTATCGTATACTCTTCACGATTTCTTTTAAAACAACAAAGTATATTTCTAAAAGTATCTGAAGAGATCATTTGCTCATTTTTAAAGATTGAAGTAATTTTCATTAAACAATAATGAAAAATCAGTTTTAGGATTTAACTAACAATAAGATTAATGCAGTAATTATCGTACACTCTTCACGATTTCTTTTAAAACAATAAAGTATATTTCTAAAAATATCTGCTGAAGAGATCATTTGCTCTTTTGAAAGATTGAAGTAATAATTTTCATTAAACAATAATAGAAAATCAGTTTAGGGATTTAACTAACAATAATATTAATGTAGTAATTGTAGATTCTTCACAATTTCCTTTAAAACAATAAAGTATAGTTCTAGAAATAACTGAAGAAGAGATCATTTGCTCTTTTTAAAGATTGGTGTAATAATTTCCTTTAAATAATAATGTATAAATCAGTTTTGGGATTTAACTAACAATAAAATTAATGTAATAATTATTGTAGGCTCTTCACGATTTCGTTTAGAACAATAAAATATGTTTTTATGAATATCTAGAGAAGAGATCATGTGATCATTTTTTAAGATTCACATAATATTTTTCTATCTCCTATGTAATAATAACCTAAGTTATCTGTCCGTTTGTTCTCGAATTTATGAAGAGGTTGGACCTGGAATGGATATAAGCATCCGTATTGGTTTCTTGATAAGTTAGGGTTAGCAAAATCCAAAGCGAGTAAAGTTTATCCTCTACTTAACTCTCTATCCGATTCTAAAATAAAATGGTATGAATATGATTCACGTCACAGTGAAAAATACTGTATTCTTTAAAACGTTCGATATCCCCCCTTTCCCTCTTTTCGATTGTTTAATGCCATTATCTCAAGCCTTATCTTCCCCAGTTAAGAGAAGTTGATGAAATTTATCGATTTATCACATTATAAATAGGTAAAAATAACATTTCTTTCCAGCATTATGACATCCTTCCTTTAACCATCTCTTTTAATCATTTCTTGTTTTAAATTACTTAAATATTGTCTGTATTATTTTCATACGTTCTATTCCTGAACTTAGATATTACGTAAATAATTTTCTTTTATAATTGGCTTAAACAATAGATTAGGTGATAATTTTAAATTTAATCATCCATTATTTTCCGTTGCAAGATAATTCTCAGGCAAAAAACAAACAATATTTTTACCTGCTTCATAGGGTACTTTACAATTCTGGAAAATTAAAAATTTTACCGATCCTGACATATGAAGTGCTATATACTAGTTAATTGTATTTAATAATTAGTTTAAGGATTTAACTAATAATAACAATTATGTAATTTTTGAAAGCTTTTACTTTGGCCAATGCATTATATCTTTAAATAATGAAGCACATAAGGAAAATAATTGTGCAATCACCAGTATTTCTTAGTTGTAAAAAGGAATTTATAGGAAATCGAAGTTCCTAAAAATAGACTTTTGTTTTGTGAAATTCTCATAAAAATCAAGCTAACT
This sequence comes from Pardosa pseudoannulata, assembly GCA_032207245.1. NCBI lineage: Eukaryota > Metazoa > Arthropoda > Arachnida > Araneae > Lycosidae > Pardosa > Pardosa pseudoannulata. The sequence continues at coordinate 161,089,162 of CM063508.1, forward strand.
GAAATTTTCAAACTTCAAATTTTCTTTTGGGAATTGGTAAGATATTTTTAGTAAACTAAATATAAAATAAGATATGATCTAAAAAGTTTTGTTTAATACGTATCGTAGTTGATATGATTAATAACAATTATTACAAGAATAAATTATATAAGGATGCAGAAACTAATCAGCATAAAGTCAGCAGAAACTAATACGTGACAAAAGGGGATGAGTGAAACCAATAATCACTGAAATAAACAGATTTTTACTCGTTTTAATAACTAAATTATTTATTGAACATCTAAATGAAATTCAATAAGTTAATTTCGGCACGAATGAAACAATCTATACTTAATAAAATATTATTTTTATATTTTTAAATTACTTAACATTAAATGAGATTTCGCATGTTTATTATGGTAAGAATTAAATTAAATATTCAGTATAAAAATTATATCTACACTTTTTATCATTAAACAATTATTCGCAACCTAAATTTCATACGATGATTTTAGAAAATAATCTGCATTGTGTAATACTAAAATTATTATCATTTTGAGTAATAGGGAATAAAATAAGAAATTAGCATCAAATGTTGTTTTAAATTTAGAAGTTTAATTTTTTATTTAAACAGAGTTTATCCTACCTCTGATTTTTGAAATAAAAATCCCAGAACCTAATTCACTACTATATGGGAATAACAAAAAAAAATATTATGTATAACTTTTTTTTTACTTTCTTAATGTCCTAAAATATCTATCTGGAAATTAACTTTTAAACTATTTTTTGATGATAGAAAAATAAAAATATAAATTAAAATAAAAACTAATAGAACATGTAAATCACATCACAACTAAATGTTTTCGTACGAAACAAATAGTGAGTCTAAGAACATTAAATTTCAAGTTGTTTTACTTTAAGGTGTTATAAGTTTACTACATTAAAATCTATATGATTGATTTAGGAATAAATGTACTTCAGACTGCAAAATATACAGCTTCTTTTAAAGACATTAACCTATAAATGTATTTTTTTCTACACCTAAAAAGATGGAAGTAGGAGCAAAGGTTTGAAAGGTTTTTCTCAGAATACTTTCTTTCGCTTAAGAAACGGACATAAACTATACTAACTTTAATTTTTGAAAAAAGAATTCTTGAAAAGAAAAGTGGCTAAATGGGAATAATTAAAGCATTCATCATCTGTAGAAAATATTTTTACTTTATTGATCGGCAAAATCTTTATAAGATATTTAACATTTTCAAATTCCTTTGCATTAATAGAAGAAAGAAAGATGTAAGTTAGAAAATAAAATAGACTGTACAAATAATTCAACAAATATGATTATGTGAGAAAAGATCAGAGCGAATACAAACTTAGGGAAGGCCTATAAATTTAAGGCGTAAACTGTAACTTTACTGTTTATTAAATTGAATTCTGCTTAAGGAAGAAATGGGCTTCAGACTGTCGAAGTATTAACTAATTTTAAAATCTTGAATTTAAAACATTAAATTTTTTTCAACAGTTGAATATACGGATACAACAGCAAATATTTTTTTAAAAAATATGAATGTGAAATATTTCAGCATTCTTATTTTATTTAAAAAGTAGCAGAAATTATTTTAATTTTAATTTCCGTGGAAACAATTACTTGAATTCAATGCCCAAACCTCATGGGAAAAATAAAAGAAAATATTATCTGTAGAAAAATGTATTCATCCTTTCCAATCACCAATTTCTTCACTAAATATTTTATCTTTTTTAAAATTTCTATATTAATAGAATAAAATTTTTACATTAAACAATTAAAATATTCAAATAAGTGTGCAAATAAACGACACTAACGTGAGAAAAAATAGTTACTAAAAAGTTACAAACTATAAATTTGAGACGTAAAGTGTAAATTTAAAGCGTTGCGGTACTAACTAAATTAGATCTGATATGTCTGTTTTAAAGAAGAAAAGCTTCAGGCTGCCAAATTTATAGCCATTTTAAAAGAAATTAACCTCTAACAATTAAACTCTTCTTTATCTATAGTTAAAAGCATGGAAATAGTAGCAAAGTTCTTTAAAAAGATTATCGAGGTTTCTCAAAATTCCCTTTTTTTTCATTAAAACACGAGACAGAAACTATCCTAACTTTAAATTTTGGGAGAAAAAAAATTCCGGAAACTAATACGAAACTAAATGGGAAGAATCAAACAAACCATTCTCTGTATAAAAAGATTTCCATTCTTTCTAATTACTAAAGCCTTTATCAGGTATTTAAATCTCAGCGTAAAGAGGAAAAAATTGTAAGAACTCTTTGGAAATGTCTTGTAGTTTCCTTTCTTTCTGTAGTTTTTCGTGTGATTTATTTCAACATCCACACCAAATGTTTAAGCGATAAAATATAAAATCTGAAGCGGAAGTAAAGACTTTTCACAAAACACAAAGAAATTCTTTGTGACACTTCTAGATAAAGAGGCAACTTTTTAAAGGAGTGCATGTAGCACAGTGTCTCTAAAAATAAGATCTGTCATGTCTTTCTGGTGAATATTTTACCAGGAAGTGTAATTTTGGTGTTTAAAGAGAAAATTAAATTAATTTTAAGAGGAAAAGAAAGTAATCAAAACAGAAGTTAATTTGTCGAGTTTAATTAGTAACGAACAAAGTTAAAATATATTTTTCATCTCTTTTTCTTAGTGAGTGCATTTATGTTTAACGAAATTTAAGGAAGTGCTTTATGTTTTATTATTTTGCATGTTTTTTTGATGCGCAAATCAAATTTCATTCCTTTATTCCAAATGATGATAGTAATTTTCTGGCCCGTTTCCTGCTAAACTGAAAAAATAACAAAGAAAAAATAATTTCTTTCCGAAAATTTTTAAATAATTTTCTAAAGCAAACTGTATATTATGGTGTTTTTTTTCCAAGTCTCTTTAAATGGCAAAATAATGGTGCTACGGCCATCAAAGAAGTTTATATTTTTTCAACACATGTAAATAAGAGTAATGCTTTTATGAAGTTTGATTTAAGCTCCATTGAATAATATTCAGGTCTTTTTTATGTTTCTGCGTTCAACTTTTTAATCATTCATAGCACGAGAATCCGACATTTTCCTAGCTTGAATTGCCGTATAAGTTAATATATTTAGGAAGTCAGTATTCTAATTCCATTTAAACAAAAAACGTTTTTGGGATTTTTTCTTATTGTAAATCAGCAACCAATTGAAATTCTATACTGACTCGGAGAAATGTGTTGTTTTAAGTAAATTCCCTATCATCAGTTAGAAAAATCTATTTGAATGTATATAAGGATTTTTAAAAAATTTAACTTTATCATAACAATATTTTTGTGGTTTTTTCTTATTGTGAATTTGCAGAACCAATTGAAATTCTATACTGACTAGGAGAAATCTTTTGTTTTTAGTAAACATTCTATCATCAGTCAAAAATATCTATTTTAATGTATATTAGGATTTTTAAATAATTTCAACTTTATCATAATATATTTTGTGTTTTTTTCTTAATGTGAATTTGCAGAACCAATTGAAATTCTATAGTGACTAGGAGAAATGTGTTGTTTTAAGTAAATTGCCTATCATCAGCTAGAAAAATCTATTTTAATGTATATAAGGATTTTTAAACATTTTTAACTTTATCATAACAATATTTTTGTGGTTTTTTCTTATTGTGAATTTGCAGAACCAATTGAAATTCTATACTGACTAGGAGAAATCTGTTGTTTGAAGTAAACACTCTATCATCAGTCAAATACATCTATTTGAATGTATATTAGAATTTTTAAATATTTTCAACTTTATCATACAATATTTTTTGATTAGCCTTAGTGTTGCAAAAAGTAGACCGTAGCGCTCCAAAACCGAACCAAACCAAAAAAACAATATTTTTTGTGGTTTTTTTCGTATTGCCACTTTGCGGAACCAATTGAAATTCTATACTGACTAGGAGAAATCTGTTGTTTTAAGTAAACACTCTATCATCAGTCAAATATATCTATTTGAATATATATTAGAATTTTTAAATATTTTTAACTTTATCATAACAATATTTTTTGATTAGCCCTAGTGTTGCAAAAAGTAGACCGTAGCGCTCCAGAATCAAACCAAACCAAAAAAACAATATTTTTGTGGTTTTTTCTTATTGTCACTTTGCGGAACCAATTGAAATTCTATACTGACTACGAGAAATCTGTTGTTTTAAGTAAACACTCTATCATCAGTAAAAAATATCTATTTAAATGTATATTAGGATTTTTAAATATTTTTAACTTTATCATAACAATATTTTTGTGGTTTTTTCTTATTGTGAATTTGCGGAACGAATTGAAATTCTATACTGACTAGGAGAAATCTATTGTTTTAAGTAAACACTTTATTATCAGTCAAAAATATCTATTTGAATATATATTAGGATTTTTAAATATTTTCAACTTTATCATAACAATATTTTTTTGGTGTTTTCTTATTGTGAATTTGTGGAACCAATTAAAATTCTATACTAACTAGGAGAAATTTTTTGTTTTCAGTAAACATTCTATCATCAGTCAAAAATATCTATTTTAATGTATATTAGGATTTTTAAATATTTTCAACTTTATCATAATATATTTTGTGGTTTTCTCTTAATGTGAATTTGCAGAACCAATTGAAATTCTATACTGACTAAGAGAAATCTGTTGTTTTAAGTAAACACTCTATCATCAGTAAAAAATATCTATTTGAATGTATATAAGGATTTTTAAGTATTTTTAACTTTATCATAACAATATTTTTGTGATTTTTTCTTATTGTGAATTTGCGGAACCAATTGAAATTCTATATTGACTAGGAGAAATCTGTTGTTTGAAGTAAACACTCTATCATCAGTCAAGTATATCTATTTAAGTGTATATTAGGATTTTTAAATATTTTCAACTTTATCATACAATATTTTTTGATTAGCCTTAGTGTTGCAAAAAGTAGACCGTAGCGCTCCAAAACCAAACCAAACCAAAAAAACAATATATTTTGTGGTTTTCTCTTAATGTGAATTTGCAGAACCAATTGAAATTCTATACTGACTAAGAGAAATCTGTTGTTTTAAGTAAACACTCTATCATCAGTAAAAAATATCTATTTGAATGTATATTAGGATTTTTAAATATTTTTAACTTTATCATAACAATATTTTTTGTGGTTTTTTCTTATTGTGAATTTGCGGAACAATTGAAATTCTATACTGCCTAGGAGAAATCTGTTGTTTTAAGTAAACACTCTATCATCAGTCAAAAATATCTATTTGAATGTATATTAGGATTTTTAAATATTTTTAACTTTATCATAACAATATTTTTTGTGGTTTTTTCTTATTGTGAATTTGCGGAACCAATTGAAATTCTATACTGACTAGGAGAAATCTGTTGTTTTAAGTAAACACTCTATCATCAGTCAAAAATATCTATTTGAATGTATATTAGGATTTTTAAATATTTTTAACTTTATCATAACAATATTTTTTGTGGTTTTTCCTTATTGTGAATTAGCGAAACCAATTGAAATTCTATACTGACTAGAAAGAAATCTGTTGTTTTAAGTAAACTCCCTATCATTAGTCAAGAAAATCTATTTGAATATATATTAGGATTTTTAAATATTTTCAACTTTATCACAACAATATTTTTTGTGGTTTTTTCTTATTGTGAATTTGCGGAACCAATTGAAATTCTATACTGACTAGAAAGAAATCTGTTGTTTTAAGTAAACTCCCTATCATTAGTCAAGAAAATCTATTTGAATATATATTAGCATATTTAAATATTTTCCCATTTATCACAACAATATACTTATTTATCTGTAAAGAAAAACAAAAGCTATAATGTTTCGATTAAGCTATTGATTTAGCAGTATCGCTAAACGACAAATTTACAAATATTATAAAGAGAGTTTTGTTAAAGTCTACTGAGCAGTAACGTGGTATATTATTACTTGGATATGCTGTTAAAAAATTTTTAATAGATTTATTTAAATACCGTAGACCATAGACGAAATTGTCTTTTTACAGCAATGAAGAAAATGTGGTTTTTTAACAAACAAATTGACATTTTTCACTTCAGTTAAAATTTTCACTAGAAGTCACAAATTTGGCAGCTGAGTATTATAAAATTATAATAGTTAAAATATTTGTTTAGCTTTTCAAAGCCAATGAGGACTAGAGTAACTATTTTATGCATATACTAAATAAGATTAAGAGTAGACTTACTTGTTTTTAACATGTAAGTAAGAGAAAAAATTCAACAGTCATCTATTTTACTTTAAATATTATAATCGAAATAATTTCTAGACTAATAAATCAGAAAGAAAAGAAACTTAGAGACAAAATATAAGTGAACAATTTATCAAGTAAAAGAATTTAATTTTTACATCCGCATAAAAGAAACAGGTGAAAGAACAGACATTGTACTGCGTATTTTCAGATTTTATTATGTTAAAATTATATGTGTAAACATTATTCAGATTTACAAACCTTATTATTACTACTAAATTTATTCAATGGATTAATAAAAAAACAATAAGGAGGAAATATCCTTAAAGTTTAAAATCATATGAGTGAAGGAAGGTATACAAACACATTCTAATATTCAGATTTAGATTATTAACACAAATCATGAACGTAATATTGCGTATTCATTCAGTTTAGGAAAAATTCTTCCTCTTAGTAAGATATCAATTAATCAACCAAATTTGATGAATGCCTTAACAGCTTTAAACATTTCAGAGAAACTACAAATATGCTTATAGAGAAAGTATGTTTAAAAATACCAAACACTTATGGAAATTCCCTTGTTCAAAAACTATGTGGCAAAATCACAACCTTCCTCTCAAGATGTGTGGCCTAAATTTTGATTGCTATTAATAAGTTTTCCAGATATTTAGTTAATATTTATTTTTAGTATTAATTTATAATTATGTAATAACATGTACGTAATAACATAATAACATAATACGTAATAACATGTATGTAATAACATAAGGGAGTAAATTACTTCTTTTACAGTTCATTTGGTTTCTGTAAGATGTAGGTTGCAGATACCCACAATAAGGAGAAGATAGAGGAGGCTTACAGTTTTGCTATACAATGACTGCATTTAAAACTTTAAGAAAATCTGAGAGAAATGTATAAATCTACGAAGTTATTTAGATAAGAGTTAATAGCAAATAAAAATTTGAGCTTTTACATTCATAACCTTTATTAAAATATTTTCTACGTCATAAGGTATTTATTTTTCACATAAGTTTATTTGTATCATAATCTAAAAAAATACTTAAATCTTATCTAAAAGGAAAATAAATGCATCCTATATTGTAATTCACTTTAAATGTTTGGTTGATTTGGTTTGGAGTGCTCCGGTCTACTTTTTGCAACACGAGGGCTAATGAGACCGGGACCTACAGCTTAAAGCCAATTCCGAAAGGCTACGAACATCCATACCACTGTGTGATTCGCAAACACGAACTCCGGTACCGAAGGCCGGCACTTTAACTAATCTACCATCGTTCGGCTTTTAAATGTTTGAAATTTAATGTTTGTCAATATATTTTAATAATAAAATTGTATTCATAAATGCATAACTTAATATAAACGGCAGCCTAATTCATTACTGTTAAATAAATTGACAATGTTTGTAATTATCAAACAAAATTATTAAATTCATTTACCACATTATCCGTAAAGTCTAAAATATGGTATAAAAGCAACCGTATTTTAAAATATAACCTTCTAACATTTACTCCAAAATTTCTTATTCTATGCATACTACGTTAAACAGGACATCAAAATAAATTCAGGAAAACTGTGAAGGAAAATCCGGATTTAATGCACTGTCAATATCAATCAATGTCCGATTCTCATGCGTGTGGGATACTTCCATTTCAGGCTGTTCCCTGATAAAGATTTCCATTCAGTTTCACGCAACCATGACCTTATGTCGATGACGTGGCTTTTAGATGACGTTGTTTGAAGAGAAAAGATCAAAACTGCCTTTCAAATTTATAATAAAAAGTTTGGGGTATATCTAATTTTATAGAGTAGCTTACAAGCTGTTAGAAATGTATGCGGACATTTCACTGTTGGGGTAATGGAATAATGATATTGTATTTCTGATATGCATTCTTCATTACCATTAATCTACGTATGTTATATTTAAATGAAAATTAGAATACATTTAGAGAAACTGTGCGTATAAGGGCTATTTAGTTTGATTTTTTTTTTAAATTGTTCAATAAAAAGTTAAAGCTTTGAATTACAAATATAATTTTTTAAATCTAATTTTTATATAATTTATTAGAAGAATACAATGTCTAACATAATATATTTTGCTGTAAAATATGGATTTATATGCATATTGTATTGTGTGCATGGTGAAATATGTAATCGCACTCATACTTGGCGACTTGGCTGATTATTATTATATAAGTAATAGCTTTCTCTGACGTACGAGGTATTTATCAGATGATCCTTTTGTGCTTTCATTGGTTGTGTTTGATTAGCTTTGCCTTGTGCCTGTAATTTGATTGGCTGGGGTCAAGATCTTTATAAAACTATAAAAGCCTAATGTACCTAGTATTTTTGTATTATTATCAGTATTATTATTTTTATCATCATATTGGCGTCTTTAATAAAAGGTGTCTCGCGATCTCTGGCTCTTCATTATGATTCAACAGTGCAATTTAGACAGTTCCAAATATGTACTCATCAATATTAATTTTTTTGGATTTAGTTAGTCATTTGACAGTGTTATGCTAGCTTATATGTAAATATGCTGTAAAATTTATCTTCCTTCACAAAATAAATTTGTAATAAATTATTAATCATTTCAATTTTTTACTCGATACCTCACTTGTGAAGCAGGGAGGGACATTGGTCTCCACGATTTATCTTTAGACTAAATGTCTTCAGAGTATTACAGGATCTTTCTACCATGTTTTTGAAACGAAAACTTTTTTTACTTCTTTTTATCAGGATGCTAAGCATATTCTATCAAAACAAGTGCTAAAAAAATTATATATATAAATAAAAATCGGTTCCAAATATATCTAAATAACTATTATACAGTTATAATATTTATCTAATTAACAATCGAGACAGTATTCAAATTAAAAAAAAAGAAAAAAAAGTGTTGACTCAGTATAATGATTACACAGTAACAATATTTGAAATATACTTGTGAAGCAGGGAGGGATATGAGTCTATACGAATTATCATTAGACTAACTGTCTTCAGATTATTCTACCCTTCATCCTTGAAGGATATATTCTACCATGATTTTCAAACAAAAACTCTTTTTTAGTTCATTTTATCAGGACGCTAAGAATATTCTCTCGAAACAAGAGCTAAAGACAATTATATCTATAAATAAAAATCGGTTCTAAAAAGATCTAAACAAGCATTATACAGTTGTAAAATTTATCCGATTAACAATCAAAACATTATTCAAATTTAAAAAGAAAGAAAGAAGTTTGACTTATTCTAATAATTATACAGTAACAATATTTGAAATATACTTCATAGTATAAAAATATTGTTTAACAATCGAAACAAACCTATAAAATTAAAACTAAATTATTACTCTGATGGTAATATTTAATCTTAAATTATGCTTTGGGTGTAAAACAGTCTTAGATACAAATCTAATTTTTCTAATTTTTAGATAATTTTTTAGAAGAATACAACGTCTAAAATAATGTGTTTTGCTGGAAAATATAGATTTATATACATATTGTATTTTTTTTAATTTATAGAGATCCAAATATGTACCTATCAATAATAAATATATTGGATTTAGCTAGTCATTTGATAGGATTATGCTAGCTTATATGTAAATCTGCTGTAATATTTCTATTCCTTCACAAAATAAATTTCTAAACTTCCCCATTTCTATTTTTTTACGCGATACCTCGCTTGTGAAGCAGGGAGGGAGATGAGTCGACATGAATTGTCATTAGACTAATTGTTTTCAGAGTATTACAAGGATCTATTCGACCATGATTTTCAAACGATATCTTTTTTTTTTAGTTCATTTTACCAGGACGCTAAAAATATTCTCTCAATACAAAAGCTAAAGAGAATTATATCTATAAATAAAAATCGGTTCCAAATATATCTAAATAACTATTATACAGTTATAAAATTTATCTGATTAACAATCAAAAACAGTATTCAAATTAAAAAAAAAGAAAAAAAAGTGTTGACTCAGTATAATGATTACACAGTAACAATATTTGAAATATACTTGTGAAGCAGGGAGGGATATGAGTCTATACGAATTATCATTAGACTAACTGTCTTCAGATTATTCTACCCTTCATCCTTGAAGGATATATTCTACCATGATTTTCAAACAAAAACTTTTTTTAGTTCATTTTATCAGGATGCTAAAAACATTCTCTCAAAAAAAGAGCTAAAAAGAATTATATCTATATATAAAAATCAGTTCTAAAAAGATCTAAACAAGCATTATACAGTTGTAAAATTTATGTGATATACAATCAAAACAGTATTCAATTTTTTTTAAAAAAAGAAAAAATGTTTGACTTAGTATAATGATTACACAGCAACAATATTAGAAATATACTTCATAGTATAAAAATATTGTTTAACAATCGAAACAAACCTATAAAATTAAAACGAAATTATTATTCTGGTGGTAATATTTAATCTTAAATTATGCTTTGGGTGTAAAACAGTCTTAGATACAAATCTAATTTTTTTAAATCTAATTTTTAGATAATTTTTTAGAAGAATACAATGTCTAAAATAATGTGTTTTACTGGAAAATATAGATTTATATACATATTGTATTTTATGCGATTTCAAGAGTTCCAAATATATACCCATCATTAATAAATTTATTGGATTCAGTTAGTCATTTGGCAGGATTATGCTAGCTTAAATGTAAATCATCTGTAACATTTCTATTCTTCACAAAATAAATTTCTAAACTTCCCCATTTCTATTTTTTTACGCGATACCTCGCTTGTGAAGCAGGGAGGGAGATGAGTCTACACGATTTATCATTAGACTAAATATCTTCAGAGTATTACAAGGATCTGTTCTATCATGATTTTGAAAGGAAAACCTTTTAATTCATTTTATCAGAAAGTTAAGAATATTCTCTCAATACAAAAGCTAAAGAGAATTATATTTATAAAAAAAATCGGTTCCAAATATATCTAAACAAGCATTATACAGTTGTAAAAATATATCTAATTAACAATCGAGACAGTATTCAAATTTAAAAAAAGAAAACAAATGTTGACTTATTATAATGATTACACATCAACAATATTTGAAATATACTTGTGAAGCAGGGAGAGAGATGAGTCTACACGAATTATCATTCGACTAACTGTCTTCAGATTATTCTACCATTCATCCTTGAAGGATCTATTCTACCATGATTTTCAAACAAAAACTCTTTTTTAGTTCATTTTATCAGGATGCTAAAAACATTCTCTCGAAAAAAGAGCTAAAAAGAATTATATCTATATATAAAAATCAGTTCTAAAAAGATCTAAACAAGCATTATACAGTTGTAAAATTTATGTGATATATAATCAAAATGTATTCAAATTTTTTTTAAAAAAGAAACAAAGTTTGACTCAGTATAAGGATTACACAGCAAAATATTTGAAATATACTTCATAGTATAAAAATATTGTTGAACAATCGAAACAAACCTATAAAATTAAAGCTAAATTATTACTCTGATGGTAATATTTAACCTTCAATTATGCTTTGGATGTAAAACGGTCTTAGATAAAAATCTAATTTTTTAAATCTAATTTTTAGATAAATTTTTAAAAGAATACAACGTCTAAAATAATGTGTTTTGCTGGAAAATATAGATTTATATACATAATGTGTAACTTACCTGATTAACAATCCAAATAGTATCCAAATTTTTAAAAAGAAAACAGTTTGACTTATTATAATGATTACACAGTAACAATATTTGAAATATACTTCACAGTATAAAATTACCGTTTAACAATCGAAAAAAAAACATTTAAATTTAAAACTAAATTATTATTCTGGTGGTAATATTTATATTAAATTTGCTTTGGATGTGAAATATCTTAGATACAAATTAAATCAGTTTAATAATTGAACTGTGCCTTGCCAATGTGTAAAAATTTGTCTTCAAAATACGTTTCATCAAACAAATCTATTACATAACACTTGTTTTTAAATAAATGTAATTCACACAAACAATCGCAAAGGTTTATCTGTTAAAAAACAAGCATCCTCTATATTATATAAATGAGTTAAAAAGTCTCAAATTAAATTGGCGGTAATGTAAGTCAAAATATATATAAGACACAAACAAAAACCATTCACGTCAATTGTATATTAATGTATCTTTCTTTTAAAAGTGTTTATGAAATATAAACTAAAGAGAAAGTACTGCATTATTTTACCTATCTAATATAAAATGAAATATTTAAAAAATTCTAATACTAATATAAAATCTTTTTTCAAACTTTTGTCTAATCTTTTTAACCCGATTTATTAACGTTTTACATGTCAGACAACTTCCAAATATCAACAGAAGAGAAAATTCACTAAAATAACATACAAAACACCTATGTATAAAAAGAATTGTAAAGATAATATTTCTTGACGTAATCCTTATATAAAGTTCTTTACATCTTATTCCAAACTTCTACCTGATAAAGATTAAATATATTCGACAAACTTTCACAATGTCATTTTTCGAAGAATAAATATTGTATTCAAGTATGGTATTATATTTGGCTCAAGATAAAAAATGTATGTATATACTAAGGTCCGTAAAGGTGTGCAGTACGCTTGAGTGAAATCTATGAAAATAGTCTACAAAGCAAAAATAAAATAATAGACGGATTAACATAAGAATAAAAAGAAGACGTGGTTTATAAGATGAATATTACTTAATAATAAATAAAAATCTATTCTGATTCTAGTATTCAAAATTATATTTTTATTGAGAGAAAATTATAAAAAATTGATTCGGATTTATACATCTATTGATAATTAACATCTGTGCAAAACAGATACTAATAAATGACATTATTCTAATAACAGTTCAACGTTACACTTTTTGATAATTAATGTAACATTACTTTCAGAGGAAGGGATGAACTGTTTTTAATACTATATAATTCATTACAGTAATATAGTGTTTAACAATATATTTGATTTTCAATATAATTGTTTTATTTCTAATTATAAAAATACTTTCAGACATCATTTTTAACAATATTTTTATATATTCTAATTTTAAATTTTAGTTTATGCTTTAAGGTTTGGTTTGGAGAGCTACGGTCTACTGTTTTGCACACGAGGGCTAGTGAGACCGGGACCTACTGCTTAAAGCCGATTCCGAACATCCATGCCATAATGGGATTCGAATCCATGAACTCCTGTACCTACAATCAGCGCCCTAACCAAACGGCCAGCGTTAGGCTTTATGCTTTAAGGAGGCACATCCATTTTAAGCAGCTTTAAATGGAAAATTTAGTCTTATTTTTCACCATGTCTTATCGTTTTTTCATCTATTTTCGTAAATAAATGGGATTTTCAGATTTTGTTCTTCATTTTTATTTAATTAGTTTTGTTTAATTTACTTTTTTTCTAAAAACTAAGAACTTTTCTAAAAAGTAAAAAGTGATAGTTGTTTCAAAAATTAAAAAAAATTCTGATGTACAGTGCGCAGACTCAAAATAACAAAAAGTAATTTTTTTAATAATTTGTGCTTTTTAGAAAATAATATATATTAGGTATGATTTTCCAACTATTTATATTTTTAAAAGGTATATTTTTAAAGGTATATTTTAAGAGGTATATTTTTAAAGGTATATTTTAAGAGGTATATTTTTAAAGGTATATTTTAAGAGACATATTTTAAAAGGTATATTTTAAGAGGATAGAATTTTTGAAAAAAGCTAAAATAGCTTTTAAAAATTCTATTTCAAATATTATAAATACTGAATGAAATAAAAAGCAAAAATAATACTTAAAGTTCCATAATGTATTTACTGGGTAAATTAAAAGTTTTATAGTTTTTTAAAGCATATTCTACTTATACGCGTGTAACATTTATAAACGTTTATTTTAAAACATTACATTGTAAAAAAACTTTATTTAAAATTCTAAAATACCTTAAAAGCATCATTTTGAAAAACTTCCTATCATACTAAGAATTATAATACACACACACACACACACACACAGACACATATATATATATATATATATATATATATATATATATATATATATATATATACACACATATATATACACATATATATATATAATATATATATATATATATATATACACACACACATATATATACACATATATATATATATATATATATATATATATATATATATATATATATATATATATATATATATATATATATATATATATATATATATATATGTATACTTCCTATTCTTATTTTAACTTTCATTCAAGCGCAAAGATAAACAGTTTTTATACTCTTGTAACAGCTATATGTACAATAACTTATTAAACAAACGTGGAATAATTTTGAAACCCAAAACAAAATTGAAATTAGCAAAGTTTAAACAAAACTTTATCTACTCAGATCTAGAGCTTTAATGACTTTAGAATAGATAATCAAACTTACCTAAAGAAGTCTTATTTCACTTTTGTTTGAAAAGAAAAGGTCTGTTAATTAAAATTTATATACCAGAATTTAATTAGAACTGCAAACAACTCGAATTTGGAGCTGTTTTGCTTTCTTTCTTTCCAGATTTTATTTTGTTCTTCCACATTTCTCTAACATTTTTTTTCGTTTGTTTGATGGTGTTCTTGTTTTCGTTTATTTTATTGGTGTTTTTGTTTGTTCTGACATATTGTAAGTTTAAAACTTTCCATGAAGAGACTTATTTTACAATGTAATTAACAATATTCCTGAAAATTTTGTTTTGTCTCTAAAAGGCAGCTTATTTAGTTAAGAATATTTATTCTTTTAGTGTGATTGGGTTTCTTATATGATATTGCTTTTACACTAAATCTTATGTAACTTATATTTAAAATAATTATAAATCTTGCATTATAAAATAACTGCATTGCAGTAACATGCAACTGAGTTTAATATTTCAGTGTTAGTTAACTATTTTAACAAATTGTGTGCGGGTACATTTCTCAGCGAATTGTATCAGGAGCGTGTATTTTGAGTGTAAATTTTGCTATTTGGTTAAATCTCAATAGATAGAAAATTATTTAATTTTTTAACTAACTTATCGTATTTTATATTGAAATATATAAACAAATATATAAACAGAAATATACAAAGAATAACCATATGATTTTTGTAAACAAAAATATATTTTTTAGTGGATAAATGTATAATAGTATCGTAAATATAAAAATCAAATAGAAATAGTAGTATATAGTTTTAATTTTTCCCGTTCTGTGGTTCTGTATAGACTGATGTAAAAACTAGTTTTTATTTGTCTAAATTGTTCCAGAATCTATGTAGCAGACAAGACCATTTGGCTTCGTTTTTTTTTTGTACCCACAAAGAAACTATGTTGTTACACTCACCCTTTCTAGTATGTGATCCTCGCTCAATCAAGTATCATTCGCCAGAAAACATACTATTACATGTCCCGCATACAATGTGTTAAAAATATAACTATTTATTTCTAACATCAGAATGTAGCTGCAAAAAAATAATACATGTATGTTCTATTTTCCAAATCAAACATACTGTTCATCTTACATATTACACTTAACTGTTCATGCATTAAAAGAGGACTGCGTGTTAATGATGCAACTTAATACCATGAATTTTAATCTCACATATCCTCTAAATATTTACACTTAGACTATATTTTTATTTTTTTTTTCACAAAGATTTTTACCGTTCTGTTATAATTTTTAGAACTTTAGAATAATTAGTACTATGATTTTCTCGTATAACTTATTATGATATATAGCAAAAGAAGTTGTCCTAAAGTTTCTTTTTTACATTAATTTAATTTAAAGATTATATTAATGTATACAAAATCCTAAGTTTTTTTCCTGCTTCTCTAACAACAAATAATAATTTAAATAATTTTTTTTATTATTTATTTTTAAAACATGAACATTTAAAAAATTATGGTAATGCATAATTAAATAAATTTACTTTAGTATCTCTTTGAAAAACATTAAAATTATTTTTTTTCTTTACACTATTCTAAGACTTTTTAAGGTTTGTTACGAAATACATTTATTCAGTATAATTTTCATTTGTATCTTTTAACTTAATGCACATGTATTCTTATTGAATGAATAAAATTTCAATTCGTTGATTTAAACTCAAAAAAAGTAATTTCTTTTTAAAATGAAAGAGTTTAAAAATCCATACAAAAGACTTTAAGCTTTGATCCTTTTTGTTCGAAATTGTACACATATTTGCAAAATGTTGTTTTACTCATGATATAAAAGAAATGACGTTATTCGGAATATATCAAATTTAAACTTTTGAAATAAGTTTAGAGTTTCAGCTGTAGTAGATATTTTATTAAAATTCATCAGGTTTTAAAAAATAAATATATTGTAGTTAGGTTAATGAGAGGTGTTTTTGGAGGAATAATATTTTTGTTGAATAGTCTATAAAACTGGACCTGAAGCTTGAAGAGACAGATTATTTTTTATCTTATTCTGAAATAAATCCGATCAGAATACATTATTTTTTATTATTCAATAACATATTAAATGTATTTGTTTAAACAAAATGTTCTAGCTATTTAACTGTATTAGATTCTTAATAATATGAATTTGAGTTTTAATATTTTCTAATACTGTTTATTATTTTTAATATTATAACATGTTTTTATATTTTTTAAAAATACAGTTTTAATTAAATTTATTATAAAAGTTTTATTAAGTTAATGACGCTTTTAAACGTTTACACAGAGCTGTAATAAGTTATTAAAGTTTTCTACTAATATACAGTCAAATTTAGCCCAACAGAAAGTCCACATTTCAATAAATTGGAAAATATTAATTTTATTTTTAAATAATATTTCTCACACATTTTTGTCGAAAAAAATTTTACATCACTCATACCGTTGAGGACATATCTTTATAGAACAGAATATTCATTTGGATCAGTTTGATGTGATATGGTCCTGAAGTGACTAGAGAAGAATATACTGCTTAAAGCCCATGAAAAAAATGAACATCCATTCCAGCAGTTGGATTCGAATTTACGAACTACCAACGAATTAAGACATGTGGAGAAGATGGGATCTAAAATAGAAATAGGCCTGCATGGCTAAAAAGTGAATAGCTGAAACATTTTAACGGGGTAGGTTAGTTAAATCAGTACCCATATTATTTCAAATGCTCATTAAAAATATTTTTGTTGCCATTTAAAAAAAAACTTATATAATGTATTGCTTATATAAGTCATAATTACTAACAAATGTATTTTTTTTTGTTATGATGACTAAATTTAGAAACTTCTAACTGTAGAACATAGAAACTTCTAACTGTATCTCATCCTTAAGAAGTTTGAGAATTTGATGAAACAGAATTATCGAATTTTTTGACAAAATTATACACAGCCAAAAGTCCACCTCTGACTTAATTAAAAAATATTGATTTTATTTTCAAATAATACTTCTCACCTTTTTTTTTGTAGAAAAAAAAATCATTGCTAGATCTCTCATTTTGACTAGGAAGAAATCTAGAATATAAAGATAGCTTAAAAGTAAATAGTTGGAATATTTCAGTGACGTTAAATATTTACAAGTGTACTTGGCTTAGGTAAAAAAGTACTTATTTAAAAATAATTCTTCTCACCCATTTCTTTTTGTTGGAGGAAAAAAAGTATTACAAGATTACTCATATTATCTACGATGGATTGACCCATTTTTTGTAGGAAAGATAAAATCTTTTACTAGATCTCCCATTTTGACTACGTAGATATCAGAAGGAAATCTAGAACATAAAGATCGACTTAAAAGTAAATAGCTGTAATATTTCAGTGACGTTAAATATTTAGAAGTGCATTTGAATTAGTTAAAAAAATAATTCTTCTCACCCATTTTTTGAGGGAGAAAAAAATTATTACAAGATTACTCATATTATCTACGATGGATCCTTGTAATGGAGGAAGTTTTAGAACCCAAATAAGTCTGCCCTCCCAAAAAGTAAATTGTCGGAATATTTCAACGACGTAGGGTATTAAGGTGTGCACTTGAATTATATCAAAATTTAATAATAGAAAATGTTTTTCTATTAACCCTCTGACTGCTCAATTTGTAGACCAAATTTGGTTCAAAATGTGTGCAATTTTTATACATTTTAAATCTATATACGAAAAAAATGGAATATGCCCTTTCTCATTCTATAAAAGATTTTTATATATAGATTTTTACCGTGAGAAATTAAACTGAAAAAACATTTCTGATGATATCACAAGAAAAAAAATGTTAATAAATTTCAATTGAATTACAGTTAATTTCTATTTATTTCATAATATAATTATAATTGTATTATCTAATATAACTATATTTCTACTCATATAATTCTATTTATTACATAATTAAACGTCTAATAATGCCTATAATATATTTCATTGGTTAAACGGTGAAATAGTGGGATACACTTCTCAAAAAAGGAAGAAAAGCAAATGCCCGTGGAAATAGTGGGATAAGCAGCCAGAGGGTTAAATGTTTTTAAAGTGTTATTTTCTAATAATTGTTTTAATTTTCTTGGCTATGATGAAATTCATTACATAATGATAAATAGTAAAAAAGTTAATTTTAAAATACAGTGAAATAAAATTATCGAATTTTCAGTCGAATTTCAACCAGATGGAAGCCCAATGTCGCCTTAATTAGGAAATATTTATTTTATTTCTAAATAATTCTTCTCACCCATTTTTTGTGAAAGAAAAGAAAATTATTACAAGATTACTCATATTATCGACGATAGATTCCCCCATTTTTTGTAGGAAATATAAAAACTTTTCTAGATCTCCCATTTTGACTATGTAGATATTAGAAGGAAATCTAGAACATACAGATCTGCTTAAAAGTAAATAGTTGGAATATTTCAGTGACGTTAGATATTTAGAAGCACACTTGGCTTAGTTAAAAAACACTTATTTAATAAAAATAATTCTTCTCAATCATCAAATCAATCTCAGCCGAACGCTGGCCGATTGGTTAGGGCGCTGATCGTCGGTACCAGAGTTCGTGGGTTCGAATCCCACTATGGCATGGATGTTCGTAGCCGTTCGGAATCGGCTTTAAACAGTAGGTCCCGGTCTCATTAGCCCTCGTGTGCAAAACAGTAGACCGTAGCGCTCCAAACCAAGCCAAACCATCTCAATCATTTTTTTTTGTGTGGGGGAAAATGTATTACAAGATTACTCATATTATCTACGATGGATCCTGATAGTGGGAGTTTTAGAACACAAATAAGTCTGCACTGCCAAAAAGTAAATTGTCGTAATATTTCAACGACGTAGGATATTGAGGCGTACTCTTGAATTATTTCAAAATTCAATAATAGAAAATGTTTTTCTATTAAAATGTTTTTAAATTGCTATTTTCTAATAATTCTTTCAATTTTCTGGGCTATGATTAAATGCATTACATAATGATGAATAGTAAAAAAATCCATTTGCTCGTCACTCTGAGTTAATTTTAGTACAATGAAATAAGATCATCAAATTTTCAGTTAAATTTCAACCAGTTGAAAGCCCATTGTCACCTTAATTAAAAGATATTGATTTTATTTCTAAATAATACTTCTCACCCATATTTTAAAGGAAAAAAAACAATACTACATCTCCCATTTTGACTAAGAAGATATTAGAAGGAAATCTAGAACATACAGATTTGCTTAAAAGTAAAGAGTTGGAATATTTCAGTGACGTTAGATATTTAGAAGCACGCTTAAAAAAATATTTATTTAATTAAAATAATTCTTCTCACCCATTTTTTGTGGGAGAAAAAAAAGTATTACAAGACTGCTCATATTATCTACAATGGATTCACTCATTTTTTGTAGAAAAAATAAAAACATTACTGGATCTCCCATTTTGACTACGTAGATGTCAGAAGGAAATCTAGAACATACAGATCTGCTTAAATGTAAATAGTTGGAATATTTCAGTGACGTTAGATATTTAGAAGTGTACTTGGCTTATTTAAAAAAAATGCTCATTTAAAAATGATTCTTCTCACCCATTTTTTTCTGGGAGAAAAAAAAGTAGTACAAGATTACTCATATTATCTACGATGGATCCTGATAGTGGAGGGAGTTTTAGAACACTAATAACTCTGCACTTCCAAAAAGTAAATTGTCCTAATTTTTCGACGACGTAGGATATTGTAGCATCACGCTACTGAAAAACTACATTGAATTGTATTCGTTTGTGTATTGCGGATCGTTGACGTTAATCGAACATGTTCTTTGCTACCTGGGGGGTCCCCATGCCTCCATTCTTTCCTCCCTAACCTCACCTCTAAAAAAGACAGAGAAAGGGGTGTGGAGGATTGCGAGAGACGTCATGAGGGTCAAGCGTCCTTTGGGTGGGAGAAAACGCTCAGAGGTGTTGTCCGGCGGGCAAGCATGAATGAGCCGTGCCAAGAATGTATATGATGTAAATATTTGTAAATATTAGAATAAATCCTTCATTTTTCTCCATCTCGCTTGTGTTCGATGATGTCATCCTCATGAGGTCTTTGAAAAGAACCCTGCTCGACTATAACGCTACGAAAGTTACCTATTTCAGAGCTGTGACGTTACAGTATTGAGGAGAACACTTGAATTACATCAAAATTAAATTATAGAAAATGCTTTTCTATTTAACGTTTTTAAAGTGCAGTTTTCTAATAATTGTTTTGATTTTGCATGGCTATGATTAAATCCATTACGTAATGATGAATAGTAAAAATATTCCATGTGTTCCTCATTCTCAGTTAATTTTAATGTACAATGAAACAACATTATCGAATTTTCTGTCGAATTTCAACCACCTGAAAGCCCAATGTCGCCTTAATTAGAAAATATCGATTTTATTTTAAAATAATATATCTTGCACATTTTTGTGAACAAAAAAAAATCATTTCTAGATCACGCATACTGTCGACGATGAATCCTGATGGCCCTAGCGAGGAGGGGGAAATCTGGAACACAAATAGGTCTGTCTGCATTGTCGATCTATCACTGTCTCATCCCGCGAGTAAGCCGCTCCCGCACAATAAGAAATGGCACGTTGAAAATCTTCGATTGAGTGTCAGGGGTGCGTGACTTAATTTATCGCGTTGGTGGGAAGAGATTTGTGGGGACCGACGTCCCGAAAAATATATCCTGGAAGGGGAAAAAAATCTGCAAAACATGACCAAGAGATTATCGGTCGTCGTCTGTTCAAATATTTTGTCTGGGGATTTGTCTCACTTAGAGGGGAGGGAAGGGCAATGTTCCGATGCTTAGAGAGAAAAGAAGTTGCAACAATGGGGAAAGAAAAGAACCGGAACGAAAAAAAATAGAGGAGAAAGATTCGATAGAAGTTAATGAAAATCGAGTGAAGAACATTCATGGAGGCAAAATGCGGTGGAATTTCACGTGCTTAAAAGAAATGGCAGAAAATTTATTAGACCAAATTGTATTAAAGACTTCGTTGATTTCGAATGTTGGTTACTGCGGTGCATTATTCAGATATAAAAAGAAATATGAATATAGGAATAAATGAAATGAGAAACACTTTTCAGTAATTACATGATATAGATTCCTTTTTAGTAGTTAGTATACGAAATCTAAGTAACAGATAGTGATAGAGGAAAACTATGGTTCAATTTTATGAAATTACAGAGGTGTGGTAGGCAATTTATTACGTCAAGGTGTATTAAAGACGTCGTGGACTTTCATGATAGTTAGGACAATTCATTACTTCCTTCATGGAAAGGTATATATATATATATATATATATATATATATATATATATATATATATATATATATATATATATATATATATATATATATATATATATATATATATATATATATATATATATATATATATATTATATATATAAATATATATATATATATTATATATATATATATAATATATATATATATATATATATATATATATATATATATATATATATATATATATATATATATATATATTATATATTTATATATATATATATATATATATATATATATATATATATATATATATATATATATATATATATATATATAAATATTATATATATATGTATATGTGTATATATATATATATTATATATATATATATATATATATATATATATATATATATATATATATATATATATATATATATATATATATATATATATATATATATATATATATATATATATATATATATATATATATATATATATATATATATATATATATATATATTTATATATATATATATATATATATATATATATATATATATAATATATATATATATATATATATATATATATATATATATATATATATATATATATATACATATATATATGTATGTATGTATATTTACACATGTGTATATGTCACCAAACATTGATTAATTGTACTTAACACTTTATTAGAATATTATATTTACTTTAGAATAATTCCTATTAAACAAAGGTAATGAAATAGCTTTGTCTCCCTTTCCTAACAAAGAAAATATGATACCATAACAGTTTCCTAGTTCGTTTGAAAATACTCATTATTTATTCTCTGCGATGAAAGGCTCCTGTTTCTTTAATTACCAACCAAAATTTTACTAAAGAGCTTTCAATTTGAAACTTTTAAATGATTAATAACTAATGCAAAATATTAGCAATTATTTCCTAATATAATTTTAAAAATAATTACTTATTTTTAAAATACGAATACCAAATGCAGTTTTGAATACAACATTAATGTGTTTTGCAATAACTTTAAAATCAGTAATGAGTTTCCAATAGATTTTTTGTAAATAGAAAAATTAGAGAGCGATTATTTTGAAACAGTAATTATGAATTCATGGTGGTTGAAATTCGATTCTCTATCAGGAACAATGACAGGTAATTGTTTAAATTGTAATTTAAATGTATTGGTAATTTACTAGAATCTGACTAAATGTACAGTTTTCAAAACGTATTACATAATGTTTGAACAGCTTTATTCGGGAAGAATTCAATAAAAATAAGAATTACTGATATATTTACCTAAAGTTTTGAGAAAAGTTGCTTTAAGCACTGAATGCAATTATTAACTATTTTTCAGTTCCTGGTTGTAAATTCATTGCTTTTCTGAACATAAAGCAGTGAATGCTATCGGAAAATCTGTTTATGTCATTTAAGTATTTTATATAACATACTTTAATATTTAATATGTGTAATACGAAACATTTTATATTTAACATTTTAGTATTTATCCTTTCGAAAACATTGCTTCCAATTACACTTAACACACTTTTTTATAAAATTGAGGCTTAATGAAAATTATATGCGTTATATGAAAATTCCATAAATTACTCTTATATATTTAATGTTAAATACATTACGTACAATTTTTAAGTAATTTATACATTACAAAAATTTTAAAAATGTGATATTTTGTAACAAAATGTATAAATGTATATGAGAAAATGAAGCTTTATAGTTCTCCAGTAAGTAGTTTTACAAAAATATATATATAACTTAAATAAATTTAAACTCGTTTTGTCATGTTCTATTAATGAAACCTGAATTGTATTTGAATGTAATAATTGCGAAACTTACAGTAAGCATCTTAGCTATTCAACATCATATATTCTTGTGATTGAGAATATAAATGTGATATTTAATGAATTTTATAGTAAAGACATTTATGTTGGACTTTCTTTTTAATTTTAAGATAAAAAATGAATTTTAAACACTAAATGCTTTAATGTACTTGTTAACTGTACTTTCTATATAGAGTTATAACAATATATTTTACTGATTAACACACCAACTCACTATATGAAAAAAATATTTTAGAAACAATTCTACTTAAAACTTCATTTATAAAGTACGATAATTAAAAAATGTAATTTATTCATCATGATACTATATTATTTAGAATTAAGAAGTCTTGCAAATTAAACAATCGTGGCAGTGCATTTAAATTATAAATTCCATACTATTAATAATTTACTTTACTATGAATATTATTTGATAAAACTATTATTAACCGATAATATTATTTAAAATTATAAGTTAATACAGTATTACTAAGAAACAAGAATTAAACAAAAATAACACTTTTTTTCCTGTATTCCCCTCTTTAACAGTTGTAAATCATGAAATTTTATATTCAATAAATCAATAAAAGAGTGACTAAATTCTTAGATTAAAATATTTATTTAACCATGATAAACTTCATTTTTTTCCAAATATCGAACTTTCTAATTACATAAAATTATGCTGCTATTCATTAATAAAATATAACCCAACCTAAGTCATTTGTAAATTAAATAGTCTTTATACTTTTGACTTAATATATTCTACTATTTATTTTTCCTATAATATATTTCTGGGAAAATCTTAATATGTTTTAAAATTTATACTTTTTAGAAAAAACATCAAAATATTTTGGGAACTTATGAGTTATATTTTTCAGTACTAAAAAAACTTTCAATCCGTAGTAAGTTTATTGACTCAGATAATTTATGACACTGTCTCATATATTTCAGGGCTTAAACTTTCTCTTGAGTTTTTACAACACATGAAAAGAGACGTGTGAAAGAAAATGAGTAGGGCAAATACACTCAGACAGATCTTTTGAAAAGGATAAATGCTTCTTTCAAGAATACTTTTAGAGGAAATAAATCAGTTTAACACACAAAGAAGTTCGAGTCTTTCTTTTATAGTTTTCAAAGTTCTCTGAAACCAAGTTGAAAAAATTCCTGTCTTCAAGTGAGTCGTCTTTTAGCTAATTTGTAAAAAAAAAATGACATCGAAATTTTTCTTTCCATTTCAAATC
This sequence comes from Pardosa pseudoannulata, assembly GCA_032207245.1. Lineage (NCBI taxonomy): Eukaryota > Metazoa > Arthropoda > Arachnida > Araneae > Lycosidae > Pardosa > Pardosa pseudoannulata. Next base: position 161,114,180 of record CM063508.1, read on the forward strand.
AGTTTTTCAATTAATGTTCTGAGAAATATTTTGAGAAATATTTAATTATAAAATTGTGCAAAAAGCTAATTTTTGAACAACTTGTATGAAAAAAAAGAAGAGGTAAAGATAACAGTGAAGAATCAAGATCTTTTAAGGATTTCCTCTAAAAATAACACTATTCATGCTTGGGTGGTTTAAGATACCATTAACAACATATTCATTTGGCCTGAGAGAGAAATATACGACGAACCAGATTGATAAATTAGCATTTTCTAAACTCGTGGTAAATACACTTAACAGCAAACTCACTATTTTTAAATGTCTGTGGTTAGCCATTTTACCACCTCTCATTAGATCTGTCATTTGTTAATAGTTTCAAAACTAGGTGTACCGATGTACTTTCCCACGATAGTCAGCATGTTCATACACAGCTGTGGAATAAATTTCCAAGAAGAATTTAGGTGCAACTGTTGACTTCGAATTTTAGTGGGGATCCATGTAGAGTAATTATAGATCACGAAATGGCACAAGTGTGACGGTCAAGACCAGACAGGGTTTGGTTTTGGTTTCGTTTGGTTTGGAGCGTTACGGTCTACTGTTTTACACACGAGGGGTAATGAGACCGGGACCTACTGTTTAAAGCCGACTCCGAAAGGCTAGGAACATCCATGCCATAGTGCTAGTCGAACCCACGAACTCTGGTACCGACGATCAGCGCCCTAACCAATCGGCCAGCGTTCGGCACCAGATAGGGATGTAGCCGTGAGATATAGGGACAGTGGATAAGAATTAATGTCAACTTTCACCAAAGGGGCCATTTTAATGAGCCCACCTGCACACCCTAAGGGGATGTAGATGTGAGAAAATTTCACCAACAAATGATTGGGACAGTGAAAATAAGGGGCGTTGAACCAAGGTGAAAAGGTGGAAAAGAAATTTGGGAAAGGAATCGAAGTCGGGATTCAAGAGTTGCTGGACATCGAAATCTCGTGTCCGCTCTCCCACACCGATATTCTGTACACCGACATCGAGCCGGTTGATAGCCCCAATCAGCTCCCCTGTAATTACTGGAGGTAAACTTAATAATATTCATAATTATTACCTTGGGTCTCAGAATCTTTTGATTAAGGGATAACGTATAAAAACAAAAAGAAAATTGTAATGAATTGTTGGACATTGATGATTGTCGAGTAATGAATGTTATATATCTTAATCCAGAAATAATATCTGTAAATAATTGGTGTGCATAATAAATGTTTTAGTTCAAATTTAGTTCAAAGGTATTATATTTTTTCTGTGTTTCTCCTTTTAGAATGAATATTGGTGTTTATGTTGTAAATACATTACAACACTAGGGATGGATTTTAATAAACATTCTGACCTTCGAACATGTTTCGAACAGATACATTTTAACAGATACATAACAGACCCTCATGACCGTATTTAAGATAGCTTAATAGCTATCTTTGAATGAAGAGAATACACCATTAAGATGCCAATAAATTTGCACATAATCCTTCATTTAAAACCATTGAATATAAATTATATTTTAGATTGTAGTTCTTAAAAAATATATAAAATAACTATTATGTACTTCAACGTAAAAGAAATAAGAAATAAAAACTGTCCTATAAGTGAGTAAGCTCAGTACAATGCACCCATTCAGCGTCCCTAAAGGGAGGTGTTCCAACAAAATTAAAATCAACTTTACTTAATCTAATGATCTAAATGAACTTATCTTAAATAAATCTAATTAAAAATATTTTCATACACCTTTGAGAAAAAAATGGCTTTGTAAGGAGAAAATCTATAGAAATTCTTTAGGTCTATGAATAGAAAAAAATATAAGAATTCAAGGACTCCAGAAAGACAGTTCGTCAACTCTCAATGGATACAGTTATATGCTCCCTAGAGTCACATACATGATGATACTAAGTACAATGCTAAGTACAATTCGCAAGGATTATATCTTAATAACCTCAGCTTTAGAGTACATACTACAGAAATATTACTTAAATTAATTAAAAAACATTGAGCCATTTTGCGTAACTTAATGTAATTATTACTCACTAGCTGCTCTTAACGAGTAGTGGCTTCATATAAAGTTTCAAAATATCATTCCTAGCTATTAATTTCTACATAATAAAAACTGTTGTTCACCACTTAGAAGAGTAATAATAATATTCAAATTTCTAAACAAGGTTATTCATCTCTTTACTTTATCCATTCCTTAATTAAGAGTTTCCTTAAACACTTACAATTTTTATAGTTTTATTCTACATAAAGAATAAA
>CM063508.1:161123953-161138953 GCA_032207245.1 Pardosa pseudoannulata
CTAAGCAAAATATCAAAAATACTTATAAATTATTCTGTATCAAAATAAAAAAACGATAATTAACATTAATGCTTATACAATAGTTATTTACCCAATAGTAAAAATCCTATTATTGCAGTCAAAGTTATAATTATTCAGCATTCAAACCTTTACAATTTTCTCCTTCATGGCTGAAAGCCATGAAGCAAAATAATTCTACGGGCCTATTAATTCTGAGATTTCTATCAATAAATATAAACTTGACAACAAGTGTAGAATTAAGCAACTTCAGAGGTACGAAAGGATAGAAGGGTGGATTTGTGAGTTCATAATATAAAATAACTAAAGAGAAGAGAATTTAAGGATGGAAACGCATAATTTTTAAATGGCCATGGACGTCCGTTAAAAACGGAGGTTCGATCAGAAAAGAGAAATTTTCTTTTAGTATTGCATTAGATAAGGCATAGGACAAAATAGAAACACCTGAAAAACATAGAAAAATTTTAATTAATAAGAGATTACGGAACCTATGGCCTGAATGACAGTTTGCATTGGACGTAGCATTGACAAATAAAGGTCTTGAACAAAGTTCATCGGAATTCGCACCTATTCCTCCGGCAGGACTGTCTCGAGTTCAAATAGTGTATGTGGAGGAGAAAACTGAGAAAGGATTTTGTTCTCTATAAATCCCTACAAAGGCTCAATGATGTTTAACCATGAGTGAACACAAGAAGAAGTGTGAACAGGTTCATTGTCATCTTGGAACACAGGGTGTTCTCCCTGAAAGACAGTTTGAAGCATAGGATGAAGAGCGAGAATGCTTCGATAATGGTCGCCTGTGATCAACCCACTTCAAGACAACAAGATGGTCCGAACCACGGAAAAATATTGTGGTCCACACCATCGCAGAACATTCTCCGTGTTTCACGGTTGGAACTAGGCAATCAACATGAAATGCCTCTGCCGCTGTTGACCAAACGAACACACGTCAAGTGGTCTGAAGCAATGTAAATGAGGATTCATCAGACCAGATGAGTTGTTCTAGTTTGATTTGCGCCGTTTAGGTGATCTCGGCACCACTATATTCTCTTTATAGCATTCCGCGCCGAAACTAATAGTTTTGTAATAGCTTCTCTGCCATGAATGTTCACAGCATGCAACTGTCATTAAATATTTTTCATGGATATTGAGTTCTAAACATAGGTATTCCTCTCAGACGTTATCTGCGGTGGTGTAGTTTGGCAATTTCGGTTGACTATTCTCTTCAACACCCGTCTATCAACGTCCTTTAACTTGGACATAAGTCTACTACTGTACTCCGAGAGTGACACCTTAACCAGGTTGGTGTTAGCTGTCATAACCCTTGACACAAAACACGTGCAAGTTTGTTCTAGACATGGACGTTCCAGGGAGGCGAGCTCTAAATTTCATGTTTTTTTTTCATATCGGGGAGGTCTGACATAATCACACTTTGCTGCAACAGAATTTTCTCTTGGAACTCCTCCACAGCGAATTTCTTAACTGATACCTTCCTTTTCGCTGAAAATAGGTGGCACATTGTTGCGACACGAGGCAGCCGCAACTTATTTTTAAAACAGTGTTCCTGTTATTTTGTCCTGTATTTGTACATTTTTCTGTACAAAGAACAACTTATTGAAATCCATATTTAATAAAACTTTCTGGCAGAAAATGTTTTTGGACAATTTTGATGCAAGGTTAAATTAAAAAAAAATATGCATAGCACAATTGCATTCCAGGCAGCATGAATTCTCTGACAAGGATAAAATAATCAACATTTGCTCAATATATATTAATTTTTTGAAGAAGCAGTTACAAAGCAAAATGATATTAATCCATCTAAAGTTATATTTATTCACCATTCGCACTTTTACAATTTTCTCTGCTAGCAACACCGTATTACAAAGAAAGTTGAATAATATTTTTAAAGGGAAACATTTTTGAACAAATTTTGATACAAGGTTAAACTCTACTCTAAAGCACAATCATCTCTAATCATAGTCAAACATTACATCTGTCACAATTGCATTCCAGACAATATGAAGTTGACCAGCAAGTTAAACATACCACGTAAAAAAAATCCATTTTTAAGCAAAATTTATTAATTTTACTAAGAAGCAACAAGAGTGTAAAATTATATTAACTAGACTAAGTTATATTTATTTATTATTTGCACAAGCAACAACTTATAAAAATGCATATTAAATAATTTGCTGAATATTAAATTGCCTGAGAAGGAAAATTTCTGAATAAATTTTGATGCAAAGCTTTAATTCTATTTAAAAACATTACAAAATTGACAATTGCATTTCAGACATTATCATGTTCATTAGTAAATTGAATATAATCAATCAAAAAATAATTGTCAGCATTTATTCATTATTTGTTATTTTATAAACACGCACTAATGGTGCAAATTTATATAAATTCAGGCAAAGTTATATTTATTTATAATTTGAAATTTACATTCTTCTCTGTAAGCAATAATTTATTAAAATGCATTTTAATGAATTTATTTGAAAAGAATCATTTCTGAAATATTTTAATAAAATATTTAAATTTTATTTGCGTCACAATTGTATTACAGACGTTATGATGAACACTAGTAAAAAGAACATAATAAATTTAAAAAAATAATTGTCACCATTTAAGCAATATTTGTTATTTTGTGAGCAAATATTAATAGAGCAAATTTATAATGATCCAGGCAAAGTTATATTTATTTATCTGTCGCACTTTACGCTCTTCTCTGCGAGTAACAACTTATTAAAATGCCTATTAATTAACTTATCTGAGAAGAATCATTTCTGAACAATTTTAATAAAATATTTAATTTTTATTTAAAAACATTACACTCGTTACAATTGAATTCCAGTGATTATGATGTTCACTACTAAATAAATCATAATTAGGGAAAAATATAATTGTCAGCATTTAGGCAATATTTATTAATTTTATGAAGAAACAGTAATGTGTAAAATTATATTAAACAGGCAAAGTTATATTTACCCATAGTTCGCACTTTATATTTTTCTGTGCAATAAAACACTTATTAAAATGTACATTTCTCAAATTATATTTCAAGAAAGAGAAATTCTGAGCAAATTTTAATAGAAGGTTAAATTCTATTTATATATAAGACTTTTGTTAATATTGGTTTGGTTTGGAGCACTGCGGTTTACTGTTTTGAACACGAGAGCTAATGAGACCGGGACCTACTGCTTAAAGCCGATTCCGAACGGCTACGAACATCCATGCCAAAGTTGGATTCGAACCCATGAACTCCGGTACCAACGATCAGCGCCCTAACCAATCGGCCATCATTCGGCTTTGTTACTATTGAATCCATACATTATAATGCTCACTAGCAAGTAAAACACCAAGTAGAAAGTAATCAACATTTGTGCAATATTTATTAACTTCATAAAGAAGCACTGAGGGTGCAAAATTATATTAATCCAAAATTATATTTATGCAACATTCGCACCTTTGCATCTCTCTCAACTTATTAAAATGCATATATTTTGAATGCATATTACAAAAAGGAAAAATTCTGAACAAATTTTGATACGAAGTTGATTTGTATTTAAAAATATTTTACCTGTCACAATTGCATTCCAGTCCTTTTGAAATTTGTAATAATAAAATAAAGCAACAAAACTAACTTAGTGTTCCAGGAAAATAACTTGCATGTAATTTCCCAAACTCCCTTGCTTACGCTATTATACTGGCAGTGCAATCCGGTCAATTTTATATGCAGGTTGAAGCTCATCAAAATTCAATCTCTCGGGATTTTACAGTATGATATAAATTCACTATATAATAAGCAAAGAGTTGGGTAAATTTCTCCAAAATAGTTCTATCAGATACAGTATACGTTGTTTAATTTCGCGTCTCCTTATAAGCAGAGATAATTAACCCTCGAACTTGCACCTCACTGATACATGACCCAAAATCTTCTAAAATTGCAAACATAATTATAAAGTTCTTCCCCAAGTCCCTAAATGCAGTGAATTATAACAATACATAATTTATGTGTTTAATAATAAACAGCACATTTCCACCTGAGAAATTACTGAATGTAGAATAGTAAAGAAATGCTTTTGTCTATACGAATAAAGAATTAAAGAAGTATTAGTTTACATCTAACAAGTACATACTTCAAACTGATTAAATTTTAATTAGGACAAACGCTGATAAAACTTAACTTTAAACGTATAAAATATTTATAAATCATTGTGTAAATGCTAAATTATTAAAGATTTTTAATCGAGAATAGTACAGTAGTTTAAAAAAAACTGTTGTTACTTTTAATACATTGCGAAAACATTACTTCATAAATATTAAATTTTGAAATAATACGAAAAATATACTAAAATCTTATAAAAATGTCATTATTTTTTCCTTTTTGGTGAAACTTTTCTAGGAAATTTAATTTTAATGCCAAGAGGGAATTTATTTATTAGGAAATTAAGTGATAAATTCATGGTTAAAATGTTCTTAATTAAATGCTAATTTTCTAGATAACCTTAATGAGTTTTCTTTAAAGACTTTTTTAAAGAAAGAAATATAAGCCTAATTTATTTAAAAGGATTAACTTTTACCTTTTAGAATCAATGATGATTTTGTATGGATATATAAAGTATATCCTGCATTTATAAAACAAAATATCAAACTTTTTTTTAGGGGTTTGTATTTTAGTCTTTATTTTTAAACGTTTCAAAAATATAAAACAGGAAGCATGAAGTATTAAACTAAATTAAGTCAATTACATATTTTCTAGTCTTATGCAAAGATTACAGTTTATTCTCCGGGAAAGCAGTCATATGTTACAATTGCTTTTTAATAGGGAGAGGCGTAGAGTAAGAAATTAGACAGAATGGGATGAGTATTTGAGAGTTCTCCCTCCAAATGTAATTACAACTTTCAAACTTCGTTTGTAAATCTGCAATGATCAGCCTTTAGATGCAACCCAAAATAGCATGATGTTCAGACTAATGCTACTTCTATAATAAGCAGGAATTTATTGCTCATAAGGAAAGTTTTGGTAAACTCAATGTAATTAGCTAAAAGAAATATATGCGGGGAACATTTTCTATTTATGATAAATAAGCAATTGTCATTAAAGATCAAAAAAGAATTTGTGAATTATACAAGTATTAACCTATGCTTCATATTTCACCCCCAAATTCCTCCAACAAAACCTATTTGCATACATTTTACTTTTTAATCAGATCGTACCATAAATTATCAAGGTGAAGTGCAAGTTCTTGAAGTATTCTTTGGAGAAGAAAAGAAAAGCCCCCTGAGTTAAAGGGAAAGCCCAGAGATAAAGAAACATCTGTTATGAAATACACAAACAAAAGATCCATTTGCTTCAGCCATCCATCATTGTCAGGTTTTCCAGGCGTTAAGCGTTTCCACACATAATAGGGTTTCTGTCGACAAAATCTTCAATTATCAAGAGTCTGGCACGCGTGACTTTATTTATAGTAGATGGTAGTGATAAAAACCGAGGACAAAAGAAGGGTCGATAAAAATGGAGAACTATTAGACCCGTAATCATTGTTACTGCTGCGCAATTGTGTTTATTTCACTGGAGATTTATATAAGAATGATGCTTTAAACTATTGACACTTTACACTGAGGAGATAGCAATTTTATAAAGGAAAACACATCAAATAGATATAACTAGTGATATAAATGGAACTTTTAAAGAATTACAAATAGTTTCTAAATACTTTTCAAAGGGCAATATATGTTCTTAGAAAGATGCATTTAAATAGCTTATTTTTCATTTTCAGACATTTTATTTAATATATAATTGAAACAATTTATATTTTAAAACTAAATATTTTTCTTCTCCATTTAAATGTATTGTGTCTAAATGAAGTGAAGCATGACTAAGCACTTTTTAAGGTATCAGTCTAAGTTAAAAACGTCATTTTTTGTCAAAATTCATAATCTTTTTTTATTTCTCTATTGTAAATTGTCTTTTGTCTCTACGGCAATTTAAAGAAAAGTTACAGCTGTTTAAACATCAGTGACAGCTGTCAAAACAAAACAAAAGTAGCGACTTCGGAACAGGAAGTTGTGAATTCAAAGCCTTTTAAAGAGCATTTTTTGGACAAAACTTTTTAAATTTTTATGAAGATTAGTTTAAACATTTATGTAGTATTTTTAATAACTAGCAACTTGGCAATTAGAAATTTTTGAAGCAAGAAAGTGTGGGGAATTTCAAATTCAAAAGGCCAAAAAAATAAAGGTAAGCAATTACCTTATTCTAATTTATACTAATTAATTACTAACATTTACTACATTTAAATTGTTTTTTGTCTCTACGGCAATTCAAAGAAGTTATTCATCATGGTCTTACAAATCAATACACAAATAAAAGACGCTCAAACAAGTCAAAGCCAATACATGCATAGCCAAAACGGGCAATCTCGCCGAGACCCGAGGACTAGTAGTCACCGCCAGCACCATAATTATATTTGTACCACGTTTACAATACACCCCTAGCTGGTGCCTGAAGGCCAACACCGGAACTTTCCTCCAGGTCATTTAAGATGTTTAACAGGGTGCTAATAATAGCAAGAGCTCCATCGGGTCACCTTAAAGAAGACTGTCATTTGAATGCAAGATTCTGCATATCAAATTCAAAAGGCAAAAAAAATAAAGGTAAGCAATTACCTTATTCTATTGTTGATTACCATTACTGCTGAACATTTATACTAATTAATTGACTTAAAAGAAAACCAAAATTCAAAGATTCATGGTTATTCATCATGGTCTTACAAATTAATACACAAATAAAAGACTCTCAAAAAAGTCAAAGCCAGTACAGGCATAGCCGAAACAGATAATCTCGCCGAGACCCGAGGACTAGTAGTCACCACAATTGTATTTGTACCACGTTTACAATACACACCTTGCTGGTGCCTGAAGGCCAACACCGGAACTTTCCTCCAGGTCATTCCTCCCACAAGATGTATTCGGAACAGGGTGCTAATGAATACGCCAGAGCTCCATCGGGTCACCTCCCCCACGGTAAAGAGGAGACTGTCATTTTCGTTTCTACAGATTCTGCATATCAAATTCAAAAGGATAAAAAATAAAGGTAAGCAATTACCTTATCCAATTATTGATTACCATTACTGCTGAACATTTATACTAATTAATTGACTTAAAAGAAAACCAAAATTCAACATTCATGGTTATTCAAAGTAAAATTATTTCAATTCAATACACAAATAAAAGACGTTGAAACAAGTCAGAACCAATACAGGCATAGCCGAAACGGGCAATCACGCCGATACCCGAGGACTAGTAGTCACCGCCAACACCACAATTGTATTTGTACCACGTTTGCAATACAACTCTAGCTGGTGCCTGAAGGTGACTTTCCTCCAGGTCATTCCTCCCACAAGGAAATGTATCCGGAACAGGGTGCTAATGAATACTCCATAGCTCCATAGGTTCACCTCCCCCACGGTAAAGAGGAGGAGTCGAGGGGTCCAAAACAGGACTGGGAGACGACAGGGTTGAAATTAACCCTCCGGGTCACCTCCTCCATTTAAGTGGTCGGAAGCGGAATAGGGGAAGCACAACTGACACTGAGTGTTTTAATGGTTTTAATATTTGTCTTAAAAATACTATCGTTTGTCGTTAGCTTTATTTTAATTTTCTTTTGTGGTGTGGCAACTTATGAAAAAAAAAGTATAGAGCAATTTGTCGCAACGACACGAACTACTATAATGCCCTTCCCATTCATTTTCACGTTTACAACAGCCAACAAACAATAAACTGCCATTCCATTTGAAACTAAAGCCAGAATTGTCATAAATTGAGATTTTCACTACTGCGTGTAATCCCCTTATAATAAGTTTTTCTGATTAGATTAGAGTATTGTAAGATAACGGAAAGCACATACGTGGAATTAATGAAAGAAATCTTATGGTGCTTTTTGTAATGTTTCAAGGAAACCGTTTATATCATGTAGTATTTGAATAAGAAAACAAATCTGAGCAATGTGAACAGCCACAACTAAATAACATTAAACATCTCAGTATATACAGAGAAATTGCAATGTAACGGAAAGTAACTGTTTCTGGTTGGAGACATTTATTTCTGCTCTACTCATCTACTCAAATATTCCTGTCAACTTGAGAAACGAAAATATAAGCTTGTATATATCGTGCAACTGATAATTCTGATGATACATACCCTTAAATTATATCCTTTTATTAGCTCAATGGGGCTGAGTGAAATAACCTGAATGTTATACACAATAGTTATCGATTGTATGTAATTTTTAAATGTTTTTTCCTAATATGTGTTTTTTTTAACAAATTCTATCCCTTTAAAATGCTAAAACTTTTTTTTGTATTTAAAAACAAGTTTAAATTTGTATGTATGTTTTCTATAATTTACAGAATAAAACTGTGCATGGAATCAGGTATAAGACTAACGGGTATGTAAAAAAAATCTAAAGAAAGAAGTTGTTGCTGATTCAGTTATATATTGTTCACGGATATAATTTTAAAATTAAATATTTTTTTATTGAAATTGGAAGCTTGAATTATTCCCTATATGTTTTAGTTCTATATGGCTATTATTGATAGGTAGATGATTTGTACGTTATTTCCTTTTTACATTTTTTTCTCAAGTTCAAGAAAATTTTCTTCTTTTCTTCCTGCATTAAAATTTTTCACATCCATGTACTTAAAACGTAAAATTAAAAAAGAAAATTTAAGAAAAAAAAACCAAGTATTGAAATTTTAATGCAGGTTTTATACAAAGTGTAGAATAACTATAATAATATGTACTTAAAACGTAAAATTAAAAAAGAAAATTTAAGAAAAAAACCAAGTATTGAAATTTTAATGCAGGTTTTATACAAAGTATAGAATAAAACTGAGCACATAGAAAAATTCAAATTTCATTGTTTTTCCACTGTACACTTTGATAACTTATTTTAATAAAATATAACATTTGGGATATCTTAAAATCCATTCTAAATAAAAATTGTATAAAATATGCTATTTAAAAAAGTTACAAAATTTTAAAAGTTTGAAAAAATTAAGAAATTTGAATTTTTTTATTAAAATGACAAAATTTAACAAACATTAATTTCCAGAATATGCTTAACAGGAGTTTCTAAAAGGTAAAATTATTTAAATGTTCACTCTAACACTTAGAACAAAAACAAATTTGGAAAAGTACCATGTCCCTTTCATATATAGTCAGTTAATATATGGGAGATACTCAATGTCCTTAATGTCTCAGTGCTACTAATGAAAGAATATTTAGATAATAAATGCATACAAGATCTAATAAGGAAAATATCTTTTACGGTAATAAAGTACTTCACCTAAGAAATATATTTCTAAAAAAAACTTCATTCTAAAAAAATATGCAATCTGGAATGGATTCAACAGCGCTCTTCAATTATCCATTATCATTACTACAGAAATATTTATCTTAATTTGCAAGGACTCCAAAATTGAAAACTAAAAGTATGTTTCTTTTAGCATTGATATGATAAAACTATGTAGTTAAGCAGATGATTGATAGCTATAATGAAATTTTGCATAAAAATGTGAAAGTAGCTTTGAACGTCAGAATTTGGTTTAATTCTGAAAGAAGAAAAAATGATTAATATCTACTTTGTTTCCGAAGTGGGAAGTTTTAATCTACGGTAATTTGTTATGCTGAAAAATAAAGCACACTCACACCATTTACCCCGCACTCACATAATTGCCAACGAATTCATCACACCTTTATGTTTTAAAATCAGAAATATAAGTAATGAATTTTATTTTCACGTTAAAGACAAATTGAGAATTTCCGCTTTTCATGATTAAAATTTTAGAATTTTTTTATTGTAATCAACGAAACTATGTATATTACATTTTAAAAATAGTAGAGTACGCTATTTAAGTGAATTGAATTTGCGATCAAGATGTTGTAAATAATCAATTTTCTTTTTAAAAATCTCTTTTATGACTCGAATATTTTCAAGTAAATTGTTTTTTCATTTTAATATAATTTGGGGGGTGTTGCAGTGATTCACCTCAGCTGTGCTTTGGCCTTGTCGCTCCGCGCCCTGCATGTTCCCGCCGACCGCGCGACGCCCGACGCCCTTGGTCCGCACGGCCTGCGCGGAACCGGGCAGGCGCGCGGCCTGCAACGTCCGCGCGCCGCCTGAGCGGCGCCGGGCGCCTCTCCCCCGGCGACCCGCTCGCACCCGCGCAACCTCGCATCCCCTGCCGCGCGGCGCCCCGGCGCGTCCGCGGTTCTAAAGCCCGCCGCGCCCGGCGCCGCACGCTTGCGCGGTTCTGGGGATGAGCAACAGGGTGTTGTACTACGATACCTCACCTAAGACAGCTATCAGCCTCCTCGTGGCACCCCCTGGTAACTAGGAGTGTCCCTCCTAGGCCAATGATAGACGTCTGACAACCTCAAGGGGTATACCTCCTTTAGGTATACTCGGGTTTCACGAACCCGGGGTTTCCTGAGTGATCCTTCTCTTCCGACTTCCCTGATAGTCCCGAACTTACTGTTGTAGTATTGTTCCTTACTGGGGTCGTATACATTAATTTCGAGCCATAACAGAGCCTCTTGTAGGTCAGCAGCACCCTGTGGTGATGTGGTTACGATGCGGCGACTATGTTATCAGTTTTCCGTATGGCTTCACGCCGGGTCGGGGCACGAATTCAACTTAATATAATTTAGAAATTACATTTTAAACAGAGAAATGTATATGTTTAACGTTAAATTCAAGCTTTTGATATGTAGATATATAAAAATGAAATTTAAATCATCTTATTAATACCATATTTCGCACATATAGTCCATGGACTATCTATGTTTAAAAAGCAATTTTTTTTCAGCCATGGACTATCTGCCTGTGAGGACTATTGCTGGCTGTTCATTGCTCAAATCATCAAGAAGCACGTAACCAATGATCAAATGTAAAAAAAGCACGACTCACAAGAGGCCAAGAAAACATCGTATCGTATCGGTAATAAACCAAGAAAGAAATACAACCCATAAAGCAGAACGAATCAGTAGTAGCAAGTAGCGCAATCTAAAATTGTGTCCTGGAGTACGCGAAAATATCGGTAGTTATAAGTTATAGCCCCGATTGACACACCGAGTGGATGGTTTCAAGATAGAAGGTTGAGGGTCGAAGATTTCCAGTAATATTGGTCATTCATTATGTCTTTAAAACATCGTCGAAGTTTTGCTGCTGATTTCCAGCTGAAAGTAATTCAGAAGGCGACAAGAAAGCAGTAAGCAAATTGGCGAAAGCAAAAGTAAACATTTCAAATATGAGATCAAAGTGATCCAGTCGTCTTAGAAAAATACAATGGCCTGCATTAGAAGGCAATTTACATAGCTGGGTTCTCGAAGCGAGAAATGTAGACCGCTCTGTTTTTTATGTTAAAATTCATCTCCGAGGTTATGGCAGAAGAAAGGATTTCAAAATTTAAAAGTGGAATTAATTCAGTCTAATCCAGAATTTTCGGCCCTCTACTGTACTTAGTGTTTTATTCTTAAAATGATTTAATATTGTCATACTAAAATACATATTTTTTGCACGAAAATTCCTCGGATTATCTAGTGATGCGGATTATTTGAGAATTTATAAAATTTTTAAATAAAAATTCGCGCCCGCGGACTATAATTGAGAAATTAATGTATATATGGGAATTTGAATTAGGCATTTTTTATTACATATTATAAATAATAATTTTATAAATACAAAATCTTCACCAGAAAATAATATAAAAATGTATGTATTCATTTTAAAATAAATATCATTTTAAAATTTGCATAACATTCTAATACTGCATACTAAATTAAACAGATAAAAAAAACCTTTATTTATTTTTCTCAAAAATAACATTAAAATCTTTATGCGTAAAACAATTTTAAAGCAAATTTGACAATTGAAGATATCACTGAATTTTTATCTTTTAAATTCTATATTTTTCGCCTTTTCTAAGACACAAACGTTTAACAAAGTATTATTTCCGGAGTTTCGAAAGAAAATAAAAATTAAAGCTTTGCTGCGAAGGATAACAGACTATTCTGCATTCCAAAAAGAAATAAAAGTTAAAATCGTGATGCACAATTTTCCATTTCTTTCTTCGAGACTAACTAAAAGTAATTAACACGCTTTAATAAATTCACGTAAATAACCAAAAGAGAAGAGATAATAAAATTTCACCTGCCGCAGGCGTTCGCAAAATACTATTCTATTTTTATTTGTTAGAGAGGTAAGAAAATATTTATTAGGAAATGCGCTTGAATTTATAACTCATTTTCTCGAATGTGAAAGAAAATAAATTATACGGAGGAAAACTACAACCTGCTCTCAGCGCAGAATTTTTTGCTTTGTTAGCATATTTCTGTTTAACTACTTGGAGCTAAATCGAAGGCTATTGCATTTTATTAAATTATTGGAAAAAAGAAATAGTTACTTTATTAATAATTTTAGACATGATATTAAACATTTTGGATTATGTGGGAAACTAAATTACTCTAATACAAAAATTTCTTATAGCTTAAAAATCCCCAAATTAGTAAGTATAGTAAAGTAGTTGATAAAGTGATTAAAAGAGAATTTATTAACCATGGTATATTCAACGGTTTCATGTTTTCAACTGATTCAATTAAGCAAAATTACAATCATTTTTTGTTCATCATTGTGTACCACGTAAATATATTCAAAAGATTTAACCACTTTTATATTCAAAACTTTACACCACTTTCTTTAACACTATCACACACAATGAACAAGTCAAAAACTATGTGATTGACGTTGTGATTTTATTTTTCAGAATAACAAATTACCATAGATTAAAACTTCCCACTTCGGAAACGAAGTAGATATTAATCAGTTTTTCTTCTTTCAGAATTAATATGTAACTTCTAAGGCTGTAATCCATCGTTTTAAGCCGATTCCAAACCGTTACAAACATGTACGCAATCACAGAGATTAAAATAAACGGACTCCTGAACCCATAATATCACTTCATTTTCCTTATTAATAACGTCAACGAAACTTTTTTACGCTGTAACAGTTGCGCTGAAAAGTTCGTAGGCTAACATAGAAAAAAAACCTTTCTTTCAAAAAATTTGATTTTATTATTCAATGTACCTTCAAGGACGATACAATGATTATAGCTGTCTTACAATTTTTTGGTACCATTTTTATAGTACGATTTTCCGTTAGCCTCAAAGTAGGCCTCAATTTCGGCAATTACTTCTTCATCGGCGCTAAATTTCTTTCCATCGAGCATTCTCTTGAGGTCTGAGCACATGAAAAAGTGCCTGTGTGGCCAGATCTGGAGAATATGGCGGATTAGCCTGCAATTCGGAGGATAATTTATATAATTTTGCAATCGTTTTCATCGACTTGTGACACGGTGTATTTTCTTGTTGAAACAGCACTTTCTTCTTTTTCTAAAGGGGCCGTTTTTCCTCGATTTCGTCCTTCAAACACTCCAATAATATAACGTTATGCAATAGTAGATGCTGATGGCTGTTTCCTTTTCAAGATAGTCGATGAATATTACAGCACTAGAATCTTAAAATACTGATGACATATCCTTGTCAGTCGATTGTTGCGTCTTTTCACGCTTTGGAGTTTGTTCATTGCATGCAGTCCACTAGGTTGATTGCCGATTGGACTCCGGTGTGAAGTGATAGAGCCATGTTTCATTCATTGTCACATATCGATGCATAAATTCGGGTTTATTACAATTAAGCATCTTCAAACACAGCTCAGATTCATTAATTCGTTGTTGCTTTTAAATGATTGTGAGCTCGCTGCACCAACTTTGTTCAAAGCTTTTGGATACCTAAATAGTCTTTCATGATATTTCCACCACCTTCCTTTGATATCTTTAGAGTCTCAAGTATTTCGATCAACTTTACTTCACGGTCATCCAAAACTATTTTGTGTACTTTATGTTTTCGTCAGTAACAGCTTCTTTAAGGCTTCCACAGCGTGCATCGTCCTCGGTGCTTATTTTGCCTATTTTAAATTTAGCAAAATCACTTTTCAACGGTTGAATTTCTTGGTGCAAACTCCGAATAATGTTCATCAAGTCAAGCCTTGGATTCAACAGCATTTTTTCACTAAAAAGCAGTGCTTGACTAACGCCTTTTCCTTTTTATTCCTTTTTATTCCTTTTTATCCATTGTTTTCAAAGTAACAAAAGTTGCTTCTCGCAAAATACTATACATCACAAATTAACAGTCCTATAGCAGTCAAATTTATACAATTGTCTTTCAAAGGTTACTGCTAACTAAAAATCATATAGTAGTAGCTCCATGTATGTGTCAACCTACGAACTTTTCAGCCCAACTGTTAAATGTAACAAAAATGAGCTTATTTTAATTATATAATTATTTAGTGGAATAAATCAACTTCCTAACCTACAAGAGTAAATTTTCCAGTTATTTCCTTTGTAAACGTAACAAGTATGAAATAATTTAAATTGAAAATTGCTTTGTAATGATACATAAACTTTTTGTTTCACAATAGCATTACAGAAAGGCAATAAATTCGTTGTAGAACATGAGGTGAATTTTCAAGCCTAGATAAATTCCTGATTCACTTAACAGCATAACTGATATACCCCAATACCGAAAAATTACATTATTTCTGTTTTTCTATCATCCGGCTTTATGTCATTACGAGATATTTTAATCTACGCTTCTATTCATAACCATGTTATTGTAAGAAACATTTGAATGTGATACCTCTGATTCAATTCATTGATATTAAAAGAAAAATACATCAAGAGTCATTGATCTCTTCCCATAAAGATAATATTTATGTACGATACCATCACACTTACCGTTTCCTGAACTACCAAATTATTCTTACTTTAATGAATGACACGGGTTATGCATCTCTTCACGCATGCTACATCAAGATATTACCCAAGGACGTTACATTCTCTTGTCAAATGCAATTAGGCT
>CM063508.1:161143953-161158953 GCA_032207245.1 Pardosa pseudoannulata
GATGTTTTTATAGCCCAAAGGAGCTACCTATATACTTTTTTTGCTTTTCTTAAAAAAAAAAGCAATCTTGCCACAATAAGGGTTAATTAGCTTTGATGAATTTGCTTTTTTTCTAAAAATTAAACTTTTTTTAACCTAAAGTGAAATGAGAGTGTTTGTTTAAAAAAAATTATATTTTTCTGATACATTTTGCACAGACTTACATCAACGCAAAGTACGTTTTATTAGTAATTTTTGCTTTTTCTGTAAACAGAAACTATTAGGTTAAGTTTTCCAACTATTTAATTCATAGTATCAGAAATCTTACCAGGGGATTGAATTTTCATAAAAGCTAAAAGATGTTTGAAAATTAGATTTTGAATGCTGTGTATACCAAATGAAATAAACAAGACCAAAAAAAATAGGGAGAGAGAATTTCCTCGTACTTCTATTTTGTACTTATTTTGAAAATTTTAAACCAATCTGTGCAATATTTATTTATTTATAGTGCACAAAAATTGAATAAACACCCATTTCAGTAAAATACATTTAAACTTTTTATAGTTCCCTTAAAATCAATGATGTGAAATGCATAGAATACATAGTTTTAGATATTGTAATTCAAGTATTTCAATGATGTTTGTTTTAAACGATTCAGACAAGTATAGACATTTTTTTAATAGTAAAAATCATTAAATTGAATTTTTGAACGTTTAATGTTGATGTGTCGACCGCTTAATGAACCTAAGACAAAAAGGTAAGTATATCTATAATTGAATAAACTAACTTTTACATATGACCGTAAATTGGGACGCAATTAGAAACTGTTCTAGAACTTCTTTCTGCTTAGAGATATTGGAATCCAAACCTTGTTATTAGATTATAAGGATAATGTAAGAAATTCTGGTTCAAAATAACTAACATCCACATTATTATTATTATTAATTTTTAGTCTTCTTCTTTGTTAACAGAAGTGTCATTCTTACTTCTGACTTTTATAGAAAAAGGAAGAAATATGTTTTCGGGGTTAACGTCAATGATAATCTTAAGTCTGACGAAACGAAGCCATTTATACAATTAAAATATACAATTCTGCATAATGTGGGATATTTAGAATTATAAAACAGTAAAATAGATGGAATACAAAATGATTTTCACACACAAGGTATTTGGTAAAAAAGAAATTCAATATATTCCATGCCAATTGCAGTTACTTGTGCAATCTAATGTACGAGATTAAAACAGTGTACTTTATAAAAACTTAATCAGAACTGTGAATTTAAGGTAAATTTTCATTAAATGCATACATAAACTAGTTCAGAAATTTTTATATTTTCGTAGATATTCTTTTAATAGCTTTACTTACATATTTTCACTAATAAATTTATAAAGCTTATTCTATAAAAAAGTTTGATTATTTTACAAATACCATGCATTATTGATTTATAACGAATGTTACAAACACTTATCAAAATAAACTTATTACAAATATATCAAAACTTAATAAATATTTCAAATTGTCAAAGAATAGAAAATAAACTATTTAAATGCAGAAGACATGTAAAGTACTTCTTCATAATTAGTTTCCCATACTCAGTCTTAAAAAGTTACAACTGATAAAAACAATTCCGATTGGAAATTGTTGATTTAGAGCACGACAGTTTTGCTACATGGGGGATAATTAAACTAGAACCTACTTCTTAAATACGGTTCTCAATGGCTATGAATATGTATTACGGCAATGAAATTCACAAACATGATTTCTGGCTCTGAGAAATATGCCAAACCTGTACGACATCATTTGGTTTGATTAGAAAAATGAAATTTGAATTTGTAGATAAAAGCTTCCATTCGTTGAATTTTTAAGAAAAAAAAATTATTTCTTAAAAGCTTTTGACAGATTAAGGATTATTTTTCCGGTATGTGCTATTTTGAAATTCTATAAATTTTCAGCTTTCAGTAATGAACTAAAAATAAGAAACTACTTGTCCAGTGATATTATTAAATATTGTTAAAAAAGTTAAATAAATATTAAATCAAAAAATAGTTAAATAAATAAAATATTATTATAGTTATTAAAAAGATTTTTTTGTGGGATAGAGGCGACACTTAGCTTCCAAAATTTTTAATCAGTAAATTAAAATTGAAAAGTAGGAAATATATAAATACTCTGTTAACTAAAAAAACTTTCAGACCTTGACCTTGAAAGTATAAAAGAAAGACATAATGGCATTTTTTATAAATGACAGACTTCGCCCGGGGCGGGTTTCATTCGAATGACATTACTAGAGAGTTGAGGAAAATGGATCACCACTCACGTCAAGTTTTTTTTTTCTCATTCTCAAAGAAATTCATCAAAACAATTTGAGTTCATGTTTGATAATGAGGTTTTATTTAATAAAATATTTGATAATGTCTCTAAAGATAAAACAGTACGAAATACACTACATTTAAAATATACGAAATCAAACATCAAATTTCTTTTAATGAATTTCTAATTGATGCACAGCTGCATAAAGGAAATGAGAATTTCTGGATCTTCAAAAAATCAATTTAATAAAAAAATATTATATTTTTTTAAAAATATTTTTAGCGGTTTTTTTTAATTCAGTCTATATTTAGGACATAAAAAGTTTTAGAAGAGAAGTTTAACATGAATGTTTCGCAAGTAAGATTGCACTGAAAAAGTTTAATCTACATTTTTTAGAAATATTTTTTAACAAATGTGTATAAACATTAGTGCTTTTTAATATTAGTTATTTGTTTAAATTACCAAATATTAATTGTTAGCAATAAATAGTATTCCATTTTAACTTCACCTATACGTCACTGATATATAACTGAGGATGTCTTCTAAAAATACTATTCGTTTCCTTAAGAAAAATAGTTAAAAATATGTAAAGTTTAAGGGCAAAGAAATATTATTTTATATAGTATTTTTTTAGAAATATTTTTTAACAAATGTGTATAAACATTAGTGTTTTTAATATTAGTTATTTGCTTAAATTATCAAACATTAATTGTTAAAGTAACAAATAGTATTTCCTTTTAACTTCACCTAAACATCACTGATACGTAATTGATGATGTCATCTAAAAATGGTATTCATTTCCTTAAGAAGAATAGTGAAAGATATGTAAAGTTTAATGATAAAGAAATATTATATTATATAGGAATTTTTTAGAAATATTTTTTAACAAATGTGTATAAACATTAGTGTTTTTTAATATTAGTTATTTACTTAAATTATCAAACATTAATTGTTAAAGCAACAAATAATATTTCATTATAACTTCACCTCTACATCACTGATACATAACTGATAATGTCTTCTAAAAATACTATTTGTTTAAAAAATAAAGTTAAAGATATATAAAGTTTAATGGTAAAGAAATATTATTTTATGTAGTATTTTAATGCAGAGGTTTTATTACTTAATTCTTTATGTTCCGAAGTATTTTCGGAAAGCTTGATCAATATATTTTCAATTTAGAAACACACAAAAGGAAATAAGAAAAATACACAAAAAGTAAATTCCTTTATCATATTTATTTTCATTTTTATATAAAATAAAGAGACTAAGAATATCGTTGGTATTCATAGAATGTTTTAAATTTACTTTAGATTCAGAGTTTCTACAAGTGCCGTCAATATATTGAGGTTTTATAAATTAATATTTTTATGTTCCTTTCCAGTTTTATCTGCCTTAAAACAAGTAAAATAATTTTTTGAACACTATCAGTATTTTTCAAATCATGTATATCATATTCAAATATAGATTCAAAGTTACTACAAGTGCCATCAATATATTGAGGTTTTATAAATTAATATTTTTATGTTCCTTTCCAGTTTTGGGTGCCGTAAAACAAGTAAAATAATTTCTTGAACACTATCAGTATTTTTCAAATCATATATATCATATTCAAATATATGTAACACTCGAAATAATGGTATAATGCTAATTAATCTACATTAATAATTTATTGAATTTGTACTTTACGTCAAATGTTAATTTTATGAAATAGTAATCTAATGAAACAGAACTTTTCAATTTAGGATATATTTACTTATCGTAAAAAGTGGTTTGTCTATGTAAAGAAAATTTCATTACATCTAGATTAATTAACGGTAATGATTAACTTAGGCAGAAATTATTAGTCAGTGTTAAAATATTATCTTTAAGATTTCTCTAAACTTATTCAAAGCTTGAAAAAAATATATAAACGTAGAAACGATTAAATTAAAGGGAATTGAATTCTATTGCGACAAAGGATTGAGGTTAATTTATTTGGTAATCATTCAATGAAATTGAAAGAAAATAATAAGGTTTAACAATTAAGAAAAATAACCACGCATAGTAATTTTCTCTAATTAGTAAATGCACTAATTAATTAGAGAAATTTCGTCTGGTATGCACGATTCTAAATGGGCAAGCGTTGGCTTTTTTTGTGTTGAATAGATTTGTATTTGCATGATGAGAATACATTTCTTTTCCAGTAATCTCCATCAAATTTTTTTTCTTCTAATTAATTTTTGCCAGTATAATCTGGCCCATGGAAAATATCACTAAAAAGGACCGAATATTTAATTGGTCATTACCTCACTATTAATTTCCTGAAATTAAACTTAAAAAGTGCAAACGATAACCAATTGGATATAATACTGCTCTTTTGTACCGAAATTCCTGAGTTCGAATCCCTAAACAAGCACCGATTTCCTTAGCCGTTTGAAATCAGCTTTAAGCTGTAGGTCCTAGTCACATTAACACTTATGTTGCAAAACATTAGTCGATACCGCTCCAAACCAAACTTAAATGAAAAATGCTTAAATAATCTTATCTTTATCAGCAGCTGGTTTGGAGTTTCATATTCTGGAGCTGAAGATAAAATCCTAACTATGTTTTATCAAAACATTAGTCCACAATTAGTTGCATAACGTTAGTTGTCAAACATTAGTTGCAAAACATCAGTCCATACCGCTCCAAACCAAACTTAAATGAAAAATGCTTAAATAATCTTTATCAGCAGATGGTTTGGAGTTTCATATTCTGGAGTTGAAGATGAAATCCTAGCTATGATTTATCAATTTGTCTGTCAATAAAAATTACTAATTACATTTAAAAATACTGTAAAATGGTATAATATTTCTATATATACACGAATTACCATTGTATGTATCCTAAAATAAACATTCTTAAAAAAAGACGAATGTTTCTTGTTGTATTGTTTATTATTTATTATTTTTTACTGCTAACCTTCCAGATCTAGATTTCTGTAATTTAATTATTTTATGTTACTCATATTACTGTATTGCACCCTGCCCAAAGTTAAGCACCCCTTCCCAATATTACTATTCTTATTGCCATGTTAGAGCCAAATATATTCTATATTGTTGTTCAACCAAATTCCCATGTGTTACAGAACTAGTGGCTGGGTCGAGGTAGTTCTATAACAACTGCATCCTGTGATCCTGTGATCTTGTTGTTTTATTATTATTAATATAGAGTTATAAAAATATGTACCTATATACATTATAGTTAAACTGAAATAACGTCAGTAACACAAGAAAATTATAAAATTCAATTAGTTATACTTCAATAAATCTTTCTAAAAAGTTTCATAAACCAACTTTCATAATTAAATGGAATGTAGTAATTACTACAGTAGTAGCTACAGGGCAGTAGAAGCTCAAAAGCGTTTTTAAAAAAATATTAACTGAGAATTATGAAAATTTATACATTTATACATTGAAGTATAACGAAATTATACCCATTTAGAAACAGTTTGATAATTCAATAAATCTCTTAATTGAATAATTTAAAAATTAGTTTTAAATATCTAAAATCTTAAGTTCTCACAAATTTTCAATTTTATTTCATTTATTTTTACTAAAATCTTCAATTGAAGAATGCTGAATGTTATTTTGTGAATAGATTGGATAGTTAATTTCTAAGAAACGTTCGAACGAGGGAGTTTTACGAAAATTTTCGGCTTTTGTAATTTTAAATTTAATTTAATAATCTAAATAAAGTCAAAATTTAAATACATACCCAAATTTATTTAAATATAGATTATGATTATTTGATATATATCTTGAAGGAATCTATTAAAAAATTAAAAAACAGGAAATGTTCTAAAAACAAACATTTTATAAAATAAATTATTTAAAGATATTAATTTAGTCCAAAAAATAATTTAACTAATTAACTTATATCTGTATATTAATACCCGACTCTAAGTAAATAATTTATTTAAACCACTATGTAAAATCCATTTCCCTTTAAACATAAGTGTGCTTGAATACGAATGAAAATTTTCCGTAATTTCAGCAAACAAAATATACAACCTCGAAACTTTTTTTCCGATATTGTCGAAAAAGTGTAGAGTCTGCTTTTAATGAAATTGTTCTCTCAGATAACACTTTGATAATTACAGACTACTTTGTGTTGGATACTAACTGATTAAGGTATTTCAAATCTGAGTAGGAACAATGGCAACTGTAATTAAATACAGTTTATATTAATATACTTCTAATGTCAAAAATTTTCTTTTATCTTAATATCTTTTTCTAAGAAAATATTTTAAATTCTGTTTCAAAGTTTCCTCATACTCACTGCAATGTGTATATTTTTTAATGTAAGAAATGGAAGACGTACAAGTGTTTGTTACATAAACTAAAATAATTATATTTTGCTTACATATTATAAAATGCATTCAACACCTAAAGCAATAATTAAAGTGATTCTAATACAACAATCAAAAACAAAATTAAAACGTGATATTTTCGATTTGAAATTATTTTTAAAACTTTCATGCTACTTATATTCTTAACTAGAATTTTTTTATTTAAAAAATAATTTCTTGTGCAAATGACGTCATTTTAACGGAACACGATTTACTTCTTAAAATGAAAAACCCAATTTCAAACCATCTTAAATTCTTTCAATTTTTCTTTGATCGGAATAAATTAAACTCTTTGATAAGTTTTTAATTAATTATACTTTAATAACTTCCTTTTCAATGAAGTGAATCACTAAGGCCATAAAGCATAATAAATCATATCAGAATTTTCTTTTATTGAAAGATTAGTTTTCTTTGATTAAGACAAAATCAATAAATTTTATTGATTTTGACTTAATTTTTATAATTTAATCTATTCATGCATAAGAAAGGCCATAATCCTATTCTTTAAAAAAAACGAAGAACAAAAAATTAATTATAAAAAAATGTTTTTCTTATAGAGAGTAAATTCATTGAAAATTTTTAAATGATTGAATTAGATATTTGTTAGAAATCATGCCGTTTAAAAATTTTTTACAGAGTATTGAATAATTAATTTTAGTTTTAATACTCACAGTTAAACACATATGTAAAGAAAATTATGTGCTCTGACTGTTGATAAATAATAAATTAATACTAACTACATAAATTTTTATCCACGTAATATTAATTCATACAATATTGTTTCAAATTAATCTAAAGAAAAATTCATTTTTCCTAAAGATTTTGATTTATTGAATATTCAATTTATAAGCTTTCATGATTAATAAAGTATTGCAAAGCAATAGTAAAGCAATAAAACGTTTTATTTAGGAAAATTTTAATTTGCGTGCTATGTATTATATATTTTCCTTTTTATGAGCTATGCATAACTTAAATATTTTGTAACACTTTTGTCTAGAAAAATTGTTTTCATTCATACAAATATATTATAGTTTTTTCCTGTTAAATAAATAATTTACATATCAGGTATCAATATAAAGTTTCTGTAATGAAAATAATACTTCATTTTTACAGTTATAAATGATGTGATAAAGACATTATTTTCAATGCAATATTTATACATATTTAGTACAAAAACTAGTATGGCTATCATAATATAATATGTACAAATAATGCTTTTTACTTATCAAAATTTAAATTAATGTTTGACTCTATATATTTCCATTTCTTATAAAATATGCATAAGTTAAAATATTACTAATACTTGTATAAAAAAATTGTTTTCACTCAAAAAGCATTTTAGTATTTTCATTTAAAATAAAGCATTTACGCTGCACGTATTGGCTTTAAATTTTTTTAAATACAGTTATAAATGATGTGATAAAGACACTATTTTCAATGCAATATTTATACATATTTAGTACAAAAACTTGTATGACTATCATAATATATGTACATATAATGTTTTTATTTATCAAAATTTATATTAATGTATAACTTTATATATTTTCCTTTATTATAAAATATGCATAAGTTAAAATATTGCAAATATTTGTATAAAAAATTGTTTTCACTCATGCAAATACATTTTAGTACTTTCATTTTTAATAAAACATTCACACATCACGTATGTGTATAAAGTTTTATTTTAATAAAAAACAGTTATAAATTTTAAAGTTATGCAATATTTATACATATTTAGTACAAAAACTTGTATGACTATCATAATATAATATGTAAAAATAATGTTTACTTATCAAAATTTAAATTAATGTTTGACTTTATATATTTCAATTTATTATAAAATATGCATAAGTTAAAATATTGCAAATATTTGTATAAAAAATTGTTTTCACTCCTGCAAATACATTTTAGTACTTTCATTTTTAATAAAACATTCACACATCACGTATGTGTATAAAGTTTTATTTTAATAAAAAAACTTAAATTTTACTGTTACATATAAATATGTCATAACTTTTATTGGGAAATTAAAATTTATATTTATTTGGTACAAAAGTTGTATAATAATCATTATAAAATATATATAGTAATTTCTGATACAAAATCTATGCCTACATGTATCCCATCCCGTAAATAAATTCTGCATCACGAATTTAAAAAACTCCCTCACGGACAAGTGAAAATAAATTTAAACTTGAAAGAAATCGTACCTTGAGACAGTTTCTACCCCTCTTTGCAAAATCCAACAAGCACAATTTTATTTTCACCGCACCTCACCGGCAGTTATTCTGCAACATCTAACACCACATAATCTCACCGGCAATGACAGAGCAGTGCGTAGTTGTTATTGTGATCGAGGTAATGCCTCTCACGAAAGAGCGGTTGGAAATGCAGGATTCGGGACCTAAAGGTGCTTTAAAAGAGGGAAAACGGGGAGTAGAAGCGCACCGTGGATTGAGACAGTGGCAGAAGCGAAACTACTACCATCTAGCGGGATGCAGAAGAATCAGCAGTTATTTTATTTCTCTTGGGAAAAAGCATGCTCCAGACAATAGAAAAAGCTAGTCACTGCATTCTAACATCCTATGATTTATCACGTATTCGTAATCTTTATCTTAAAATGAAGATTATTAAATTAACATATAATATAATTTATCGTAAATATATATTTGATTTGATTTTAGTGTGAACTTTATCTGGGATAGGAAAACTTTTAATAAATAATACAGTAATATAAGTGTAATTTCTTTCATGAAAAAATATTCGCAGAAAATAAAACTTACTTTAAGTAGATTGTTCAGCTTAACTATGTGCATATTATTAAATGCTCTATAAATATTACTTTACAACGAATGTCATAAATTTGAATTAGTAAAAATAAGAATACAAATATTTTAAACAATTAACTAAATGTTTAATAAAAATTAAGGATCTAATAATGTTCCAGAACGCTAACTCTAGATTATTTTTTCAGATGAAACCATATATATATATATATATATATATATATATATATATATATATATATATATATATATATATATATATATATATATATATATATATATATATATATATATATATATATATATATATATATATATATATATATATATATATATATATATATATATATATATATATATATATATATATATATATATATATATATATATGTATATATATATATATATATATATATATATATATATATATATATATATATATATAATTTATATATATACATATGCATATAAATACATATATATACACACACATATATATGATATATAAATGTATACATAATGTATACATAAATGCACAACTACAACACACAAACACACACACACACACACACACACATATATATATATATATATATATATATATATATATATATATATATATATATATATATATATATATATATATATATATATATATATATATATATATATGAAGTCACGCATGCTGTTAGAAAATATACCTGAACTTATATTTTTTTTCTTTTGCAAATTACTACTAAATATACTGCCAATGATTAAAATTTAATTCTAAAATATAAAGGAAATAGATATTAAATTAAGTTTTATTTTGTTATTAGTTTTTAGAAATTCATCGATTATATTACTTATATTAACTTCTATATTTCCATTAATATTTAACAAAAATGACAATACGTACTCCACCTATTTAATTTAGAAATAACGTTCATCCTTTGTATCATGTTAAAAATTATCATTAAATGTATAAAAGTAGCTGACCTAACCAATCCTACCGAAGTGTCCTGTTATGTGTTATTTATAAAAATTTATATCGTATCTAATGTTCTTAGAAGACAAATTATGATTTATTTTAATCCTTGTCATACAAAATAAATAAAGGATATGTATCACGAAGATTCCATTCTATCCACACATTTTAGAACACTAGGCGTTTCTTAACTCCCAAAAATTCAATGTATGCATATATACATTGTCTAATAGGTGACTAAATATGTGATTGTACTCCAAGCTTAATCCCAATTTCACGATAAAAACAAAGCCTCAATACAGAGACAGCAATAATTGAAATTTCCAGGAATAAAGTTTCAGTAGGGATTGGTGAATTATTTCATTAGAATTTAAGAATTTTTTTCACTAGAGTTTGGTGACTCCTTTTGGTTGTCGGATCTTGTTGTCACTTATTTCTTTCATCCTGGTTCTTTTTTACTAGCCAGAATCACTAAGATAGGTCAAATTCTTCTGTTAGGAGAAATAGTAAAGGCATTTTGTGTATCTTTGAAACTGTATAGTATGGGCTTCTTGAAGAGCTGTCGTGATTTTCGAATATGGTGGAATAAATTGGAACTTTAAGGAAATCTTACTTATGATTATCTGCTGCAAATGTGCACTCAATTTTCTTATGTCTGATTTGAGGGTTAAAACTTGATTCGGGATTAAAATCTGAATTAAAACTGCAAAGTTATGTATTGGAAGATTTTAAGTATGATTTAATATAAATTCCAGTTTTCAGTCTGATTATAACAATATATACGATTACTGTGTACGATTGGAATGTTTCAGAATACAAAATTTATTTTCAATATGTTTATTATATAGCTAAACATTTTTTGCCATATAATTTGCCTATTAATAACATTTTAAAATTTTAAGGGAATTTTATTTAAAAATTTACACTTTAAACGTTTAAACATATTTTAATAAATATATTAAACAAATAGCACTTTTAAAATATTTTATTCCATTTTTAGTGAACAAAACTTTTATTAAAATACTGGTAAAATGTTTAATAATGTAAAATAATCTCTTCTTTTAAAAATTATCAATTTTTTCATACTAATATTTTAAATATTTTCTTAGAACTAAATATCAGTTCGAAGAAAACACATCATGGAAATTACGTAATATGCGTAGAATTCCACATGCATCAGTTTGAATTTGCACGTTTTTGAAATAACCTTTCTCAAATGAATGAAATTTAACGTTTGATAGCGGATGTAAAACGCACAATAAGTAAAACAGATAAAAGTCTTTTTATATAATAACCGTAAAAACATGCAATTTGCATTATTTTCTATTAAAATATTTAGTGATTTTTTTAATTTAAATAAAGAGAAAATGAGATTTCTTCGAACTTTTAATTATTTGATAACTACAAACTTGAGATATGCAGTGAAAAAAAGAACGTCATAAAATTTCGATCTTAAATATCTATGATTTAAATGTTGATTTAAAAGTAGATAAAAACGACCAATATTACATATTTCTCTTCTATTCATTTTTCACATTGATCATTTCAAAATATATACAGTCAGTCTAACCAGAAAAACGTAACTATAAGCAGAACTACTCTCGTTCTCGGAGGAGAAAACAAGCAAACAAAGCACATGCATCAGCAGAAATGTGTGAAGTATGCGAAATTTCTATTCCGATAGTGTGAATGATAAGAAAATAGTGATAAAAAACGAGGATGAAAGACAGTGCATATCCCAGCAAAATAATTCAAGTATAAGCTTGCATATATATATATATATATATATATATATATATATATATATATATATATATATATATATATATATATATATATATATATATATATATTGTTTCTAAAATCAAGGGCGCTATGGAGGGAAGCATATGTTAGGGTTAGGGGTCAGCCTTAACCGGAAGCTCCATTTTTTAGTTCCCAAGCATGCTTGGTCCTTAGTTTGTCTACCCGCTGAAAGGATGAAAGGATGAGTCAATATCGGTGATTGGAACATATATGTTGTTTCAGCAGGAATTGCTATATATATATATATATATATATATATATATATATATATATATATATATATATATATATATATATATATATAATATATATATATATATATATATATATATATATATATATATGTATATATATATATATATGTATATATATATATGTGTATATATATATATATATATATATATATATATATATATATAATATATATATATATATATATATATATTATATATATATATATGTATATATATATATGTATATATATATATATATATATATATATATATATATATATATATATATATATATATATATATATATATATATATATATATATATATATATATATATACATACATATATATACATATATATAACGTATAATTTTTGACTTATGTACTAGTTAATTAATACAGGCTGAAAGCAACTCCTAAAGGTTGAATTCCATCCATCCAGGGTAATGTTGGGAATAGAATCCATGAATTCCATCACCAAAAAAAACGACCTTCAAATTATTCGATTTCCATATGTCTGTTATAGAAATTATGAAGAAATACTAATATATATGTGCTATGCCCCAAATGTAAGAAATGCATGTTTATTTATTACATTTACAAAATATCCCATTTACTTGATGCATTCAATTTAACTCTGCAGCTACTTCCGGACCCTGCTCTTCCTGACCAATACGTTCTTGAAATTAAACTATTAGGAGTTATCTGTGTTATTTAATGTTACTTATCATAAATAATTTTTACGAGTTAAAAAATATATTACAGACAATTTTGTATTATTTAAAATGAATATAACAAGAAAAATAGGCTAGAAATTTTAAAAAATGACTGACAACCAAATAGCTTAAATAAACTTTTAAAGTAATTTTTTTCTTAATTTATATTACATTTGAAATATGTACAATATATCTGAAATTTAACAGCACTTTTCAGAAATTATTCAATAAATTAATTAACCTGTAAAAGAGTTTCTTCCTTCATGATGGCATTGCTGCTAGAAAACAAATATCGGAAAAAATATAAGAAAAAAGTGTGTTAAATTAATATTTAAATAATGTATAATTACTCACTAGCATAAGAGAAATTTTAAAATAATTGTGTTTTTATTCTCATCATATTTTAAATATATATATAACACACATAAAATTTAAGAGATTTGTTCCGAAATTTATTCGTTACTTTGCCTGTAAAACGGTTTTTTCCTTCATAATATTATAGCTGCGAGAAAGCAAAGAACGAGTGAATGTGATTACAATGAAATCACACAGAAAAAAAATCGTGAAACATAATTTATTAAAGAAATGATGCAATACATCTGATATAATCCAATTATCTATTAAACAAGGAAAATAAGTTTTAAGCAAATTATTTGAATGTATTTTATTGAATACATTAATTTTTAAGTACATTCTCAATTAGCATATTTTCCTTCCTTTTTAGTATTGAACGTTCAAATAAATACTCCAAGCTCGTGCCTAAGATTAGAATTTACACGGATTCGTGTGGTGCAGACGTTTCAAATATGGAACTAAAGGCATTAATAAATATTCAAAATCAGGGAAATCGAACACTGGATCATTTAAATTCATGAAAGCAGAAAGCCACCACGATGCTGAGAATTTGCATGACTCATTGTAAAATCTTTCATGGCCAGTGGACGTTCATAATGCATGGGCTTATTAAAATGACATTATATACAATGGTTTATATTATCGGTTAGTTAAAAATAGCGTTAATTATCACAAGCGTTAATAAACAATAACAATTAACGACCACATCAAATTAGTTTGTAATCAGATATTATTAAAGACAAATTTATCTGAAATGTGTTTAATATTTAAAATTTTTCGTAATTAAGGGAAAATAATATACCTGAAAAAACATTTAAAGAAAAATTTATATAATATTTACCTATTATAATTTTTACATTATTTACATATATGGTACGAGATGATTTATTAATTATATTATGGTATTACGAATATAACAAATAGCCACATAAAAGTTCAGAATTTTATTCTTGATAAGCAATTTATATAATAATATTAATATAATATATATATATATATATATATATATATATATATATATATATATATATATATATATATATATATATATATATATATATATATATATATATATGTGTGTGTGTGTGTGTGTGTGTGTGTGTGTGTATGTGTGTGCAATCTTATTTTTGTT
The DNA here is from genome assembly GCA_032207245.1 of Pardosa pseudoannulata. Classification (NCBI taxonomy): domain Eukaryota; kingdom Metazoa; phylum Arthropoda; class Arachnida; order Araneae; family Lycosidae; genus Pardosa; species Pardosa pseudoannulata. The sequence continues at coordinate 161,158,613 of CM063508.1, forward strand.
CTTTTTATTCTTAAGTTTTAGTAGTTAAAGGAAAATAATATACCTGAAAATACATTTAAAGGAAAATTTATATAATATTTACATAATATAATATTTACATTATTTACATATAGGGTACGAGATGACCTAATAGTTATATTATGGTATTACAATTATAACAAATAGCCACATAAAAGTTCAGAATTTTATTTATATAAAAAGCAATATATATATATATATATATATATATATATATATGTAATCTTACTTTTGTTCTTTTTAGACTTAAATTTTAGCAGTGCATATTCTCAATAAACTTTTTATTATATAATTAGGAGAGATTAATAGAGTCAGAAACGCAG
>CM063508.1:161171453-161181453 GCA_032207245.1 Pardosa pseudoannulata
TAACAAAAATCAGTGCCTTACCTGATGTACCATGACCCAACAAAACTAATAAATAATCAAAAAATGGATATTTTTAATGTTGTTATCATTTTTGCACCTATCTCACTACCATTATTTTAGGACCTAGACAATGCCATCTCAAATATAGTGAAATACCTATCAGCACACCTGTTTCACTGAACATCATAAAAACTAGAGACATAAAGGACAGTTTGAAAGTTTCTTTTAATCAAAAGAAATCAAGAACGAAAATGTGTTTTTCATAATTTACATGTTTTAAGAAACAAAAGAAAGCATAAAGGCATAAAGGAAATTTTGAAAGTTTCTTTTTCTATTTGAATCAAAATAAATCAAGAACAAAAATGTTTTTTTTTTCATAATTTGCATGTTTTATTTTTACTGATTGTTTTTAAAATTATAGTATGTATGGTACATGGTATTCCTTGTTTAGATTGAAATAGACTAAAGGAAAGTGTCTGAAAATAGTCCGAGTGTTTACATTTACTGAATGTTTACGGAATGTGTTACATTTACTTATCTTGTACAGTGTTAATGATTGTACAACATATCTCTATTGTATAATTTGTTACAGCATCTTGTCTTTAGGAAGCCCTAATAAAGTTGGATAATAGGGGTAGACTTGCAACTTGAGGTATAATCAGACAACCAATAATCACACGGATTGAGGTATGTGATCCTGGGGTGCCTAGTATGATTGATGGCTTATGGTATCTCTTCACACGTACCTCACCAAACGATGTGCAGAAGGGTTACACACCTGGGGTAGCAATTTGGTGTAATGAACCATCCTAAGTAAAATTTCTTTTCACTCTCTAGGTGTTTAGTAACTAAGGTTATGTGATTATAAGATTCTGTAATTATTGATGTCCCTCGTACCCGCCAGGTGAATTTTCTGAAAACAAAGCTATTCATTTTCTGGGAGAAAAAGGGTGCACACTTGGGGTAGCAATTTGGTGGGAAGAGCCATCCTACATAAAATTCATTGCAATTTCTAGGTGTGTATTAACGAAGCTTATGTGATTATACGATTCTGTAATTATTCATATCCCTCGCACCCACTAGGTGGATTTTCTGAAAAGCAAAGATATTCATTTTCTGGGAGAAAAAGGGTACACACTTGGGGTAGCAATTTGATGGAAAGAGTCATAATATGTAAAATTCATACTTTCTAGGTGTGTATTAACGAAGCTTATGTGATTATACGATTCTGTAATTATTGATATCCTTCGCACCCACTAGGTGGATTTTCTGAAAAGCAAAGCTATTCATTTTCTGGGAGAAAAAGGGTGCACACTTGGGGTAGCAATTTGATGGAAAGAGCCATAATATGTAAAATTCATACTTTCTAGGTGTTTATTAACGAAGCTTATGTGATTATACGATTCTGTAATTATTGATGTACCTCTTGCCCGCTAGGCGGATTTTCTAAAAAGCAAAACTGGGAGAAAAAGGATGCGATCACGAATAATGTGCTAAGTCCACATCAGTCAGTAACTGATCCGTTATACAGTGAGGTTTTCACTGACAGTGGTATGATTTTCGGTATCCCAAATTCTGCAGTTGAGGAAATTGATACACCCTCAAAATGTGAAACAAGTGTCGTTTTAAAGACACCACGTTAAAAAACAAATCGTTGTATTACATATTTTTAAATGCCACCACAAATTCTTCAAAATTGGTAACAACATCGAATTTTGTAGGGATAGCGGTAGAGGGTAAGACTTTGTAGTATCTAAATAGTAGTGTGTCTCATGCCAATATGACGTACGATTCACAAGCTATCATTTTCCCTTGCACAGATGAACCCATATAACGATGAGTACACTCTCCATTTCTTCTTGAAATGTTTCAAACATAATATCAGATCGGTCTAGTAGCTCGGAGATAATCATCTAAACAAACCGTGTTTTGATCCGTGGCTTCGAAAGCCGTAATTATTTTTCTCATAGATACATTTGTTATAGGACACTTTCGAATTTACATTTCGTATACTTATGGCATTAAGATCATAAGTATGTTATATTATAATTAAGTTGTTTATAGATAAAGAGATATAGATAGTTTATAGATATAATTAGATATAGAAAATTTATAAATATAAATAAGTATTATAGTTTATAGACTGTTTATAGATATAAATAGATATAATTTAGATCTAATAGATTATAATGAAGTTGTTTTTCATTCGGGTAGTACAGCTTCACTAACAGTGCTTTTTCTAATAAATTTAACATGCGCAACTGACAATACATATGATTTCCTCTATCACTACACCTCTTTTCATCCAACATATACATGGTGCGTCACTGACGTTTTGCTATGTTCGTGCCACCTGTTGGCTATTTTTTGCACTTTTAATTTTTTGCTGCCAATAAAAACACAGTGTTATTACAATAATTTGCTTCAATATTTACCTTTCTATTGTTTCGTGAATTATTAAATTTTCAAATTTTAATGGAATTTTATGTCACATGGTATATTAAAACATATATTTAAATAAGGAAACAAAAAAACTAAATAACCTATTTTTACTATTTTTAACAGATATTTTAATCAATATAAAACTTTAACAGCTATTATCAATTCTGAAAATGCCAACAATTTTATCCGAAGGTATTACAATCGTTATATGCATAATATCATAATTTATAGTAAAACTGAAACACCTTCTATAATTAAAGGAATAAAAACTCTCTTTGGATAGCATCGTGTTCAAATTGACTTTTAAACTTATTAACTCCTTTGTATTAAATCTCTATAATTGAACATAATGTCAAAGTAATTTAAATTAAAAAAATATTATTTTATATCAAAACTTACCTCAAAATTATTAATAATTTAAACAGCATATTACACTAATACTTCTTAACAAAATTTAATCTTTACGTAATTGCATATTAAATTTAAATCGGATTGTTTGAATTTAAGCTGTTTTGAGTATCACTTGAATTTAGTGTAGAATGTTTTTCTCTCGTTAAAATTTAAATTCTCCTAGCAGAAATTTTTAAAGTAGAAATACTTGAGTTTCACGCTAAAAGTTAAATCTCATTATTTAGAAATCTATGCCATTAAAAGGCATATCAACGCTTGTATGTTATCTAAGAATTTATTTGGAAAAACATAACATAATTTTAACTACGTTAACTAAATACTAAAGTTTAGTAACAAACCTTTTATAAACGTTTGTTCAAATTTTACAATATGTCAACAACAATGTTGTTAATAGCTATTTAAAATATACTCGCTCAATTATTTTAAAAGGATTTTCAAAATTTTGTAAGTTATTAACTATAATTTATTCCACATATCAATCATTAAGAATTTCTGTATAGTTTAAATATTTAGTAAAATAAAACTCACTATTCATATGTATATTGTAGTTTTATTATGAAGTACTTCACAAGGTTTTTAATTTGATTTTAACTATTGTAAAATACACAAGTCATAAACTTAAATATGATTTAAAACACATTTAATAAATTATTATATGTTGTTTATATTGGAATAATTTCAAGATATTGATAAAGCACGTTAAATATTTAATATTCTCTAAATAATATGTAAAAATATTATCGAAACCAAATATTTTACATCAATATGAATTGCATTGTAAAGATACATCAACAGTTTTTTGCTGAAATATAAAAGACAGAATTTCAATGTTTAAAAATTTTTCTGTATAATTTCCAGTGATATCTAAATAAATTTTAATAACATTTTACGAATTGAGAAACCTAAATTAAATTTCTGATAAAATTTATGGTTCAAAATTACTTCTCAGACTTGCAGCAATTGAATGGTGGGTGAAAATGCATCTCATTCAAACTGCACACTTGAGAATTTTTAAACTGCAAATGCATGCAACGGAAATGTGGAATCCTTAACATGCAAGTGGAGGTTTATTTCACAGGTACATAATGTTGTATTTCTTTAGTGATCTAGAAATTACAGTAAAAAGTGTCGGCAGCAGCTTACTACCGGCAAATAATGTAATCCAAAGAATAACATTTTTACTTTTGGGATGCATGACGTTGAGTGCATCAAGGGCCTACTGAAGAATTTTCTCATGTGTGGAAGGTCTCATTTAAGTTGGACAAGACTGATGTTTTGGGTTATCTTTTCACTCTATGAATTGTGGTCACGGATTGAAATATCAGTAACAAAAGGAACCAGAATACTTATTTTGCCATTCACAATGGTGATGGGTGAAATTTCATTTTATATATCTATGATTAATACACTCTGGATGTTCTCATTTTTGTAGTTGACTACAACAAAGTTCACATGTTTGGAAGAACATGCGACTAGTGACATGAACACTTTCATACCTTATGGTGCTTTGACCAAATCATCTCCTTTCACTTCTTTGAATACTAACAGCCACCCACAGCCGAAATATCCCCACATTTAAATGTTACTTTGTTATTCGAATTAGACCTTATATTATGACAATTTTTTCTCACGGGGATTTACATACTTGCCTAATAGTGTATTAAATGTAATTCATTTAAGTATGCACCAGTCCACAAGAAACCACACAGGATATTACACTTGTTTAACCCATTAGCGCCCAGTGATCTATTTTTAGATCGCTAAACATAGCATGGTAAACTCGCCTTTAGATGACCTTAAACCCACCCCATACATTCTACACTGCACAGGGGGCAAGACAAGGCATGCACCTATTTACCAACAAGTGGTTTTCTTGTTTTGTTTGATCATTGATCTAAAGCGATAAGAGAAAATTTGTATCGACCTTTCGTTCCTCAGTTTTCCGACGTTTCTTAGCATAAACCCTGAAAACAGCTAAGCAATACCGGTAAGTTTAATTTTATTTGGTGATTTAATATCTTCATAGATGTAGCTATCAGAATATAAACCGATGTTATCTTAAAACAAATATAAATAGTAAAAATTAGTGTCAAAATATTGCTGATCTAGAAATAGATCAGTGGGCGTTCGGGCGTTTTTTTCCTGACCCTGGTAATATTCTGTTTTTTCACCTTTAGATGAAAATATGAGTCGAAAAGTATTTAGTAACGTTCAGGATGCAGTTGATTATCTGTTTTCTGAACAAATTGAAGAGGATATTATTGCCGTACCACCTGATGTAGATGAACTGACAGATTGAAGGGAAAATAGATGATAAGTTACATGCTCCATTTGTAAATGATATTGTTGGTAAAATAGAAGTAATATCAAAAGATGAGTGTGATCAAATAGATTTACCTTCAACGTTTGAGAGAAAACCTAAAAAATTAAAAACAAAAAGTCAAAAAATATTTGAAAAAAAACTGAATTATATCAAATGGTCGGAATTAGAGGAAACTTGGAAGGTAATATTTTATCAATGGAAAATGATCTTTCAAATTTATCTTGCATCATTGCTTTGAAAAACTTTTTTCTGTTGAAGTATATAACGTAATTGTGGATGAAACTATTCTCTATGCTAAAAATGTTAAAACGATCATGATTTAATTATCACTAAAGAAGATATAAATATATTTATATTGTTTTTGATATTTACTGGCTATTTTACTCTTTCAAGTGAAAGAGATTATTGGAGTGATGTAGAATATTTAGGGAAAGATCTTGTACAGGATTCTTTTAGTAGAAATGATTACCTAAAATTAAAGTCATATATTCATTTCCAAGACAATTCAAAAGCAGCTGAACGTAAGAATGACAAATCAAGAAAAAAACCCCTTTTGGAGAGAATAAGAGGTGAAACGTGGTACTAGTGTCTATTCACATGAATAATTGATATGGCTGTAGTGAATACAAGTATTCCGCATAGAAATGTTCATAAAGGTGATTCATGTACATGAAAGATTTTCGAAGAGCTGTTGCTGTAAAATATCTAAAAGTGGGAATCAGAAAAAAAGTTTCGAAAGGTCGACCTTACAGTTTTTCTTCATCCTCAAAATCTAATCTCAGTGATGATGTTCGCTTTGATAGAAGGGATCAGAATATCTGACAAAGAAAGGGCCGAAGACACCGTCTACTTGTAGGGTACCAAGGAAGGCCCCTAACATATTGTGTGAAGTGCGATGCCTTTTTGTGCAAGAAGTGTTTCTTCAAATTCCACTCTAAACTGTAGAAACATTGAAATTTTTTATTTTAAAATAATTGAACGTTACTATGTACATTCTGTAATATTGTAAAATTCTGGATAAATAAACATTTTTTAAAAGAAAATGCATTAGTTTTTCTCTATTTGGTTCGATTTTACCGCTTTATTGAAATACTAATGGTTGTTGTGTATTTGCTAAAATATATCCTCCGAACGCCCAGTGATCTATTTTTAGATCAGCATTTTTTAAAAAAACTAAGGTATGTATTGATAAAATTCGATAATAATATTCATATTGATGGTAAAAGACAATCAATTTATGAATTATATGTCACTGCGTCAAAATAAAATAATTTGGGCGTTAATGGGTTAATAGCACACATAATTGTGTTAAACAATGAAAGCTACATTTCTCTAAAAAAAAGGTATTCTACAGAAAATAAATATTAAATTTACGTTTAGTTTTGATTTGTTGAATTTACTCTGTTAAACATGTATTAATTGGGGATGTTTGGGTTACTTTTCGCATAGACTGAATCTTGATATCGGATGTTGGTTTTCATCATTTACAAGTGTTACATATACATAGCTGTAAAAATAATGTTATGTTGGCCTAGTGTTTGAGAAAGAAGAAATCTAAACTCATTAATAAACACGTGGACAAATATATCTTGATTAAATGACTTTATACAATTAAATAAATGCATAAGGAATACAACTGGAATCAACTTGTCATTTGTAGACATCGAAGACTGCTCTCGAGTCAGCGTCAGACCTGAAAAACAATATGGTGATGGTTTTTCTAAAAGCTCTAACCCGCAAGCCGCTGATGCCAGCAGCGTTCACCTTCTTCTCTCCTCTGGTCACAACCTTGTCCTCTAAAAAAATAAGACTGTCTCGTGGAGAAAAAGCAGGGGTCCATTGCAGAACGGCGCGGGGTCAGAATCCCCCAAACCAACGACCTTCTATTGGTTGGGAGAAGTTCGAAGTTTCTTTCTAGTTCAAACCGGTCCTGCTATGGTATGTCTTTGGCGATGATTCACGGGAAGAAGTAAAAAGAGCTGAACTGAATGTAACTTATTGTTACAGTTCTACATTAAAAACGGTTTTTTCCATGGTATGTCTTTGGCGATGATTCACGGGAAGAGGTAAAAAGAGCTGAACTGAATGTAACTTATTGTTACAGTTCTACATTAAAAAGGGTTTTTTCCACATCATCTTATTTTTGTTGTAGAGTGAAAGGAATGTATATAAAATAAGTATACTTTTTCTTAACATTTAGATTAAAAGAAGAATATTTAAATCTAAATATTAACATTAAAGCTCTAAATTTAAAAAAACAAATCTTTAAAATCACTATCTGTAATTTTATATCTACAAAGTTTTTGAGTAACGTTTTCCTAACAAGATTAGCAAGACAAATGAATGAAATTATGTTCCTGGTATATGTATGTATTCATATATACATCAATATATGTGTTTTAAATGTGTGAAAGTCGAAAAAAAAGTAATGTTTTTTAACTCTCTAAGCTGTTCGCACGTAGAATTCCGCCAAACCGATGATGTCTTCAAAACCTACAATTTTCGACCTCTAAAAATGCTCTGAAAATGGATGTAATGTACATTTTTGCCAGTGTTTTTTTCCATGGAGTTTTTCAGTAGGAGGGTAGGTAGATTGTTTGGGAATCGCACTTCTCTTTGACTAACATTTATTGATTGATGCCCCCTACCCCCTGAGTGAGAAAGACGCTGATAGCTTTTCATGGCTTTGTAAATCTGTATTTCGAAGTATTTGCTTGCGGTAATAGATGTATCTTTAATTGCACCACTTAAATATCTTGGATGACTTTCGTAAAAAAATATAAATAAGTCTCTCAAAGATTATTTTTATTTGTACTATAAGAATCCATTATTTCTTATGGGATGATCTTCGAGACTTGACGATCTTTATGAGTATTAAAAATTAACAAACTATAATATTTATTTATATATCTATTTATTACTGGAAGTAAAGGGACAATAACGACGAGGTGTGTGTTTCCCTTATTTCGTACTAGTTTGCAAAGGGTGAAAGAAAAATTAGAACGCTTTAGCCACTGACGCAGTAAACCTTCAGCGTATTTTTGGAGACTTTTTTTCCTCGAAGTGTTCCACTAGGAGGGTTAAAAAAATTATAAAAAGAAATTATTTTTCTGGCACACGTTCTACATGGAAAATTATCATTATAGATTGGTTTCACGTACGATTTTAAAATAATTAACTTTATTAATGCTGTCATTAATTAACCATCAATGCAAAATATAATGTAAATGCGTGTTTATTCACGTAATTACAATAGGACATAAATAATAACCTTTATATTTTGTTGCAATATTCTACCTTTCTATAACTTTTTATTATCAATTTAAGTAAGGGTTTGGAAAAATAGACAGTAAAAATTACAGCTTTTTTAACACTTTGTATATGCTATATACCATTCCTGGAACCATACTGGAATCGATGGAAAATGCATAATCCTGCCACAAAAGGTCTAAACATCTTTTGTACTTATGTATTGATTTTATACATAAAGGTGCTCCTTTAAGGGTATATTTGGAGGGTATCATGTATATTGAATAAGAAAACATTAAACTGGGTGCTTTGGCACACCAGTGCTGTTTAATTGTAAATTGATAGCTTTATTCGTAGACCATATTCACGTTTTCTCATTTCTAAGTACTTTGGTTCTTATTTAATCATGTGTTTCATTTTATATTGACCATAAAATAAACGTGAGATTATGCTTTTTTAATGAATAAAACATTTACTTTGAAACACCATGTTGCTATAAAACAAGTATCTATAATCGGTGCTATTTGTAGCTCAAAGGAATAATCCGAATGAAACCTAAACAGGCACACTTACTAATCAAAAAGGCGAAAGAAGAATGGTATAGAAAAGAAAATATTTGAAACCATCGCCAATAGATGGCGCTTTTAAAGTTTAATACAAAAAGAAAGAATGTAAACCTAATATCGGATGGCATAACCTAATTTCTTGAACAATCGTGCAGATAATTTCATTACGCTACCTTATGGTGGTGCCGATCCAACTAAGGTTCCCCATGGCAACAAGTGAGCTGGAAGAAACAATCCAGGCAGTGTGTAACGTGCTCAACAGAGGAATATAATGCACTAGGAGTGATGATTAGCTCACGTTGTTATGCGATCTTTTACGTTTTTGAGGTTTTTGACACATCTAAGGTACACATTATATTTTAAGCACATCCAAACTAAAAATCACATGACGTCAGATTTGGATATCACCATGCGAAAACACCGGCTTATTACTTTATAAAAAAAATTATTTTAAATACTATTGTACTGATCGTCTACTATGGGTTGGGGTTCTATCTTACATGAAAACTGTTCAGTTGCATAGATTGTCTTTGCTTCAGTTGATGAACTACGAATGTCTGCTAAGTATCATTGTGTAGTAACCGAATTTGTTAAGGTCTTGATGTACTTAACCAAGAATGAAACTTGATGTAAATTCACACCAAACCGTGAGGTTTGAAGACTGAAATTATATCAGTAAATTACATTTAGGGGCTCCGAAATCCATATTCTATAATGTCGATCATTAATTGTTCCATTCAGATAAAACTGAGCTTCATCTTCCCAAATAATCTTAAATGTGAAAATATCATGGACATCCATTCTTGTTATAAAAACCTTAGATCAAAATCCAATCTTTTCTGCAAGTCACCTGGTAACAATAATTGATGATGAATAATTTTAATACGGATAAAATTGGATTACTTTCCTCAGGGTTTTTCAAAAAGTAACATATGGAATATCCAAAGTTCAAACAACTCTACTTGCTCTAGGACCGGTTTTTGGAGTCCTTGTTGACATTAACAATGGT
>CM063508.1:161186453-161188953 GCA_032207245.1 Pardosa pseudoannulata
CGTATTAACCATCATACTAACCATGTTATACTGTTTTCTGTAAATAGGTTCTTTTTTAAAATTTGCTCCAGGGAGTAAAAATCGCAATTTCCATTAATTTTGTCAAACATATAGCATCTTTTTTGCTCTTTACCTTTTGTTTAATAAATAGACTTTACAAATAAGTCAAATTTGTTTTGCTTTTGTCTCTTTCATTGCCTGAACTTCATTATCCTTAATTTATGGACATGAGTGTACATAAATAAATCATTTTGTTTGATTATTACAACTAACCGATAATGAAATAAGTCTATTTAAAATACATATTTCTATGCATTGAGATAATTATCAGAAGAGAATATGTAAGTTTGGAAGTGTTTAAATTCTAGCTATATAAAGATAATTAATTTTGCAAATTAGGTATGGTAAAGAACTCCTTGAAAATTGTTTAAGAACAAACGTATATGAAATGTGTATAGTCAAGAAAAAACTTATTAACATCTAACTGGAAATACTCTGTCTAATTTATTTTTGATTTGTGTAACGAAAATTAGAGTTCATTTTTAATAATTTTATGCTTTAGTGTAGGTTATGGTCAAACGCATATTTGAACTAATTTTGAAATTCAATTTGTATTATGATTCCGAACAACAAGATTACATCGTATGTTACTCTAAACCAGTGGTCGGCAAAGTGCGGCTCCAGAGCCACATGTGGCTCTTTGGCTCCTTAAGTGCGACTCTGGCACAAATATTCACGGAAGGTGAATTAATATTTTCATTTAAAAAAAAATCTGGGTAAGAAAATAAATTACATCTTATTTTGATCTGTCGTTGTCCTGTCTTATTAAAAAGTCATATTTTTCAATCTAGCTGCACATCTTATAGGTATTTTTATACGATTTCATTACACCGGCTATATATGATTGTGGTTCAGGTACAAAATTTGTAATCTATTTTTCGATAACTTCTATTTGTCCAAATGTTGAAGTTTTCTTCTATTTTTAGTCATATTAAAAGTTTCGTTATTTTTATGATGGAAAAAATTTTTTTTTCTTTTTAGTGCAGCTACATATATTAATAAAATTGCATTTTTTAAAAAGATTTTTTTTAAATCTTTATTTTCATCAATTTAATAATGATAATAATTTTGTACTGGTTGTTGTAGAAAAATATATACATTTGGAATATTTTATTACTAAATAATTACAGTAGTAATTATATTAATAATAATTTTACTAAACATCCAGATTTGGCTCCCAAATTTTTTTAAAATTGTTGTAATGTTCATATTTGGCACTTTGGCTTATAACTTTGCCGACCACTGCTCTAAACAAATGTCTTGTTGGTTGGCTGGTTGGTTGATTGAAGTTTAATTGCGCTAAATCCTCTAGGAACAAACTGCGCCAAACAAGATGAGGAAATAAACTAAAGACGAAATTTAGATAAAAAATTTTGACAAAAGATAAAATGACAGGTTTTAAAACAGATTAAAGTAACATAAAAAAATATAACATTCAACAGAAAACACGAATAAAAATTGAGTTATATACAAATTAACAAGAATTGAAAATTGAGTAAATTGAAAATTGAAAGATTAAAAATTGAATCACAATCAAAAATCATATTTCGGTATAAAAGCCAGTCCGACGAAGAAAGGAGAACAAGTTTGGATGTGGAGTTCCCCCGATGATTAGATTAAGATTAGGAGATGGATTACCAAAAAATTTTATATACACTGATTTAGAACAAACACAGGAAGTTAAAATATGTGCGACTGTGTAAGGAGCCTTGCAATACTCACACTGTGGAGGAGCTAGCAAGAGTTCACCTAGCAAGAGTTGGGCATGGGTGAGCCTGTAATGACAGACTCGAATAATAATAAACAAAATGTCTGATCAAAATAAATAATTGATCTAAAATTAGAATTTACTATTTATAACTTAGTTTTTGCATTTAGGAAAACGGTTTTTATTTTCAAAAATATATTCATCTTTGTGCGTATTATGTATCAAATTATTTATTAATATTTTTTTCTAATTCACGCATTTCGGATTTAGAATATGATTTAGAAAGTGGAAAAATTTTATCTTAGGGTATACTACACGAATGTTTGAAACTGAAATTAGAAAATATATTTTACATTTTATAGAATTCAAAAATGTCACATCGGTGTTGCTAGAACTATAACACATTTCAAAGAAAAATATAAAACACGCGAGAGATATACGCTTTTCATTTTTGTGACACGTATAACTCTCACACCATTACATGCACTTTCAGAACTGTCCTTCTTGCAGTAAAATCTTCAGATAAAAATCTTGCAAGCTCAGAGAGAAAACCCTGTCAGCAGCACAAAAAGAATGAAAATAGCTGGTATATCGGACATAATAAAAAAGGTTATATATATATATATATATATATATATATATATATATATATATATATGGGAAAGAAACATGTCTGCATTTGTTACCCAGGTGCTTCATAACAAAGACATTTTTAGAAATATTTGTTCAATA
>CM063508.1:161191453-161241453 GCA_032207245.1 Pardosa pseudoannulata
ATAAGGCAACACATTCTTATCCGAACTGAGGAGGAGCGTATTCAAATTTTATGCTTTGCTTGCTTACATGCAGTTTGTCGATATGGGAGCCAGAAATCGAAATGATTTAACATTAAAAGAAAAGATCGACATTTTAAATCGTTATGACAGATTACCAAAAATGAGTCAGGGCAATTAAACATTTCTCAAAATCTATTCAGCAAAATTTTCAAAAATCGTGATGAACTTACTAAAAGACATAAACAATATGAAAATACGGAGTTCAACAGCTTCTTGGAATCGAATTTCTGCTATAACTGACCAGAATAAATAAATTACAAGAAATCTCCTAAAGAGTTCGAGTCATGCTTGGAAGTAAATCAAAACATTCCAGTAGCTTCCACATTAACAGGATCTGCAGTCTGTCAAATGTCATAGAAAAACAGCGAATGATGGAACTCTTGGAATTGATGAGTCAGATAAAGAATATATTGATATTGAACCGCCTCCTACAAGTTCTTAAATTAGAAATGCATTGAAAGTGTTGAAACTTGGAGTACAACAACGCTCCGATGACTTTAAAAAACATTATGATTACGAACAATTTATCAATGATCTTTTTAGAAAACTTGTAGGTAGTAAACAATTGAGTTTTAATTATCTATATAATTCTAATGGTTTCAATGATAATACACAGTACACAATTATAAAGTGATGTTTTTATTTTATTTTGAAATTTAGTACGTGTGAATAAAACGGGAGGGTAAATTTATGTTATTTTGCATATCGTTTATTGTAATCAAAATCACGGTGTCCCAAACTGATCACGTTAAATGGAATCCACTGTACTTCTTTTCACCCCAAAACCTTACTTACAGCAATAAAACATTTTATATTTCAACAAAACAAAGAATCATCACACACAGCACATAGTGTCAAAAGTTGATTTCATAATGAAAAGTAAAATATATATTCTATAATGAAAAATAAAAGACTAAAATAAAATAAAAACTAAAATAGAAATCATTTGAAGCATGTTATACAAAAACTATGGGGCAATATACATTCAAATACTGCTAAAAATTAGTAGTAGTAATTAGTAGATTTTATACTAAGGCACTTCTAGTTGAAGAATGTGTCATATAATATAATATAATTTAATATAATATAATATAATATATAATAAAATAATGTAATATAATAATATAATATAATATAATATAATATAATATAAAATAATATAATATAATATAATATAATATAATATAATATAATATAATATAATATAATATAATATAATATAATATAATATTAATATAATATAATATAATTTAATATAATATTATATAATTTAATATAATATAATATAAATTTTATATAATAGACAGTAATAAAAATGATATTATTGAATTATCCCTTTTTTGAACGAAAAATCCGAAAAAGGTTTATTTAAATACAACATGCATTTTCATTTCTTGGTATTTTTATTTCTAGTTTTTGTGTTTCCCTCGTCAATATGTTAAATTGTTTTTCAAGTGTTTAAAAAATTTTTGTATAATCTTTTTAGTAATTATTTTCTTAGGATCATTCTCAACATTTGGAGTTTGTTTATTGCGGAAAAAATAATTTAGTATATGAAAAGGAAACTAACGTTTCTAAAAAGAGAATACTTGATCCTAATTCAATTGTAATTAAGAAAAAATGTATCTTATATTCTGAAATATAATAAACTATATTTCAAGTTTCTCAGACTAATCGCTTTTTTGCACATTTCCTATCATAACAGAATGTTTATAGAAAATAGAGTAAAAGCATTCTGAAAGAAATAGAGTGAAGGAAAAGAGGTGAATGAAAAGACAGAAAAAAATTAATCCACAGCATTTCTCAAAAGAGAAAAAAAAAGTTTTTATGAATATGTTATAGATCAAAGTTAGAAAGGAGGAAAAAATATCCAATGTGAAAGCAGTGAGATTTAAAAAAATCGACTGTATATACTTTCTTAAAAAACTCTAAACTGTGTAACACAGTAAAGATTTTGAATATTTAAAGAATATTATAATATACTCTTTTGTATATTATTATCATTTAATATACACAGTACGGCATATATTTGATATTTCATAAATTAAATATATATAAAATCTTAATAATATAGTTACAGATATTCGTTTCCAGAGATTGTTAGGCAATTTATGTGAGTGCTGATCTCCAACTTCTGCTATATGAAAATAAATTCTAGAAAAATTTATTTCTTAAAATGAATAAATTCAGATTGTCCCTGCAAGCATTAAAATGAAAATCCAAGTATTTCTTCTTAATTATTATTTTGTTGATTACAATGATTTAATCATTTGATTCATGCTGATGGAAATGGTATGTATTTTTATATAAATCAATATATTTATGTCTACATCTCTATTTTTCTATTTTTATAAGCATACAAATTTAAGATAGTGATGACCATGAAACCTATTTCTTACAGACCTAAAATAATCTTAGATGTGAATTTTGAAAATCTGGGGAAGGTACTCCCACTTTTTAAACTCACATTTAGTACCGTGTATTTTATAATACTTAAAAAGAAATGGTTTTAAAGAAAGAAAATTGTAAGTTGATAAGCATGTAAAATGTAATTATTATGCATACCGGGATAGACATTCAAATCCTGCACGATGTTTTCTTTATAATTTTTTTTTATAATTCAATAAAAACACCTTAAAGTTACCTAGAAAGATATAAGATAAATAAATTAATCCAATGAAAATGGGGTAAATTGTATAACAAGAAGGGGAGAGCTTGATAGTTTAAGGACTTACGATTGTAACAGAAAAAAACTGATAAGTGTTTATAAAATCATCAATGTATTAGTTTGTTAATATTAGCCGTTTAATAGATAATGTAAGATTCAGTGCACACGATTTAGGAATTCAAACTAATTTCAAGTTGTATCAGAATAATCACCGGAAACATTTCACTATTAATACCCTCTTGTGGGTACTTTACAATTGTCCTAAAATCAATGAAAACCGCTACATGAACCAGATTTGAATCTTAGAGAAAATATATGGCAACAATTAGAAGTTAGAATATCTTTTTTTATTTTTTTAACAAAAGGTGCTAAAAATAGGTCTGTATGAAGAATTGATCAAAACATTTGACAATTGTTGGGTTGATATCCAACTTCTGCAAAATGAAAAAAATTCTAGAAAATTTATTTCTTAAAATTAATAAATTCAACTTGTCGATGCTAGCATTAAAATGAGAATACACATATTTTTTCTTACCTATTATTTTCTCGATAGCAATGAATTAATCCTTTTATCTATGCTGAGGGAAATGCTTTGTTTTTTACATAAATCAATATATTTATGTCTGCATCTCTATTCCTCTATTTTTATAAGCATATATAAACATGCAAATTTTAGATAGTGTTGATCATAAACACTATTTCTTACAGCTCTAAAATAATCATAGATTGGAATTTTGAAAATCTGCTCAAGGAATTCCCACTTTTTCAGCTGACATTTAGTACCGGGATTTTTATAAAACCTAAGACTGAACTGGCTTTAAAGAGACAAAAACATAAGTTGGAAAGCACTATCTGTATGGAAAATATTTTATTAACATGTAAAACGTAATTATTATGCATACCGGGATATTAGTTCGAGTTCGAGAAAAAAATAACATACAAATAGCCATTCAAATCCTGCAAGATGTTTTTCTTTATAATTTTTTTACAATTCAATAAAAACACCTTAAAGTTACTTGGAAAGATACAAGATAAATAAAGAAATTAATCCAATGAAAATGGGATCAACTATAAAACAAAAAGAGGAAAGCTTGATATTTTAAGGACTTATGGTTGTAACAGAAGAAAACTGATTAGTTTTTATAAAAGCAACAATGTTTTAGTTTGTTAATATTAACCTTTCAATTGATAATGTAAGATTCAGGGCACAATATTTTGGAATGCAAACTAATTTCAAGTTGTATCAGAATAATCACCCGAAACATTCTGCTATTAATACCCGTTTTGTGGGTACTTTAGAATTGTCCTAAAATCAATGAAACCCGCTACATCAACCAGATTTGAATCTTATAGAAAATATATGGCAATAGTTAGAAGTTAGAATATTTTTTTATGTTTTTAACAAGAGGTGCTAAAAATAGGTCTGTATGAAGAATGTATAAAAAATTTGAATATTGTTGGGTTGATATCCAACTTCTGCAATATAAAAATAAATTCTAGAAAAATTTATTTCTTAAAATTAATAAATTAAAATTGTCCCTGATGGCATTAAAATGAGAATCCCCGTATTTCTTCTTATTTAACTTTTTTGTCGATTACAATGAATTAATCATTTTATTCATGCTGATGGAAATTTTATGTATTTTTATGTAACTAAATATATTTTTGTCTTCATCTCTATTCCTCTATTTTAGGAGCATATATAAGCATGCAAATTTAAGATAGTGTTGATCACAAACACTATTTCTTACAGCTCTAAAATAATCGTAAATATGACTTTTGAAAATCTGAGCAAGGTATTTTCACTTTTTCAGCTCACATTTAATACCGGGTGTTTTATAATACCTAAAAATAAATAGTTTTAAAGAAACAAAATTGCAATTTGATAGGCACAGTCTGTATGTAGATCAGTAAATATTTAATTGACATGTAAATTGTAATTATTATTCATACCGGGATATTAGTTCTAGTTCGAGAAAACATAACATACAAATAGCCATTCAAATCATGCATGATGTTTTCTTTATAATTTTATTTACAGTTCAATAAAAACAACTTAAAGTTACTTGAGAAGTTACAAGTAAGATAAATAAAGAAATTCATCCGATGAAAATTTGATCAACTGTCAAACAAGAAGGGAAGAGCTTGATAGTTTAAGGACTTACGATTGTAACAGAAGAAAACTGATTAGTGTTTATAAAAGTAACAATGATTTAGTTTGTTAATATTAGCCTTTTAATAGATAATGTAAGATTCAGTGCACAACATTTTGGAATTCAAACTAATTTCAAGTTGTATCAGATTAATCACCCGAAACACTCAGCTATTAATACCCGCTTGTGGGTACTTTACGATTGTCCTAATATCAATGAAACCTGCTACATGAACCAGATTTGAATCTTACAGAAAATATATGGCAACAGTTAGAAGTTAGAATATGTTTTTTTATGTTTTTAATAAAGGGTGCTAAAAATGGGTCTGTATGAAGAATGGATCAAAACCATTAAATATTGTTGGGTTGATATCCAACTTCTGCAATATTAAAATACTAGAAAAATTATTTGTTAAAATTAATAAATTCCAATTGTTCCTGCTAGCATTTAAATGAGAATCCAAGTATATCTTCTTATTTATTATTTTGTCGATAGCAATGAATTAATTATTTTATTCATGCAGATGGAAATAGCATTTTTTTATATAAATCAATATATTTATGTCTATATCTCTATTCCTCAATTTTTATAAGCATATATTAGAATTCAAATTTAAGATAATGATGGTCATAAACACTCTTTCTTACAGCTCTAAAATAATCGTAGATATGAATTTTGAAAATCTGAGCAAGGTACTTCCACTTTTTCAGCTCACATTTACTACCGGGTTTTTTTTATAAAACTTAAACCTGAACTGGTTTTAAAGAAGCAAAAGCATAAGTTGATAAGGATAATTAATATGTTTGGAGATTTGTAAATATTTAATTGACATGTAAAATGTAATTATTATACATACCGGGATATTAATTCTAGTTGGAGAAAACATAACAGACAAATAGCCATTCAAATCCTGCACGATGCTTTTCTTTATATATTTTTTTTTACAATTCAGTGAAAACAACTTAAAATTACTTGGAAAGATACAAGATAAATAAAGAAATTAATCCAATGGATCAATAGAAAATAGGATTAATTGTAAAACAAGAACGGGTGAGCTTGATAGTTTAAGGACTTACGATTGTAACAAAAGCAAACTGATTAGTGTTTATAAAATCAACAATGTATTAGTTTGTTGATATCAAACTTTTAACATATAATGTAAGATTCAGTGCAAAACATTTAGGAATTCAAACTAATTTCAAGTTGTATCAGAATAATCACCGGAAACATTCCGCTATTGATACCCGTTTGTGGGTACTTTACAATTGACCTAAAATCAATGAAACCCACCACAGTAACGAGAATTGAATTCTACAGCAAATTTATGGCAAAAATTAAAAGTTGGACTATTTTTTTATATGTATTTTTAACTAAAGGTGCTAAAATGTCTCTGTATGAATAATGGATCAAAATTAGTATTAGGAAACATTTGATTATTAGGAAACATTTGATATATGGTGTTTGGAACTGCCTAAAAGTTTCCTTAAAGCGTTTGAAACAGAGAGAATACCCAACAAAATTGTTAACTAAAATTATCATGCTTATATGGTTTCTAAGATTGGGAATTTCTACACTGTAAAGAGCTATATTCTCACCCTATTTTTCGTTATTCATCTAAACATATTCTATGTTATTTAAGTGCTGACCATTACTTACTTCTGTGAAATGTTGTTGTTTTTTTTATAATCAAGTAAAAATACATAAAATTTCCTGTTTTTTTCTTTTAAAATCTAAAATTGAACTAAAAAGCATAGTGCACGTGTTTTGTTATAAACACTACGTTATATAAATTGAAGGGTAATTTTATATAAATTATAATTATTATAATGGTAATTTTAAATAAATTTTTTTTTCTGTCTAAAAAGAAAATGAATGTGTTAAGTTTAATAGTAAATATAACTCTTACGATTTTCAGTTTGGCAATGGTAGAAAATCTCTCAAATTCATTTCAGTTATACTGAAACTCTATTTAGAAGCATTGTAGGAAACATTACCATATACAATTTAACTCTGAATTTTAATGGGTTGTTATTTATTATAAAACTGACTAAAGCACAAGCGTGAAAAAATTAGGCAAGTTTTTAAACACTTTTTCAGTGATTCAAGAGAAACACAATTGATTTTATTTAAGTTTCTTTACCGCAATATAAGATTTGCCAGAATACTGATTAGAAACATATTCTTCCTTAGTATTCGCCAAAGGTCTTCTGTGATTATATTCTTTCTCATGTCAGATTTTTTTACTGTGTTACGTAATATCTTACCCTTACTAAAGCGTGAACAAAAGCATAGTAAAATATCGATGCTGAGTGAATAAAATTTCATCTGACAAATGGAGTGGAGTAGAACTTTCTGTTCTGTTTTCTATTCCAATACAGATTTATACTTTTTCATTTTTTACAAAAATTTGAATAAAAAAGAGTCTTTGTAACGTGAGGCAAAAATTCACAGCCAAACTTATTTTTCTTATGATCGATACCACCATCTGAATTTGAATATATTTTTATCCAATTTTGGCAAATAGTATACATGATTCCTTCTCTCAAATTTCAAGCTAAGATGAATTTCCAAAAACAGATCGGATGAAAATGTAATTTTGTTATACTTAAGTTAGAATTAACTGTTAAATATATAGTTGATTTAGTTTCAAATTCGAGGACTCTATCGTCGACGAACATAGCCCAAATTTATAGGTCATTATTCAGCCTTTATAGGCGAGTTTCATGATCTTTTTTTAGGAAATAACGTTTTGGAGCTCTGCTCATTTTTCATTTTTATGTCTTTTGTAATTAGTATTTAAATATTTTGCAAAATGTTTCTAGTTTAAAATTGTGTTTTCTAATATATTGGATTTTGCAGTATAGAACAATGGATACCAGAACTAAAGTTTAGTACTCAAACTTTAGATTTGGTATCCATAAATATGTGAATACCATTTTAGGTGTAAATAGTAATGACAATGTTTTGCATTTTGGCTAGTGATTATTGTATTGGCATGAGTTTGGTTTGCTTTATTTATGCCATTGTTTATACATATTGCTTTGTATGATTGTGATTTTATAGTTGTACTTTACTGGTCTTGTTTAATTTTTACAAAATACTTTTTTGTTTGCAAAATACTTGTTTAATTCTAATTTTTTAATTTTAATTTTAATTTTTTGTTTACAAAAAATTGTTTAATTTTAATTTTTACAGTTTTCACATTCTTTGCTCTCGCTGGTTTGGGGGGATTATGTTCTGCAAGGCAACCATAAAGCTTTTGGTTTTTTGCAATAATGAGAATTAAATTACGTTTTTATGTTCAATTGTCATTAAATAACAATTAGACCTTATATGTTTGAAAATTACTTTAACTTTAAATTTTTACATGCATATTTGTATTATTTTATCTGTAGACTAGAAATACATTTAGAAACAAAACACTTTAATAATATATACTAAATTAAGGACATAGGTTATTACATTACTAATTTATTTCTCTTGTCAATTGAAAGACATTAACACTAATTTCTAGTCAGAAGTTCATAAATTTACTAAGATTTTGTATTGTTCGTTTCTTTTTAAAAACTTTCATTATTGGAATCTGTAATTCTTACGGAATTGCAATGATTGCTAAAATTATAATTTTCAGTCTTGCAATAGGAAATGTCATCTCTAGTATTGGTATCAATTTTTTCATTTATAATAAAAAAGACCAATTATTAATGTAAGTGTTTAATAAAACCTGTTGTAAAGGATTCAGCAGAAACATAGGCACTGACAGAAAAAAAAGAAACCTTGAAAGAAAAATTTAAAAGAAAAATATTTTAGTGGTATCCAAGAAAATGGTGTATTGAGAGAAAGGAAAAATATATTGAATTATACAGAATTTATAAAATTCCAGATATAGTTAATTTAATCAACATTTACAGTTTAAGTTTGGCTAGACATATAATCAGATTGAATGACTACAGATCCACAAGTAAAAGAGTTTCTTTCTAAACCACTAGGCACTCGTAAAAGAGGACGACCAAAAAATCAGATACTTTTGAGAATGACGTGAAGGCTTTAAAAATTATTAATTAAATTAAATTAAATTATTATCCAGTAAGAAAGACAGGTTTCGTTTGGTTTGGAGTGCTGTGGTTTACTTTTTCAACACTAGAGATAATGATACCGGGACCTACAGTTTAATGTCGACTCCGAACGGCTACGAACATCCATGTTCCAGTGGGATTCGGACTCCGGTTCCGAAGGCCAGCATTCTAACCATTCGGCCAACGTTAGGCAAGAAATTTAGGACTACTTGGTGTTGAATTCTGGAGAAGGTCTAGGGACAATCAAGTGCTTTCTTACTCGAGAAGAAGTAGCTAAATAGATATAAACTCCTTTTTCACACGAAATTATTATCTTATGCAATTACTATATATATTATTTTTCGAGAAATTGAAAAAAATACTTCTAATTAAACTTTTCTAGAGTTTAAAATGACAAGTAAAATGCCAGTTTTCAGTTATTTGTATATCTCATATAAAAAATTTCAAATCATCATATATTAAAAAAAAAACTAAACCGACTTTCCGAAAAGTTTTTTTTAAGGGAGACTTGGATATAATCCAAAACCAAATTTCGCATTATTGAATTACAAGTTAAACCATTCATATATAAAATTATTAAAAGCTATGGCGTAGAATGACACATGATAGGGCATTGAATTTCAGTGTAATTCTTTAAAATTCTTCTGTTTGCTTAGATTGTTGTAGTGGTTTGGATTCCACCTTAAGCGATACATTCTGATCTAATGTACACTCGTGCAGTATAAAAATTATAGTTGCTCTACAAACCAAAAGAAAAGGAGGGGAATAACTTTTACATCACTTATTACAACCTCCTGCTCTAGTTTTATTTTAATATATGTTGATTATTTAAATAATCAGATGAAAAGCATTATGTAGCAATGGTTATAAAACAAAAATTTAATCTATCCAGAAACTTAATATATCATTTGAGTTAAAAAAAACTAGTAATTTTTTTTCTTATTCTGCTAAAAAACCAATATCAAGATTAAGTTCACCTTACTTGTATCAGTATTCTTTCAAAAAGTTTTCAATTATTTGGGTCATTAAACTTTAAAAATCTTAATATCAAAATATCCTTAAAAAAGGTTTTTTCATTAGTTCGATTATGTATTAATAAAAGTACAAAATAATCTATCAAAATTCTTCAAAGATGAATCTTTATCATTTTTTTAAAAAAGTGATTAAATAATTTTATAAAACCTACAGAGCAATCTTTCATAAATGGTGCATTAACTCTGTCATATTTAGCTTAATAGATTGAGATTGATGCTGAGTTCAGTGACGTGTGTGATATGGATGGTTTTAATGGCTTTCACATATTTTTTTCATTAATTTTTTTTATATTTTTATTAGTAGGAGAAGTTGTAAATGCTGTAGAGATATCAACAGACGATATCGATTCAATTAATTAAAGGCAATGAGAAAAATTCGTATTAATTTTCCCTAAAAATATCATAACTCTTTGGTCTTGTGTTATATCAACCCTAACAGTTCTCGATACTAATTCAAAACTGCTCAATAAAAAAACTGCTGACTTATCTTCAGAAGTTTTGCAAAAATCCAAATTTCTAAATCAACGTTTCCCATGATCGCATTTGTATATGTATGAAATGTGTACAGAGCTGTTTGCACATTTTTTAGACGATTTTGGTTAGAAGTATCAAAAAATCTTTTGTTGTAAAATAAATAACTGCAATTCTACTATGTTTTTAAAAGTCAAAATTATGGTTTGCTGCCTGAGATGTTTGTTTTTATTCAAAATGGCCTTTTTAACGAAGGAGTGGTTCGAAGGCTAATATTTATGCCTTTTCTAAAGACAAGTATCGATATTCCGTTATCCCAAAACGATGTGATAGACATGGTTTTGTGATATCTAAAAGGTCGATAGGTAATATGGTAAAAAAAAAGGAAAAAAATGTCAAATTGGAGCCTCAAGTGGGACAAGAATTCCTAAGAAGTATACAAGGAAAAAACGAATATCTTCAACTATTGCAAAGGTACGTCCTTTAATGTTGAAAGAAAATCTCTCTAATCAAAGAACAGTTGTAAAATCAGTAAAATGATCAGTGTCCACTGTAAACAAAATGACAATCGTTGATTTAAATCTTAAGAAATTAAAAAAAAACTCAATGTGCATCGTCTTTCTCTAAAGCATATCGCTGAACTCAGGATACACTGCAGAAATCTGTATTAAAAACATTTATCCAAATAAAAATGGAAAAAAATGTCCCAATAGATGAATCATGGGTGTATTTAAATGACTGCAACAAAAAAAGAGCCATTTATTATCGTAAAAGAGGAGAAAAAATCTAAGTACATGGTTCAAAGAATCAAAATAAAGTTTTTCTAAGGGATACATTATTGTTGCTGGTTTTTCATATAATGGCAAGTTAAAAAATAAAGAGTGTTGAGAAAAATGTCAATATTAACTCCAAATACTATCATAAACATATTTTTGCCAATTTTTTTTATTGAAATACCATTGTTTACCAGCAGTGCTATCAATATGTGAATCTCCATCAAGACAAGGCTAGCCGTCACACATCAAAATCCACTGTAAATTTCCTAAAAGAAATGTAACAAAAAACCAGTATCAAGGCCATACCCTTCATTGATATCGCTACTAAATCTCACGATGTATTTCTATGGATTTTTGGACTTTCGAACTTTTAAAATCCGGATTATCCAAACGTCGTCCCACAACCCTTACAGGCCTCTGGATAGCAGTTCAGCAGTTCAGGAGGAATGGGTTAGAATACCTCTTCTGACACTTATAAAGTCATTATTATCCTGAAAATTATGGTTTCGCAAGATAGTGTAGATAAAGGGTTATCAAATTGAACATTTCAAATACAAAACTTTTACGCAATTTAGTTTTGTGACTATAATATATATCGTCTAAAAATGTGTGAACAGCCTATATATTATATGAAGCAGTATTTTAAACTAAAACTAACCGACTTAGTAATATGATATTAGTACATATTATTTCCCAGACTTACTGGACAATTAGAAGACCTAATCGTACTCAAGCTTTGGCTCCATTAAAAGGAAGCAAAGTGTAACGATGTGGAACTTTAAATTTCTTAGAATAGAATTGAATGGGTCAAAAAAACTGTCTTTATAAGACAAGAGATCAGCATTGAATGCCCAATAAAAATACATCTTTCAAAGTATTTCACACCCATTAGTGAGAGATAATGCTGTTTCATTCCCATGAAACTTTGATTATTCAGCTTTTTTCGGGAGTCGAGAGTGAACCTTCATCATTTAAGTTAGTTCAAAAGCACAAAAGAAATAATTTAGTTGTTGGAGAAGTGACACTATTTACTGGGATAGTCCACAAATGTGGGCAGTGATTATAAGAATATTAAGACTTATATAAGAATTATTATTTACTCTAGAGTTAATTTTGGGAGACGTACATGATTGTTTCAGGTTTTTCAAATAATAACAAGTTAAAAAATAAAGAGTGTTGAGAAAAATGTCAATATTAACTCCAAATACTATCATAAACATATTTTTGCCAATTTTTTTTATTGAAATACCATTGTTTACCAGCAGTGCTATCAATATGTGAATCTCCATCAAGACAAGGCTAGCCGTCACACATCAAAATCCACTGTAAATTTCCTAAAAGAAATGTAACAAAAAACCAGTATCAAGGCCATACCCTTCATTGATATCGCTACTAAATCTCACGATGTATTTCTATGGATTTTTGGACTTTCGAACTTTTAAAATCCGGATTATCCAAACGTCGTCCCACAACCCTTACAGGACTCTGGAATGCAGTTCAGGAGGAATAGGATAGAATACCTCTTATGACACTTATAAAGCAATTATTATACTGAAAATTATGGTCGCAAGATAGTTAAAAATAAGGGCTATCAAATAGAACATTTCAATACAAAAATTTTAAGCAATTTAGTTTTGTGACTATAGTATATATCGTCTAAAAATGTGTGAACAGCCTATATATTATATGAAGCAGTATTTTAAACTAAAACTAACCGACTTAGTAATATGATATTAGTATATATTATTTCCCAGACTTACTGGACAATTAGAAGTCCTAATCGTTCTCAAGCTTTGGCTCCATTAAAAGGAAACAAAGTGTAACGATGTGGAACTTTAAATTTCTTAGAATAGAATTGAATGGGTCAAAAAACTGTCTTTATAAGACAAGAGATCAGCATTGAATGCCCAATAAAAATACATCTTTCAAAGTATTTCACACCCATTAGTGAGAGATAATGCTGTTTCATTCCCATGAAACTTTGATTATTCAGCTTTTTTCGGGAGTCGAGAGTGAACCTTCATCATTTAAGTTAGTTCAAAAGCACAAAAGAAATAATTTAGTTGTTGGAGAAGTGACACTATTTACTGGGATAGTCCACAAATGTGGGCAGTGATTATAAGAATATTAAGACTTATATAAGAATTATTATTTACTCTAGATTTAATTTTGGGAGACGAGTAAAAGAATTTTAGCCTGCGAACACCCCTTTAAATCTGACATTTTACAGCTGGGAAATTAGGTATTAAAGAATAAGAAGGGGAAAAAGAAGAAGTCTAGATAGATGTTTTAGGTGTAATAATTTTTATATTTTTACACACACACACACACACACACATACATATATATATATATATATATATATATATATATATATATATATATATATATATATATATATATATATATATATATATATACATATATATATATATATATATATGTATATATATATATATATATATATATATATATATATATATATATATATATATATATATATATATATATATATATATATATATATATATATATATATATATGTATACACATGCATACATAAATACACACACACACACACACACATATATATATATATATATATATATATATTTGGGTAGGGAAAGACAAAGTACAAACTATCTATTTATGTGTAATATGCATATACATAATGTTTCTTTTCATTTTTATCTCCTCGAACATAGCGCATTGCCACAACATACTTCTTTCTGTTGCCTGTCACCATGATATTACTTTGGTTGAATGATTGATCACATTTACAGCATAGATGTTATCGAGATAAAAGCCTTTTGATTATATTTGTTAAACCTGCCTCGGACAAAGATATTCTATAATGTACTATAAACAAAATGTTCTGAATAAATAATAAAAAAGGCATATTTATGTGAAACCATATTTTATATGGTTGTATATTGTTGAACGTACTTAAGTGTATAAAGTGATGAATGTTGAATTATTCAGATAAAAATATTTTTAAACCACCCTTTCACTTTGAAACATTTATTATAAATACTATACAAATACACTTTTAGATGATAAACACATGTCATACACAAATTCCAGTATTCAATTCTTACATGTTCAATTAAATTATATCTATATTTGTTAATATATTTGACTTTTAACTACATCATTTTGAACTAACATATTTTTAACCAATGTTCGACTAAACAGTACTTTTGCCGATTCTGGGCCAAATAAATTAAATAAGAGCTATCTTCCTCATGAATATGTGTCTAAAAGTTTACAAGACATGATATATAGAACCTATTATCATTTTATATGTAATTTGCATGGACATATTTTTTTATTCATTTTTCTGTCATTCAAAATCCCGCAATGTCATCTCATACTTCTACTTCCCTGTCACCATAAGTCTAGTTTGATTAAATGATTGATCACATTTACAATGATATTTTAGTCTGATAAAAGACTTTTAATTATATTTGCTTATGCCATTTCAAATTGAGATATTCTGTTCGCTACAAACAAAATGTTCTGAATAAATATTAATAGACATTTTTGTACAAAATTATATTTTTTAACCCGCGAGTACGAGCACCGGGCCTCTGACGACCGGAAGTTATAAAAAATTCCACATAAAATCACCCAATTGAAATAAACTTTCCAAATTTTCAGTAGCTGTCTTATAGGTCTTCTTGACCTCAATAACATGCTTTTTTGCAGTTTTCTTTAAATATTTTTCTCAGAAAAAGATAATTTCAATTTATTTGGGCTCCAAAGCTCCAGAGAAATGTAAAATGTGCAATGCATTTTTACATTTTTTAGTATTTGTGATCGGAGCAAAGATGTTGGAAAAAAAATACATCGTTATTTGATTAAAATGATGAAATAAAAATATGAAATATTATGACAGAATCTACGCTTTTAACTTATGTGCATCTTATAAGCTTTCGGAATGCTAATAAAAATAGACCTACAGCCCAAAACTTTTAAAAATTAATATTTCAAATAATCCGAAATATATATTAAACTTTTAATAAAGTAATTTTTCGTAATCCAAATTTTCTGTTCATCACCAAAAGCAATCTAGTTTGTATTTGGCTAAGAAAAGCTGCACTGGGCCTCCGAGACCCGATGTGCGTTCTCGTGTAACTCCGGGAAGCACGCGTCCTCGCAAATTAATGTTAATACTCATTTAGAGGTACTTATTGAGTAATTAATGCTAAATTATTCAGAAATTTAATTTTTTTTAAATCCCCTTCTCATGTTGAAAAAATATTTATAAATATTATACAAATACACTTCTATATAATACAGTGTGTTCATAATTGAACTTATCTCTTTAAAATTTGTCAACAGTAGAAGCTATTATTCAGAAAGCTATAAAATGTTGATCAGAACATAATAAAGTAACGGGAATTCGTTTGAGCAAATAAAACAAAAAATTCAAAATTTCACAACCAGAGAACATTTTTTAATGAATTACACATTCATCCAAGATTTACTCTGGTTAAAACATTATTACTGTAAGACATATTCAGTATGACGGTCATCATTTTCAGCTACCATTTGAAACCGTAAGACAGCATGTTTTACAGTTGACCACCGTGTGTCAGGAGAAATTCCATCTTTCAGATCAGGTGTACTTCTTGGTTTATCAACATTGACCAGATGTTTCAAATGCATCTCAAAGCCAAAAGTCTCACAAGGTCTGGGCATAATTCGGGATGTCTATGTCCCCAAGCACGGCTGATGACACATTCTTCGGTAAAGTGATTTTTGAGAACGTTCTTAACAGGAAATGTAATATGTACAGGACATCCAAGTAGGCGTTTGGCTTTGATAAACAAAACATGGTTAGAAATCCGCAATATGTTCTCCTGAACACATTGTGGCCAATTGTACAACATGGTAGCTTACAATTTTAAATGGTAGCTCTAAATGATAGCCGTCATATTGAACATATATTGCGGTAATATTTTTTTTAACTACAGAATTTGTTGGCTCAATGTATAATTATCAAAAACTAGCCTCTGATGCTGAAACTCTGAACTATTTTTTTATTCATTCAAAAATGTTCTTATTATGTTCTGCACAACATTTCATAACTTTTAGAACAATAGAATATCTATTGAAGACAAACTTAATATAAGAAAATATAATTTTTTACAGACTGTATATATATATATATATATATATATATATATATATATATATATATATATATATATATATATATATATATATATATATATATATATATATATATATATATATATATATATATATATATATATATATATATATATATATATATATATATATATATATATATATATATATGTGTATATATATATATGTATATATATATATATATATAAATATATATATATATATATATATATATATATATATATATATATTATATATATATATGTATATATATATATATATATATATATATATATATATATATATATATATATATATATATATATATATATATATATATATATATATATATATATATATATATATATATATATATATATATATATATATATATATATATATATATATATATATGTATATATATATATATATATATATATATATATATATATATATATATATATATATTTGTGTGTGTGCATTAGTAAAAATATATTATCTTTAACAAATTAGTTATATTAATACTTTTTAACGCACAGCCAATATTTATAGAGAAATTCTATCGCAGACATTTATGTAATATATTTATTATACGAAAAAGTAAACGATAAAAAACTAAATCTTTATTTTATCAGTTTTTCTCAATCTTTGTCGTTCTTATAAGATTGGAAATATCCCATATAATAAGTATTGCACACTTGAATTTTTTTATGACAGTAAATGATCTATTAGTGCTTAATGCTAACAAAACTTACTTATAGAGCTGATTATATTTGAACACTCGCCTATAAGAACTCTTTAATAATCTGTCACAATGCTGCATGATGACAAACTGTCAGTGGATGAAAAAAAGTAATGTTTCTATAGACTCTTAGCGAGAGCTCTAGAAAATTAATAGCTTAATTGCTTGTAGGCGTTACACTAGCTTTGTCAAATTTATTTTTACACATTAAGACTTATTTTCTGGTTTCCAGAGGAGTTAACGGATATCAGTTTAAGTTTTGTCGATTTTTCCGGTATTAAATCTCTCACTTGCTTGTATTTTCATAAGCATTTCAAGATCAGTATTATTATATCGATCAATATTTTGTAATCAATATTTGTTATCAATATTGTTATCGATATATATTGTTATTGTTATTATATTAGTTTTGTTATTAATAATAATATTTTTATCAAAATCAATTAATTATGTTATCCATATTTTATTATTATTATTTTGTTAATATATCAATATATTTGTCAATTCACAAAATAAAAAAAAAATTCTTTAATTTTAAAATAGAAAGTATTAATTGCTATATGTTTTACTTTTAAAAATGCCATATTTATTCATTTTCTGTACACAGTATCTTACTGGTGTAAACAACTTGTGTAGCAATTTATTTTAAATAATATTATCCCACTATCTCAAGTGTCAGAAAATGTATAGATTTAATAAATAAGCATTTATTATTCAAAGTATTAAAAGAGAACAAGAGGAATAATTTCTGTAACTAGTTAAAAAAAATTGAGTAAATTGAATAATTTCTTATAACTAGTAAGAAAGTATTATTTTTAATAATTCTATGTATCCTCGGTTACACTGTACACAATTTCTAACTATTATAAGCAATATTTGTAGAAATTTATTTATCAATGTATTAATTAAAATATGTTTTATTTTTAAAAATGCCATATTTCCTCTTCTTTCGCTGAACACAGTATTTTACTGGTGTAAACAACTGGTGTAGCAATTTATTTTAAATCATATAACACTATCTCGAGTGTCAGAAAAGGTATAGATTTAATAAACAAGTATTTATTATTCAAGTTATTAAAAAAGAACAAGAGGAATAATTTCTGTAACTAGTTCAAAAAATTGAGTAAAAT
The DNA here is from genome assembly GCA_032207245.1 of Pardosa pseudoannulata. Lineage (NCBI taxonomy): Eukaryota > Metazoa > Arthropoda > Arachnida > Araneae > Lycosidae > Pardosa > Pardosa pseudoannulata. The sequence goes on from CM063508.1 coordinate 161,209,721, forward strand.
GAATAATTTCTCATAACTAGTTGGAAAGTATTATTTTTAATAATGCTATGTATCCTTTGTTTCACTGTACACGATTTCTAACTCTTTTAAACAATCGGTGTAGCAATTTATTTATCAAAGTATTAATTAAAATATGTTTTAATTTTAAAAATGCCATATTTCTTCTTCTTTCGCTGAATACAGTATTTTACTGGTGTAAACAACTGGTGTAGCAATATATTTTAAATCACATCCCACTATCTCGAGTGTCAGAAAATGTATAGAATTAATAAATAAGTATTAATTATTCAAAGTATTAAAAAAGAACAAGGGGAATAATTTCTGTAATTAGTTAAAAAAGTTGAGTAAAATAAATAATTTCTCATAACTAGTAAGAAAATATTATTTTTAATAATGCTATGTATACTTTATTTCACTGTACACAATTTCTAACTGATGTAAACAATCGGTGTAGCAATTTAATATCAAAGTATTAATTAAAATATGTTTTATTTTTAAAAATGCCATATTTCCTCTTCTTTCACTGTACACAGTATTTTACTGGTGTAAACAACTGGTGTAACAATTTAATTTAAATCATATCGTACTATCTCGAGTGTCAGAAAAGGTATAGATTTAATAAACAAGTTTTTATTATTCAAGGCATTAAAAAAGAACAAGAGGAATAATTTCTGTAACTAGTTCAAAAAATGGATTAAAATAAATAATAATTTCTCATAACTAGTTATAAAGTATAATTTTTAATAATTCTAAGTATCTCCGGTTTCACTGTACACAAATTTAAACTGTTATAAACAATCGGTGTAGCATTTTATTTATCAAAGTATAAATTAAAATATGTTTTATTTTTAAAAATGCCATATTTCCTCATTTAGCTTTATACATTATCTTACTGGTGTAAACAACTGGTGTAGCAATTTATTTTATATCATATTATCCCACTATCTCGAGTGTCAGAAAATGTATAAAATTAATAAATAAGTATTTATTATTCAAGGTATTAAAAAAGAACAAGAGGAATAATTTCTGTATCTAGTTCAAAAAATTGAGTAAAATGAATAATTTCTCATAACTAGTAAGAAAGATTTTTTTTTTAATTATTCTATGTATCCTTTGTTTCACTGTACACGTTCTAACTGGTGTAAACAATCGGTGTAACAATTTATTTATCAAAGTATTAAATAAAATATGTTTTATTTTTAAAAATGCAATATTTCCTCTTTCGCTGTACACAGTATTTTACTGGTGTAAACAACTGGCGTAGCAATTTATTTTAAATCATATTCCACTATCTCGAGTGTCATAAAAGGTATAGATTTAATAAACAAGCATTTATTATTCAAGGCATTAAAAAAGAACACGAGGAATAATTTCTGTAACTAGTTCCAAAAGTTGAGTAAAATAAATAATTTCTTATAACTAGTAAGAAACTATTATTTTTAATAATGCTATGTATTCTTTGTTTCACTGTACACGATTTATAACTGATGTAAACAATCGGTGCAACAATTTATATGATAACACATTATTCCTCTAACTCAAGTTTAAAAAATGGTACAGATTTTAAAAAATAATATTTTATTTCATGACAAAAAATACAAAATAAAAAATAAATAATTTATGTATCTAGTTCAAGAAAATAGAAGAAAATGAATGATTTCTATGAATAGTTGGAAACTTATTGTTTATGGGGACCCCATATGGTTCGACAATTCTTAACCCATCAACCGACCACCCTCCCCACCTTTTTCCCTTTCAAAACAGTCACCCTTTTCATAAATTCCAGACGGAACTTTCCGTACCATACTAGAGTTGCCGGTTTAAAAGTTGTCAGGCTACTTTTAAGTTATTTTCCCTGCAAGGAAAAGGAGTTCCGTTACGCAAAATTAGTGTCTTTCATTTATTATCGCTTTGCAATATTTTTTTTTGCTTAAAAGTGTGTTATACGAGTGCGAACGAGAAGGGGTCGACAGGTCCGTTTTCGAACAGGAATTAGCTGTCGAACCCCCGTCGACTCTTCCGTTCAGTGGGTTAACGAAGTATCCGCAGGGATCACATCATATATAAAACCATGCTCGGAAGAGATTCACTCAGTGCAGTGAAAATAAAACAACTAGTTCTAGACACAGGCATTTATTTCAGATAGTATAAGGAAAACAATAAATAAACATCATCATAAACACACATCAGCATCCTCGATGAAACTGAGCTTCGGCACATTGACTCTTATACAGTCAGACAACATATACAGATATTTGAATATTTACAAAGATGACATGTTGCCACAAATAAAACTACGATAATTATAAAACTTTACAAATATCAATACAGATGAATGAATTCATGTTACAATATGTAAAAATTCATGACAATATTTAAATTATATAAAAGACACTATTTAAAAGACTGAACATTACGTCAATGGCCTTAATCAGAAATGATGCGTATGAAGTCAATCTTTGGCATATTGCGTGATCACCACATGTTAATTATCTTTATCCACATGTCCATATATTTTCTTTATCACTGTACGTAATTTCTTACTGGTGTAAATAACCATTGTAATAATTTATTCCAAAAAACATTATTTCTCTAACTCGTGTAAAAAATGTACAGATTTAATATATTAGTATTTATTTTTCACTGCAAAAAAAAACGGATTATTTCTTTAATTATTTCAAGAAGAATAAAATTAATAATTCATGTAACTAGTTAAAAAAAATAAATGTTTTCTACAACTAGTTTAACCAGGGGAGAACTCTTGAATGTAAAAACCTATCCTCATAATCATCGGTATGATGGATAATCGGCAGATGTTTATATAGATATTCGTTTAAAATATTATGTAATCTTTATATTAAATTTACTTATGTAAAAAAAGATTATATATTACTTATGTTAAATTTACTTATGTAAAAAAAGATTATATTTCACTAAAAGCATTTAGTTTGAAAACATATCTTCCTTTTGACCTCTCATTTTTGAGGGAGACCGTTAAATTACATTAGGAATTATTCTGCAAAAAAATAAGTATATGAATGTTATTTTTTATACTACTTAATCACAAATACGAATGTAAATGTGGAAGAATGTCAGCAAAGCTTCGATTAATCCGCGGTAACTCAGTCGGCAAAGGCATCGATCTCGTAACAGAAGGGATATATATATATATATATATATATATATATATATATATATATATATATATATATATATATATATATATATATATATATATATATATATATATATATATATATATATATATATGTATATATATATATATGTATGTACGTATGTATGTATGTATGTATGTATATATATATATATATATATATATATATATATATATATATATATATATGTATGTATGTACGTATATATATATATATATATATATATATATATATATATATATATATATATATATATATATATATATTATACCTCCGGTGTGTATGTGTGTGTAACTACAGAGAGAGATTGAGATAATAGAGGACAGATATTTAAATCTTTTGAAATGATATAAATATAATAAAAGGTAAAAATTAGTGCAGCAATTTAATTATTTAATTCAAATACTGTAGTTATCAATGAAACAAATGCAGTGTGTATAATTTACCCTTTGTAAGTCATACTAATCAAAAAGTTCACTTCGTTTAACATTTAAAAGCATTTAATATGGATCTTTTAGTCTGTGTCATTTATACTTTTTTAACCATCAGTCAGCGGTGCACTGGTGAATCGAAAGAAGAATTTTGTAATTAATCATATGACAATTGGAAAAAGTCAGATGTTCACTATGAAATTTTTCTCCTATTGTTCGGGTTCATTGCTCTCCTTCTGTAATTCATCTCCCAACAAACCCTTTTTCAAAAAGCTCGATCGAACTGCCTCCAATGTCTGTAAAATGGACGTGAAAGGGATTATGGATTTGACTGCAGTCATACATTGGATTCGACATTGGAAAACTTTTCTGGAGCATGGAGACAATTACAATAGTATTAAGATTAAGAAGGTACAAGATTTATACTTTTCGACAATAATAAGCTTTATTGTTGGTAATTGAATATTTAAAAAATCAATTATTAGTTTTATGACTATTAGTTTTAAACTATTAGTTTTATGATATATCAATCAATTTAAGTTAAAATAAATCCCCTTAATACAAAAGTATTTGTGGAGATGTATATTATTTTTAATAAAGTCATATATCTTATTTTTCACTATACACAATCTCTGACTGGTGTAGTTATATTTTAATATCACCTTTAACCCTTAATATGGCTAAATCCGCTACACCGGACATGTATATTTATAAATACTATATAACATAATTATCAGTGTTCGCCACAGCCGACATTAATTATCTCAAAAATGGAAAATGATATATATTATTGTTTATTTTACAGAGATCCTAATGTCTATACAGACATGGGAAAACAACAAAAATTAATATTAAAAAATATTTGAAAAAACATCTTGGCAAATGAAGGGTTAAGGTGTTTTTCTAAGATTTACGATTGTGTCATCCCCGGATATTTATGTGAAATAATTCTGTCAATTTAAAGCAATAATTCACATTTTAATCAATATAGAACTATAACCAAGGTTATTTTCAATATTTCAAAATGTACTAAATTGATTTACTTGGACTAAAGTATATTCTCACCCTCCCCCCCAATAAAAGTCGAAAGGAAATTATATACGTAAATTATGTATATAAATCAATTTGGGATATTCAAACATATTGAAGTTTCAAGAGAAAATTTTTAAGTATCTACCATTTTATATTTCAAACATATGTATGTATTTTTAATTTCAATATATTCAGATTCTGAAATCAAGTAACTGTTTAAAATTCGAGATTTACATTCATTTAAAAGGCTTACATTTATTTTAAATTCAATACGAGTGGAGGAATATGTACTCAGATTTAATATCGGATTAATATGAAATTATGTATGTAAATGAATTTGGGATATTCAAATATATTGAATCTTGAAGAGAAATATTTTAAGTAGCGATCGTTCTATTTTTCAAACATATGTATGTATTTTTAATTTCAATATATTCAGATTCTGAAATCAAGTAACTGCTTAAAATTCGATATTTACATTCATTTAAAATGCTTACATTTATTTTAAATTGAATACGAGTGGAGGAATATGTATTCAGATTTAATATCGGATTAATATGAAATTATGTATGTAAATGAATTTGGGATATTCAGAAATATCGAATCTAGAAGAGAAGAATTTTAAGTAGCGATCGTACTTCATTTCAAACATATGTATGTATTTTTAATTTCAATATATTGAGATTCTGAAATCAAGTAACTGTTTAAAAATCAAGATTTACATTCATTTAAAAGGCTTACATTTATTTTAAATTGAATACGAGTGGAGAAATATGTACTCAGATTATATGAATCGGATATGTATATATATGTATATATATGGATATGTATGTATATGTATATGTATATATATGGATATGTATCGGATTAATATGAAAATATTTATGTAAATGATTGTAGGATATTTAAATATATTGATTCTTGAAGAGAAATATTTTAAGTAGCGATCGCTCTATATTTCAAACCTATGTATGTATTTTTAATTTCAATATATTCAGATTCTGAAATCAAGTAACGGCTTAAAGTTCGAGATTTACATTCATTTAAAAGGCTTACCTTTATTTTAAATTGAATACGAGTGGAGGAATATGTACTCAGATTTAATATTGGATTAATAATGTAACCTGTTCACATAAAAAATATGAAGAAAGCTGAATTTTAACATAAAAGAAAGAAAGCTCATAATCTAAGTCCACATTACACATTTTTCTTTATGCTGCATAAAGCAGACAATGCATTTAAAAGTTTTCCCCTACTTTTTTCCAACCTCTCAACCAAATGCAGCTCCGTGGATGTACGGAGGAAAAGTTAATTGCTCGTGTCAAAAGTGGCGACAGTTTTTTATCGCAGATATTCCCTGTTATTATTCCCTTTTCCCCCCTTCCCATTCATTACAGTCCCCGCTTAGATCCCCATTTGCCTCGCATATGGGCAGGGAAAAAAATTCCCTTGCTTTGTACCTTTTAAGGGAGTTTAACGACTCGTAGAAGATAGGGTTATATGATACGGAAGTAGCAATGGATCCTGTTTCGTGCCTGCTCTCGAAAGAATCGTGGATATTAAAATTTAATTACGCTGAGGTAATTACAGCGTGAGAAAAGCATCGCTGAAGAAGTGAAATAAACACGGGGGAGTTATCCAAAGAATCTAAGCAATGTGCGAACTTTTTGTTGTTGCTGCTTCTAGCAGTTTTCCATGTATATCGTTTACTTTGAAATCCACTTGCCTTCTTTTTACTTTGTGAAATGACTCCCAAGTAGAAATTATTTTAAAAGCAGTGCTTAAAAACAAGAATTCTTTTTATATATAAATAAGATGAAACCTTCCAACAACTATGCAATGTTTACCAGTATAACCAATTATATGTATTTAATAGCTAACAAAACTAGATATTTTAACTGAACAAAATTACTCGATGACAAGGCTAATTAATTTAATATCGCAATACTAAAATTCACATGAAAGGATAATACTGTAGTAAAATTTGTATTAACCTTACTTGTTTGTATTCCCAGTTATTTCTAAATAAGAAAAGATTTTTTTAAAAATACTTGGTTATAATCATTTTCAAAATTTCTATACCACTTTTAAGGATTTTCTGTAGTTAAAATGTTTTAATATTAACTTATTTTATACTATATTAATTTAAAGTATTTTGGTGTAAATTGTATATAAATATCGTAATAAGAAAAAGTCTCTATATATTAAGACATATTGAACTGAATTAATATTACCAGATTGGTAACACTACTAATAACGAAATAAGAAAAAATATTTGTTGATCATATGAATGTAATATGTAATTTTGACAATATTTTACAACATACTGATATGTTATCTACAATAACAAAGCTTGATTAGATATATTTTTTATTCCTAAAAATAATTTAGCATCTCAAAGTACATGCTCAAGAGTAATGGGCAATTTGTTACCATTGACAAAAAAAATATATATTAATCACTTGACATAAATCTTAAGTAATTTTTCCAACGATAAACCTGTTAGAAATATAATAAAAGAAAAAGAGTGAGTAGCTAAAAAATATTTACATCTGAGGGCCATACTGAAATTTTAGAGATATGGCTAAACAGTATCTCACCCAAATTACCAAATCTTAGTAGTGGTTAATGTAATTTCATCACATATATGTCTCTTTTGTAGGTCTTTTGTTATATATATATATATATATATATATATATATATATATATATATATATATATATATATATATATATATATATATATGTATGTATGTATTAACGACTCGTAGAAAAAAGGGTTATATGATACGGAAGTAGCAATGGATCCTGTTTAAGTGCCTGCTCTCGAAAGAATCGTGGATATTAAAATTTAATTACGCTGAGGTAATTACAGCGTGAGAAAAGCATCACTGTAGAAGTGAAATAAACACGGGAGAGTTTTCCGAAGAATCTAAGCAATGTGTGAACTTTTTGTTGTTGCTGCTTCTAGCAGTTTTCCATGTATATCGTTTACTTTGAAATCCACTTGCCTTCTTTTTACTTTGTGAAATGACTCCCAAGTAGAAATTATTTTAAAAGCAGTGCTTAAAAACAAGAATTTTTTTATATATAAATAAGATAAAACTCTTCCAACAGCTAAACAATGTTTACCGGTATAATCAGTTATATGGATTTAATCACTAACAAAACTAGATATTTTAACTGGTCAAAATTACTCGATGACAAGGCTAATTAATTTAAAATTGCAATACTAAAATTCAAATGAATGGAAAATACTGTAGTAAAATCTGTATTGAATGCTTAATACAAATCTACTACAGTATTTTATATTGTAGTAAAAGTATTTACAAAATTTACTGCAGTATTTCCAGTTATTTCTAAATAAGAAATGAATTTTTTAAAAATACCTAAAACTACCGGACATTTTTAAAGCAAAAATAAGGGCATAAGGGCAAAATGACGAAAAATGGGGACATTTGACCCCTCTTGTTAGATTTAGTTTTAAAAAAATGGTCTACATTAATTTAAATCATTTTGGTGAAAATTGTGCATAGCTAGGGTATAAAGACAATTATTATATATTCTAAGATATATTGAACTGAATTAATCTTACCACACAGATATTATCACTACTAACAGTGCACTAAGAAAAATATTTGTTGATCATATGACTGTAATATGTAATTTTGACAAATATTTATACAACATTTTGATATGTTATCTATAATACCAAAGCTTGATTAGAAATATTTATTATTCCTAAAAATTATCCAGTAAAATCCAAGACCTGTTTTAAAGATTTTCTATAATTATAGTGTAAATGTTTTAATGTTTTCTTGCTGTTTAAAAAAATGGTATATATTAATTTAACTGGTTTGGTGAAAATTGTATATATCTTGAGTATAAAGAAAAATCTTCTATTATTCAGATATATTAAACTGGCTCAATCTTACCAAATTTGTATCACTACTAACAGTTGACTAGGAAAGAATATTTGTTGATCTATTAACTGTAATTTTGGCAACATAATTATAGCATTTTGATATGTGATCTATAATACCAACATTTGATACGAAAACTTTGTCATTCTTAAAAATTATCCAGTTTCTCAAAGTACTTGCTAAAGAGTAACGAAAGTTATTTTCATATGTTATTCAATCAAATAATTATATTACTCAATTTTTATAAATTTTAAACATTATTTTAAGTGACAAAGGAGTTAGAAATATAATAAAATTGCACTCAACAATATGGTTAAGAAAAAGCAGAACTGAATGAAAAATGAAAGAGATATACCAAATTAAATTTTATAAAATAATTCATGTAAATATAGTTAGACGTCAATAAGCAAAATACTATTTGCAAATACACTTTACACTCTACCTGCTGAATTAAAGGGACATATCACCTTTAAACAGCTTAAAATCGAATAGTTTTCATATTTTTCACATTATCATATCTTTTGCAATTATTATCTTCAACACATGAGATTTCAGTATTTTCTCTACTTTTGTTTAATTAGTTTCACTGAGTTTCCAAACAATAACTTTTTATATACAGTGAAATATGAGGGTTTGTTTAAAAAAATTAAAAACTTTTCTGAAACAGTCTGCGCAGATTTATAACAAAACAAAATGTGTTTCATTAATTATTTTTTTACAAGGAATAATTATTAGGTATAATTCTCCCCCTATTTAAATTTTTAAAGCGTACCTGAATTATAACACTAGGATATTGTATTTTCAGAGAAGCTAAAATAATGTTTGAAAATTTAATTTAAAATACCATAAATAATATATGAAATAATCATCAACGAAAAGCGTAGGTTTTATCATACGTTTATAATTTATTTACTGTATAAATTTGAAATAAATATGTGCAATACTTTATTTACAATACATGGAAGTAAAAAAACGGTTTTTGCAGTAAAAAACCTTTAAAGATTTTGCAGTTTTAACTACGAAGCTGCTATGATATTAAATGCAAAATTGTGTACAGGTTTTGATTCAAATATTTAATGGGGCTTGTTTTAAAAGATTTGGAAATCTCCAGAGATTTTAAAAATATAAAAATTAAAAAATTACATTTTTTATAGTTTAAAGGTGATACGGCCCTTTAAGATACCGAAAAGTTTTGAATTATTTTAAATTGTTATTAAAAGAAAAAATGTGTAAAATGGTACCAAAATTATTCACAAAACCTAATTCAGAATTAATTGAATAAGATTGGCGTTTAAAAAATGATAATCAATGGCGCAACTGCATTAAAAAATGGAAGATAATTTCAAATTAATATGGATAGAATGAAATAAATCAAATAAATATAGGTAAGTTGTATTATCTTATAACACATTTGAAGCGCCATCAGATGAATTAATTTATTTAAAAGTTTTTAATGTGTTTACCATTTAACTAAAAAGAAAATATATCATATGAATCTAAACTATAGTAGCAATATGCAATTTTTCTTAAACAAAGCGTTCTTTTCCCACGCACACGATTTCTTAACAATTTAGCGTGATTAAGGAGGCCCATCCCTTTAACACTAGATTTATAGATGTTGATCATATACCTATTTTTACTGAAATGAGCCAATTTGACTCAAATGATAATGATAAAATAAATAACAATTGTAATAACTTTTACAAATAAATTACAAAATTACCTTTGTGGATCAAATTTTTCTGGCAAAAAATGAATTTTATAAAATTATAAATTATATATTACTTCACTGCACTGTACTGCTCACACGTGATGTATAAATCGAAATGATGTAATAAGTGGGTAATAATGTAGCGGAGTAGCGAAAGCAAGTCACAATGGCTCCCACATACACACAAATATTGTATGTGAGGATTGCCAAATAAAAAGAGAAACAAATCCCGTACGATTTGACTGTTGCCCAGACCTGATAGGACCAATAAATTTCATGTTATGCGATTAACTGTTAAACCATGAGTCAAATTGGCTTACAGCCGTGAAAATAGGTATACCACATTTGATAATACGAAATGAAGGGGTCTGCTGGGAAGAGGAATGAAAATTTACATATATTTTATTACTTAACTAAAACCAAAGTATGTTTTTGAAAAGTGATATTAAAGTTTTATATATATGTATAGTGATCTAATTTTTAATGAGTCAAATTGGCTCGGTCCGTAAATCTAGTGTTAAACCTTCAAAAATTTGACTTTTTTTTATTTTTACATTTTTTTAATTTCTGGATATTTTTAAATCTTTTAAATCAAACCCCATTACAATCCTAAGCATATAAAAGTATACATTAATTGCATTTAATATCATAGCTTTAAGAAAACTATAAAAGCTTTAGATGAATTTTTCTGAAAATTGTGTTTTTACAATTACGTGCACTGCAAATAAAAACTTTTTCACATATGGATTTGAAATCATCTCAGCAAATACATTATAGATACACGAGAAAAGTCTTCCTGCTTTTATTGCTGTTTATTTCCTTTAGTATTTTAAGTATTTGAAATGAAATTTTTAAACATTTTAACTTTTCTTTACAAAATTCAATCTCTTCGTGTAAAATTTTTGATACATTTTAATAATTAAAACTCCAAGTGGAACACATCGAGGAAAAAAAGTCTCCGAAAATACGCTGAAGGTTTACTGCGACAGTGGCTAAAGCGTTCTATGATTTTTCCTTCACCCTTTGTCGACTAGAACGAAATACGGAAAACCCACCCTCGTTATTGTCCCTTTACTTCCGGTTATAAATAGATATATAAATAGATATTATAGATTGTTAATTTTTAATAGAATAAAAGCTCGTCAAGTCTCCATCCCATAAGAAATAATAGGTTCTAAAAGTACAAATAAAAATAATCTTTAAGAGATTTATTTATACTTTTTACGAAAGTCACCCAAGAGGTTTAAGGGGTGCAATTAAAGATACATCTATTACCGCAAACGAAATACTTCGAAATAGAGATTTACAAAGCTATGAAAAGCTGTCAGCTTCTTTCTGCTTCAAAGGGTAGGGGTGCATTCCTCAATAAATGTCAGTCAAAGAGGGGTGCACTTCCTAAAGAATCGACCTGACCCTCTTACCGCAAAACTCCATGGGGGAAAACACTTGCGGAAATGTACATTACATCCATTTTCGGAACGTTTTTGGAGGTCAAAAATTGTACGTTTTGAAGACATCATCGGTTTGGCGGAATTGTACGTGCGAACCGCTTAGAGGGTTAAATGGGGTGGAGAATTATCCCAAATAATTACTTTTAACAACAAAAAATAAAAATATTAATTAAATTCACTGTAGTACTGTTGTAAAAATGTGCATAGAGAGACATAAAAATTTAAATTTTTAAATCAAATTCTCACTTTTCACTTTATATAAATAGCTCTTTTTTTAAAAAAACAATGTAAATTCATCAAAACTAACTAAATAAAAGAGAGTCCACATGCTTATAACCCCATGTATTTACGATACTTATTAAAAATATGATAAGATGAAAGATAGTTAAAATCTTCTATTTAAATTGCTTAAAGGTTATGTGCCAACTTAAAACTGATTCAGTGTTTAGTTGAACCACCATACAAAATTCTGTGAAGATCAACCAGATGGTAATACATTGCCAGCACACATACATGTAATATGGGCGAGACTCATTCAAAAGCACAACTCATTTTATTTTTGGTGAGATACACGAAATCCATACAACAGGCAAACACTTTTACAACTTCGTGCACCAATACAATATGATACTGCACACACACCTTTTGAAGTAGGGATTTCTCGGGTAAAAAGACTACAAATAATCCCTAAGCACAATTGTTCACGTGATAAAAAATACTCATGTTTAAAGAGAACGTGCTGAATATTGGCTAAAGTAGTACAGACAAAGGCTGAATTAAGTATATAGCGTGTCTGGAGGGGAAAATCAGAATTACCGCGGAAACCCCCAACGTACTTTATGAACAGAAGTTATTAAATTAATATTAAAATATATAAATAAGGGATTTTAATATTACATACATATACTTCATATTTTAAATGCTAAACAATGATAATACGAAATATTTAATATTATTCAAGCTTATTCAGAATCTCAAAGTACACGCGAAGAAAACATATGATTAAAGTAAAAAAACTAGATACCTAACCAACATAACACACTTTTTGACACAATGAAAGTACTTGATGGAAAATCTAATTATGTATCTCAAAATGTTATACAGCAGTATTGAAATAGCTTAAATTCAAAATTAAATTTAGTTTTTATTACGAATATCTACTTACACAAAATATAACATTTATCTCATTCCTTGGAATTTTAAAAGGGACACAAATTACTTTTCAATTACACTGAATCTACAATATATAGAGTTGCTAAAATTATGTGAATAAAATTAAAGTTTTCAACGTACGAAATTCTTAAGTAAGTTTTTTTTTATTATGAAAATATACTTGAGTCTAATTTAATATTATATTATCTCAATGATTAATATTTATGCTTATATGTTTTAAATTGTAAATTATCTTTCTCTTAAAAAAGAATAAAGAATTAGTTCATGAAATATCCATTAGAGTTAAATCTCATGCAACATCGTTAGAGTTAAAATATTTAGCCTCAGCATCACATTAAGTATTCAAATTATTTCCTTTTATGCAGCTATAAAAAATTAAAATATTCTGTCTAGCTTTTATGAATATTTAGAAAATTTAAATAACAATGTTTCAGGGACTATTTTATTATAGTTTATACTTTTGTAGGAATGTAACGCTGTTAATACAATTATTAGTTTTTTAAATCATTAAAAATTTATAAGGAAGGAATTTAATACAACTTGAAATTATAATATTAAAAGTATTGGTGTTAAACAGAAATTCTTTTATGTCACTGATAATTACAAAAATATAATCTCCTAAATATTATATAATCCCAGTAAATTAATATTTAAACATATAAAAGCAAACAAAAGTGTCCTTACATATTATTGTCCTTACATTACAAAAGTATCCTTACAAAAGTGTCCTAAAAATTATTTACGAATGTTGCGTAATAGGAATAGCTTGAGAATATCTCAAATTGTCTTCTTCTAAAATAAGAAAAAAAACAGCACATAAAGAATTGTTTCAGTCTATCCAGCTCTCTGTATCAGCATAGAAGCTGATAGAAATTATTCATCAGGAACAGGTGAATAAGCAAAAGAAAATTACATTCCAAAAAGATCGAAGAAAAGCTGAAAAGGATATGTTAGTATTGGCTTTGAAGGATCTCGCATGATAAAGAAATAACTCCGAAGAATTTGCTTTATATATGTGTTTTGCTGAATATTTTTACAGTTCATTATTTACAACAGGAGTCTAGTACGAATAAGACTATCAACACTTCAGTTTGATACAAATATCGATAAAGGAAATCAGTTTTATCTGGGCTTTTAGACATTCCATTTAAAGTTATTTTTATTCATACTAAAATAATATTCTTAATTTTTAACTTCCTTTTTAATAATTAATAAATTATATTATTAAATATTGTCATTTCAATGATTTCAAGAGCGTTTATCATTTTATACTAAATCAAGAATATGTAGGATTTATCTGGTTCATTAATTATGAAAACCACTTTACAGCTAAAATTATATAAACTCTTTATACCCATCATAAAAGTTATTTATTCTGTGTCACTTAAGTAATTTTTATAACTTTAACAACGATCACTTAGGGAAAAATAGAAGACAACTTACAGTCCAAGAACTCTTTTTATTGAAGTAGAATCGTTATCCTAAATGCTTAAAACAATTATAAATGTTATATTTAATAGCAGCCTCCTATTTAAAACTTAATACCAATTAAAAATGCGATAAAATTGTGATATATTTTACTGAATTCTGAAAAAAAATGAAAGTGTTAAAAAGTTAATTAAAATCTAATCAAGCCTTGAATCACTACTATAGTAATGTAACAATAAGTTACATTCGGTTCACCCTTTTTTATACCTCTTCCCGTCAGCCATCCTCAAATACATACAAAACAGGACCGGTTTCAACTAGAAAGAAACTTCAGACTTCTCCCAACCAATAGAAGGGCGTATGACCAACGAATAGAAGGGAATATGAAGGTTTTGCGGGATCTGACCCTTCCGTTTTTGAGTGGGCCCCTATTTTTTCTCCGAGGGGCAATCTGATTTTTTAGAGAATAAGGTTGTTACCAGAGGAGAGAAGAGGGTGAGCGCTGCTGGCATTCGCTGCTTGCGGGACAGACATTTTTTGGATCACAAGAGAAAAAAAATTAGTGAGAAGCCATTTTTTAGGGCAGATGCCGAGTCGAGAGGAATCTTCGATATATATGCAAATGATAATTTGTATTCCAGTTGTATTTCTTAGGCATTTAATTGTATAAAATTATTTAAGCAAGACATATTTGTCCATGTCTTTTTTAATGAGTTTTAATTTCTTCTTTCTCAAACACTAGGCCAACGTAACATTATTTTTACATGTCTACAAATATTGTTATATTAGTAGATTGTAATGCAATCTTGGCAAATGTAAAGTTTCCTTACCTACATAAGCTTCACCTTTCATCTCATTCAAAGTAGCACTTGCAGTCCCTGTAAAAAAGACATTGCTTTTTGTTTGGCGAACAAATACAAGTTCCAGCGTATTTTCGTTTGCAAAAGCAGCAGAGGTTTTTTTATGTGGTGGTTCTCTTTTATTTTATCCTTCGTTTTTTCACATGTGGTTGAGCGTGATGTTATCAATCACATGAGCAAGATTCGTGTAAAAAGAAAATCAGACTTCAAAAGATCAACAGAAACATGAAAAAAAACAGCGTGTGACTTCACACTTTATACAAGAAAGACAAAAGGAAATTAAAATTACAAGAAGATTTTAGCACACAGACACGTACACTACAATGTTATAGAAAATGGATGGTATATCGAAGGTGAATAAAATCTAAGTCATTCAAAAGAATGCACATAGAAAAAGATGGAAAAATGCACATAGAAGATATAACAAAAACTTTTGGCTGCATGCTGAGATGACATGAATATTTGAAATATTGGAATGAAATAAAATATTACATAAAAATCGAAATAAAGCCAGAATGATACTGCTATATCATTCAGGTTGTATCTTATATAATACAGAAATATCAGCTGAAAAAAGTTTAAATTCCCTACATTTTTATATTCTCCATAGAATAGTCTTTCAAATCAATCTCTATCCTATTGTAAAATACATAAGTACAAAAGCAGCTTGGAAGATTAAAGTAATGTCAGTTTGATAAGACTAGATAAATGTATAACTGTATTAGCTAAATAAAATCATGAAAGTTTACCATAACTATTTATTCTCTTCAATATAGAGAATATTACTTTGTTAAAAGAGTCATACCAACTTTATTAGTAAATCACAAAAACAACTATGTTGTTAAAAGAACAATAGAGGCACACTATATCTCCTTTTAATTTACTAGTAACGAAATCTGTATATTATTGTTCGATTCAATTCCACAAACATGCACATCTAAAGTAACCTCTTTAATTTATTACATAATCTTTTATTTTCTCCCAAGTATTATTCAAGTATTTTAATATGTATATTTCAAATAATTATTATTAGTGTTGTTGTTGATTATTACAGACTTATAGTGCTTGTAATATGTTTCAATACACCATTCTAGTATTCAAGGTATAGAGTGCTACTATATACGAGACGAATCTAGAAAGTAAGTTTCCCCGATGTTTTCCCCTTTAAAGTAAACGTATTTAGCCTCGTCAATTGCACGTGCGTAACAGATCTATGGCGTTTTATTCATATGCCAGCTGGATAAGTCTCGATTCGTGCCAGTAGCGGGATAGCAGTGTTCCGAAATGGAAACTCTAATTCCTTCTCCAGCCGCCTGCAAGTTTCGGTAGGTGATCTTGAATGCACAAAGCATTTCGCAAATTGAAATTGATTGAAGCTCTGTCAGGTCTATGATCGAAACTGACACCCGAACACAAAATTCAACGCTTAGGAGCAACACTGACATTTCTGCAACGATATCACGATAACGGCGACGAGTTCCTCAACAGGATCATCATACAATGAGACTTGGATTTCGAACTTTACCCGGGAAACCAAGCAGCAGTCAATGCATTATTATCAGTGGACCTTTGGTCAGGACCAAATTCAAACAGACGCTGTCGGTACGGAAAGGGGTGTGCACGGTGTTCTGGGGCAGGAAGGCTGGTTCCATTCACAGGCGGCAGAGTTCTACGACAGAGGTTTACAAAATTTGATCCCACAATACGACAAGTGCCTCTATTTTGGTGGTGGCTATGTTGAAAAATAGCTGAAACACTGCTGTACTTGTTGCCAATAAATATATCATGAAAGTGTAAATTCTTTATTTCTTTTAAATAGGGAAACTTAATTTCCGCATTCCGGTCAAGGTGACTCCCGACTGAAAATGACGTTAGAAGTCACGAGAGATGGAAATTTGGTAATATAAATTTCCTTCTCCGGTGGCTTATGAATTTATTATGACTGTGACATGACTCAACCGCAACAATTAAAGTTTAATAGTGGTAGTTTTTCAATTTATCCTTTCATATCCCCATTAATTTAATAACTAAACTGTTATGTCGTTAAATTGTCAGTTTATATTTTTTTCTCTATTCCTGCATTCATATACTGTACTTTATAATTAATACATTAAATAGTTAATACTACTTCTCATATATATATATATATGTAATTCAGAAATTATACAACTACTGGACAAAGGTGATGCCTAATCAGCTTAGCAGTAATTTGATAAGATGCAGTCTGGCCATATTGAAGAGAACGGCAGAAGTCTAAATAAAACTGAATTTTAGAGCAGCTAAAACGGACATCTTTACTAGTCAAAGACAGACAAAAGAAACACACAAAAATCACTCTGCTCGAACAGAGGTGTACTCAAGAGCGAAGACAGAAAAATTTTCCTGAGAGACAAGAAACTTACTCAGCGAATTTAAGAGTTAAGATCAGAAGAACCAGGAGTCATTTGCCTGCGACAGCTGGAAAACGTGTTAAATCGACAGAAAATTTACATCTATAGGATAGAAATCTTTGGGAAATGTATCGAAAAATTTTTAAGTCGATTAAGCTCCTTTGATTAAAACATTTAGAGTGTGGGAAAAAGATTTTAAGGAATTAGAATGATAGAGAGGAGGTTTTTAAGGAAATATTGAAGTTAAATAATTTTGATATATTACATATATATTATATTTTATTGAACATTATTTCTATTTCATATTATATGTTACTTTCTATAGTTTGAAAATATATATTTCCTTCCTTTAAATAACTATGATATATTTTAGTGTTATATTTATTCAAATAATGCTTTAAATATTTATAAATATTCTGTGATAAAATTTAAAACAAAGCTCTAATAACTATGTAAACATGATAAATTGAAATGATATAACTGTTTTCAGAAAACCAAATTAAAACAAAGCAAACATCATCTTATCACCCTGCTTTTTTAAGGACCACAAACCCATTTTTTCAAATTGGCGGGAATGCGAATTGAATATTTATGTATTTTGTGACATAAATGAGAAAATATTGACCTTAAAATGAGTAAATTCAAGAATACAGTACGAGCGCTAGATTGAGACAAAGTAAATTTGTAGAAACTCCTTGAAGATATGTATACAATATAAAACTGTTTTCTAAAATATGTTTGCCTACATATTGAATATTTCCCCGAAATTTATTCTAGTAAAATATATTAGTACCCTTACGAGAGCAAAATTCTCCTGGTCATCGAAAAAGGAAGTCTCCTTTTTACCCGTTTTATTATACCTTTAAGGGAAAAAACAGACTTTACATCAGAAATAAACACAAAATAAAACTTATTTCCCTAAAATGCAACTCGGGGGCCTGCATATTTAGTTAATCTTGTTTCACCATAATGGAAAAAACTGTTTCCTGCAGTCTTCTTCGAGCTAAATGAATAAGGTAATGGCAGATTTCCAACTTCCTTTACGTTTTAAATTCTCATTTGTTATAGAAGAATTCAGAATGAGCAAATGTTTTTTGAATATTTTATTCACTATCCCATTTGAACTCAATTACGGCTATTATAGTGCATCAGTCTTTGTAGTGCATCGGGTTTATGTATTTGAAGATTTAGATAAAACATGTGGGACGCATTTGTTTGATTTAAGAAATTGCATTGTTGATATACATTGGGAAGACGAAATCGAATTATTTAGCATAGTGATAGAGGGATATATTTTAGTGCACGATTATGTCTCGGAAATCTTTTGAAGAAGAAAAAAGAATCCAGACGGTATAAGATAGCAAATTCCAACAGGAAAGAAATTGCACCGAATTTTAACCAATATTAGTTATTGTCTTTTTTCTAAAGTTATTATTTTATATTGGAAATAATAGTGTTACAAAACAAATCATTAAATTTATTTTCAACTAACTTATTAACCATTAAAGAATGGTCATAGATACCTTTTCTTATTTTTTACCTAATTCCATTCTAATCAGTAATAGGAATTCTTTAGATGTGTTAAATTTAACGGAAACCTTACATGATGAATCTGTATGTATATATATATATATATATATATATATATATATATATATATATATATATATATATATATATATATATATATATATATATATATATATATATATATATATATATATATATATATATATATATATATATATATATATATATATATATATATATATATATATATATATATATATATATATATATATATATATATATATATA
Organism: Pardosa pseudoannulata; assembly: GCA_032207245.1. Taxonomy (NCBI): domain Eukaryota; kingdom Metazoa; phylum Arthropoda; class Arachnida; order Araneae; family Lycosidae; genus Pardosa; species Pardosa pseudoannulata. The sequence continues at coordinate 161,229,113 of CM063508.1, forward strand.
TATATATATATATATATATATATATATATATATATATATATATATATATATATATATATATATATATATATATATATATATATATATATATATATATATATATATATATATATGTATATATATATATTTATATATATATTTATATATATATATGTATATATATGTATATATATATATATATATATATATATATATATATATATATATATATTATATATATATATATATATATATATATATATATATATATATATATATATATATATATATATATATATATATATATATATATATATATATATATATCTATATATATATATATATATATATATATATATATATATATATATATATATATATATACATATATATATATATATATATATATATATATATATATAATATATATATACATATATATATATATATATATATATATATATATATATATATATATATACATATATATATACATATATATATATATATATATATATACATATATATATATATATATATATGTATATATATATATAAATATATATATATATATATATATATATAAATATATAATATATATATATATATAAATATATATATGTAATATATATAATAAATATATAACATTATATTAGAATATATATAAAGATATATTATTATAAATAATATAATGAAATAATATTAAATATTAATTATATAATAAATTTATATATAAATATAATTAAAAATAAGAGTATTAAAGAATTAATTAAAATATAAAAATACATAACAAAGTAAATAATATATTATTAATAAAAAAAAATTTAACATACAAAGCAAATATATAACATATTAATATGGAAAAGAAAAAAAACAGTAAATACACATCATAAATATATAACGTAACGAAAAATTTTTAACATACGAAAGACAATATAGCAAATACATTATGGAAGATCGTTAAATACACCTACATAGTTTATTCGAGTAAAACATTATAACCAAACATGAAACATGAATGCTGGAGATCATACCCGAGATAGAACCATTCGAAAAATTCTATGAAACGACAAGATACATGCAGAAATCTTCTGGGGGCATACAGGAAACGTGTGTTGACTCAATAAAAATCTGCGATCTGGGAAGAGATGGGCATGAATATTTCAAGACGAAACACGAAACAAATGGAGACGCATACTTGGAGACAGCGGGAGAGAAAATGCTATCCAGAGAAGAAATCGAGGATAGCCTGCAAAAGCTCAATAAAAGTTCATATTTGCAATAGCCGATATTAATAAGAAAAGCTCTATGGATAAATAATATTAGAGACAGGAAACTTGCAAGGTTTATCTTAAGTTATTTTAAGTTCTACATAAACTATAATTATACACGTCCATTTCATAGAAACGGGTGTAACACATTCAACTACTTTTTATCAATTTTTTTAAAAATATATACTATTTCAAATATATATATTTATAAGTAATTATAACATCCAAGGACAATCATACACATAGAAACGTGTGTGACACATTAAAGTACGTTTTACCACTTTTTTTTATAAATATACATCTTTTTAAACAATTATAACACCCAAAGACAATTATACACGTAAATTCCATAGAAACGGGTGTGATACATTCAACTACTTTTAATCACTTTTTTATAAATATATAATATTTCAAATATATATCTTTTTAGGCAATTATAACATCCAAGGACACTTATACACGTTCATTCTATAGAAACGGGTGTGACACATTGAACTACTTTTTATCATTTTTTATAACTATATAATATTTCAAATATATATCTTTTTAAGCAATTATAATACCCAAGGACAATTATAAACGTGCTTTCCATAGAAACGGGTGTGACACATTAAACTACTTTTTATCACTTTTTTATAAATATATAATATTTCAAATATATATCATTTAAGCAATTATAACATCCAAGCACAATTGTACACGTCCATTACATAGAAATGGGTGTGATACATTGAAATACTTTTTATCACTTTTTTATAACTATATAATATTTCAAATATATATCTTTTTAGGCAATTATAATAACCAAGGACAATTATACAGGTAATTTCCATAGAAACGGGTGTAACACATTGCACTACTTTTTTCATTTTTTTATAACTATATAATATTTCAAATCTATATATTAAGCAATTATAATACCCAAGAACAATTATTCAAGTCCTTTCCATAGAAACGGGTGTGACACATTAAACTACTTTTTATCACTTTTTTATAAATATATATCTGAAATATATATCTTTTTAAGCAATTATAACACCTAAGGACAATTATACACGTCCATTCCATAGAAAAGGGTTTGACACATTGAACTACTTTTTATCACGTTTTTATAACTATATAATATTTCAAATATATATCTTTTTAAGCAGTTATAATACCCAAGAACATTTATACACATCACTTTTCACAAGAAACGGGTGTGAGACATTCAATTACTTTTTATCACTTTTTTTATAACTATAAAATATTTCCAATATATGTCTTTTTAAGCAATCATAATACCCAAGGACAGTTATACACGTCCTTTCCATAGAAACGGGTGTGACTCATTGAACTACTTTTAATCACATTTTTATTAATATATAATATTTCAAATATATATCTTTTTAAGCAATTATAACACCCAAGAACAATTATACACGTTCATTCCATAGTAACGGGTATGACACAGTGAACTACTTTTTATCACTTTTTTTATAAATATATAATATTTCAAATATATAGCTTTTAAGCAATTATAACAACCAAGGGCAATTGCACACATCCATTTCATAGAAATGGAGGTGTGACACATTGAACTACTTTTTATCACTTTTTTTAAATATATAATATTTCAAATATATATCTTTTTAAGCAATTATAACACCCAAGGACAATTATACACATCCATTCTGTAAAAACGAGTGTGACACATTGAACTACTTTTCATAACTTTTTTTATAAATATATAATATTTCAAATATATATCTTTTTAATCAATGATAACTCCTAAGAACAATTGTACACGGAAATTCCATAGAAACAGGTGTGACACATTGAACTACTTTTTATCACTTTTTTATAAATATATAATATTTCAAATATATTTCAAATATATTTTTACGCAATTATAACACCCAAGCACAATTGTACAAGTCCATTCCATAGAAACAGGTGTGACACATTCAACTACTTTTTATCACTTTATAAAAATATATATTTCAAATATATGTTTTTGAAACATGTATAACACCTAAGAAAGAATTTTGAAACAAATAAAAAATTTACATTTCTTCTGTACATGTTTTTAAAATATTATAATTATGCCGTTACGGGTGTGACATACTCTCACATCCGTAAATATTATATTTTTATAAAAAAGTGATAAAAAGAAGTTCAATGTGTCATACTCGTTTCTGTGGAATAACCGCAGAATTATGCTACTTTGAAATTACAAAAAGTATCTTTTTTTAAGTTAGCCAACTATTAAAGAACTTCTAAGAAAATCATTAAAATAGAAGTAGACATTTTTACTTTATATTCAACCAAATGAATACTGATATGATGAGAATATTTTATTCTGTAACAATACTTTGCTCGATTGAGCTCCTGTTTTGTCATTACAGTCATGTTCGAAATTATCTGTACAGGTAGAAATTCAAGGAGTCTTCAAAAATTGTGAACTATAATTTTAAGGAATGATACATAACATTATCACTAATACAAAAATTAGAGCATTTAATATACAATTGTAACATGAAAAAATAAAAATGGTACTAAAAAAGGACAAAGATATTTCAGAAAAAAAATGAATATTTCATGGAATTTTTCATGTTTCAATGGAAATGAAACTATCATTTCCATTACACCCTGGAGGTAGATAGTATTTGTTGTTAATACCTTTGATAAAATTTCGATTGCATCAAAAATAATCAATGATTAAATTTGAAATTATCCGATATGAACCTCATCTATTATTTAAGCAAAATATAAAAGAAAATTATTGTCGTCATATTGCTATATCAAGGTATATAATATTACCTAATCTATTATTTAAGTCAAATATAAAAGAAAATTATTGACATCATACTGCTTTATCAAGATCTAAAATAAAGCTTCACTAGGGGAAATCTTACTCACGTCCGTAGCATACCTTAAGCTACACGAGCTTCCGGGAAGGTGCTAAATGAGAATTAGTATAAAGATATATGCCAGTATTGCCAGCTGCACTGGTGAAAAATATAAAAAAATAAAGCCTCTTGAATTTAATATGAAATGTGATCTTCCCTGACATATACATTAAATTTAAAACATGATTCCATGCTTATAATAACATTGTTATCCACAGGTATGTGAATGAAGCTTCACTCTTATTGCATTGACGTCGTCAGAGCGCTGACATCAGTAATAGAAAAATGTCTACGTCATATTGCTTTATCAAAGTAATCCCATAAGTCCTTACACAAGTAAATTCAACTCTGTGTTGTAGACATTATTCCAGATATCCATTTTCTAAAAAGTGTATTATCTAACTTCGCAAGACGTAAGCACAGATATACATATCAGAAAACGTTTGGATACTATTCACAGAGCAATGATACTTAGGATTTGTTTAGGATTTTGTTTTACACAAAATTCCTGCGAACATGGGTCATAATGTCTGAATATTTCACTAAATATCGTTATTTTTGTGTATGTGATGATAATTTTAGACATGAATGTACTACATTTTAATATATCTCAGGATTTTAAATGTTGCAAAAATTTCCGTTTTGACGTTATGATCTATATTAAAATGAAAACTTCTGAAAATTTTGATACTATATTTTTTTAAATATGTAAAATGTAAGAGTTATCGGGAAAATATTAGTTGTATCATCATTAATTTGTATCACGATATGTTACAATTATCCAAATGTTACAAGCGATTCTAATTAGTTTCAAAAAATATCGTGATAAACAAGATAAAATAAAAATTTCAAAATTAATTTTAAAAATATATAAAATGAAAAGGCTTTTATTCTACCTTAAAACAAATGTTGATACTTTGATTTATATTTTCAAATGTGTGCAAATAACTTATTTTTTAGTTCCAGTTAATTATTTTAAATATAGTGAGAATAAGGAATTTAAGGATTAGAAAATACATTATAAGCAGTCTTTATCATAAGAAGATTCTACTCTATATAATATTCATATTCTAGAAATCGGATGTAATGCATAAAATAATTCTGTATTATGTTATAGTATTTCTGTTTATTTAATTAACATTCATATCGACAAATTAAATTGCTATTTACAATCTTCACATATTTTATTCAAGTCTTATATCACAAACAAAAATATTTAATAACTATATAAATATTTATATATATTTTATTCTATATCCATCCTATGTATCCTTATATCCTTCTATATATATACATATATACATATACATATATAACGATATATATATATATATATATATATATATATATATATATATATATATATATATATCCTTAATGAGGATAAAAAGTTTAACACTGATGTTACATATGGTTTCATTCAGATTACATTTTTAGAAACTTAACGTAATTTTAAAAAATCCACTATTTAGGAAATCATCGGTAAATACATAATTTACAAATTTATTCAAATATATGTGTAATTACACATACAACTTTGAATGTAGTTAACATTTAATTTTGTATGTAGTTTTACAGATAAATAACTCTTCTGTTAAGCAGTTGTCTAGGCAGAACACCCAGTAATTATTAGTTACTGGTAAAGTTGTACTACTTCCATTTAGATGTTGAATTTAATTTGGAACTCAAAATTTTAATTAAAAGATTTATTATTATAAGTCTTTTAAAATGTTTGTGATGGTTTCATTCTAGTTTGTAGTCTTTGTTAAAAATATATTTTTGCAATGATGATTTCTTAATATATTGGTGTGTAATAGTTTGATAGATTGAATTAATTCTATTGGCTTTTGGGTAAGTAAAAACTTGTTCACGAAAACAGAATTTATAAAGCTAGGAAATTTTATCTCATATATCTGTGATATCTTAAACAAAAACACAAATTAATCAGTATTTAATATTTATTTGGTCGACCCATGTTAGTAAACCTTATATAAGAACCTTAATATAACCTTAATATAAGAACAAGTCATTGATATATCTATTTGTCCTGGTTGCATAGTCAGTCGCAATCACCATCGTGAGCTTTTTTGTAACAGTTCATTTAAGCTTTCAGAATAACCTTACAGACAAAATATCAAATAAATGTAACTCCTTAATAGCTTTCTAAATAGTACAATCAAATAGCATTTCTAGCCTTATTTAATATTTCGTAAAGCTCTAAATATTTAGCAGCTTAATTAGCTTGACTATCTAATTCTATTTAACCCTTCCGATCTATATGTCTTAAGCTTTTTCGTAACAGTTCATGTAAACCTTCAGAATAACCTTATACACTAAATATCAAATAAATGTAACTCCTTAATAGCTTTCTAAATAGTACAATCAAATAGCATTTCTAGCCTTATTTAATATTTCGTAATGCTCTGAATATTTAGCAGCTTAATTAGTTTGACTATCTATTGCTATTTAACCTTTTCGATCTATATGTCGTAAGCTTTTTCGTAACAGTTCATGTAAACCTTAAGAATAACCTTATACACTAAGTATCAAATAAATGTAACTCCTTAATAGCTTTCTAAACAGTACAATCAAATAGCATTTCTAGCCTTATTTAATATTTCGTAATGCTCTGAATATTTAGCAGCTTAATTAGCCTGACTATCTATTGCTATTTAACCCTTCCGATCTACATGTCGTAAGCTGTTTCGTAACAGTTCATGTAAACCTTCAGAATAACATGATACACTAAATATCAAATAAATGTAACTCCTTGATAGCTTTTTAAATAGTACAACGAAATAGCATTTCTAGCATAATTTAATATTTCATTATGCTCTGAATATTTAACAGCTTAATTAGATTGACTATCTATTGCTATTTAACCCTTCCGATTTATATGTCATAAGCTTTTTCGTAACAGTTCATGTAAGCCTTCAGAATAACCTTATACACTAAGTATCAAATAAATGCAACTCTTTAATAGCTTTCTAAATAGTAAAACTAAATAGCATTTCTAGACTTAATTAATATTTCGTAATGCTCTGAATATTTAGCAGCCTAATTAGCTTGACTATCTAATACTATTTAACTATTCCGATCTATATGTCTTAAGGTCAGATAGTAATTACTAAGTGATTTTTCCTGGAGACACACTGGGAAAAACTAACACACACTGGCAGATAATTCATTTCCCAGGTGCAAAAATTAAAATAAAATTTATAAGTTTACTTTATATTCCATAAGTTATATACTTAAACTATATAAACTTATAATACATCATACATCCTATGTAAAATATTGCTGTAAAATTGAGGTACGATATAAATTATTTCATGGAATTAATGTTACAAAAGAATTTCTGTTACACAAAAATACTTTGCGCAGTAGTAACGGAGAAAATTTATGTGGCTGCATAGATTGGTGAATAAAAAATAAAAACATATATACTCGAAAACAATTTCCGCAAACTGGTAGCATGAATTTTGAAATCATCTTTTATCTCACCCGGATTAAACAAGCAAAGAAACCTCTCACTTCGAGGGCGAAATGCTTATAGCGTCTGTTTCCTTTACACTCCATTAATCCTACTGCAAGAGGCCGATTTTTCTCCTTGATGTCTTGCTTTCCAGTCGAGAACAGCTAACCAGTGAAACTGCTATTTTATGGAAAGGACTATGGAGAGAATATTTTCGTAACCGGAATTAATGTTTACAGGCGAAATTTTCGCTTTGAATTTGTTAATTCAAAATAACATCCTTGTAGAGCTATAAAATATATTTATTTATACACAATATTAGTCTTTATGCGTGTGAAATTTTATATTATTACATACTAAAATATTTTTTCAATTCTCCCTCTCTCTGTCTAGCTTCCTTTCTGTATTACAGTAGCATTTTATTTTTTGAAATTTACTTATACGCAATAAAACTTTCAGTTATACAATGAATTTATAGTTCCCTGATAAAACTCTTATATGGCCTATGTAGTGAGTTATTCACTTAAAACAACATTCCGTTAAACAAAAAATGTATTTATACAAAGGAATCTCCGATGTCTTGCTTAAATTTTCCATCATAAGTGGTATTCATTTATACGAAATGAAAATAAAATTGGGAGCAGACTTAGTTCCTTGGTGTCTTCACAGAGTGGGTCGTAAATATGAAGCAACGATCATACATCCTTGTCCTTGCTTCTAATTTATTTATCACACTTAGTCTTTATGCTGTGAAATTTTATATTATCGAATGAAATATTCTTTGCTGATTCTCCCTATTCTGTAAAGTTACTGCATATCTTATTTTTCTTTTTTTTTCATTATTTTTTGTTTTAATTGTTTTTTGCAATTTTCTTTTATTTTTTATATTTTCTGTATATATATTTTCATGAAATAGACATATTATATTTACAGATAAATTTTAATATATATTAAATTTAATAGTTTTTATAGAAATGTAAACAATAATTTATATTGAAAAACGGAATAATTATTTATACTTAAGGAATATATCTCTTAATAAATATTTATATATAATATTATTATAAAAAAAAAAAAAAAAAAAGCAATAGCTCCTTATACCAATTTCAGTTTAGGAAAGGCTTCTAATTATTGCGTACGAGACATTAGAACCAAAGAATGTGTGTAAATTATATATATACTATAGAATAAATATCTTATATTTTTATTATATATAATAAAACTAAATAATTATTATTTACAAATTCTTAAATTCCTAAGTTTTTATATGTATGAATATATGATGAAAAAATGTTATATGATCCTGATATGAACAGTCTTTTTTTTACATTCCTTGCTTTATATATATAATTATAATATATATAAGAAATATTTATATAATATAATATATATAAATACACACACAAATATTTTATAAAAGTCATATTTTAATTTATATTAAAAAAATATATATTCAAAATATAATATATAAAAAAAATTAAATTATATAATAGATTTCAAATAATTTCATTTTTATTTAAGTTCGTATGGGATATATGAGAAATGAAAAATATTAGAATTTTCCTCACCAAAAAAATACAATTTTAGAAAGGATCAAAAAGAAGCCAACAGCATCGCAAATTCGTCAGTCTTTTAAAAATGAAGTGTATGGCCAAAGGGTTCTGAAGTCTAAATGCCTAAAATCCATTGTCAGCACCATTCTGTCATACATAAAACAGGTTCAAATAAAGCCATGCCTCAATAAACTGCCTCAACTATCAAGGACAAATGTCTTCTTTGGCAACCAATCCTGCACCAAATTAAGAAGGATCCTCATAAACAAGAAATTCTAGGATGCGAAATTAATAAAGTTTGTAAATAAAAAAAAAATAAAATAAATGTATTGTTAAAGTTTTGTGATGATTTAAAGATATATATATATTAAATATATATATAATATATATATATATATATATATATATATATATATATATATAATATATATATATATATATATATATATATATATATATATATATATATATATATATATATATATATATATATAAAGAATATATATATATATATATATATAATATATATATATATATATATATATATATATATATATATATATATATATATATATATATATATATATATATAATATATATATATATAACATAGATATATATATATTATATTAAATATATATTATTCAATAGAATAAATTATGTACAGCTATGTACAAATTCAGTAGGATTTTAACATATCAGTATCTCGTACAGAGATAATATGTACACACAAGGATGCGTATACCGGAACAGTACGGCTATTTCAATCACAAGAGTTACTAATTAGTGCCGGGACTAATGCTGACACGATCACTCCGTCTGTCGATTAGCACAGTTGGCTTCCACTGCAAGGTTCGGAAGTTCCGAGTGCGTATCACGCTGGGATTCGTGAAGTAAATATCAGGATGCAAGACGATCCAAATTCGAGAGCAAAGTCACTCTCGGCTGCCTACTTCTATGCAAGAAGTTAACTAATAATAAGCAAATAACGGGGAAGAAATTCAAGTCGCAGGTCGACTTTCTAGCAACAGAGACGCTGGCGGTCTCTAAAAAAAAAACTCCAGACACGGAGATACGAGCGGTCCTGAGCGACCAGGCTCTAGCAGGTAGAAGCCTCGAGAAAACAAAAAGCCTCCGTTTAGTCCTGATTCTTTTAATTCACGACTCGCTTCCTTTCTCGTCCTTCGAGAAATAGAAACGTAATCTTGTGGTCACTAGCCTTGTTTCAGCTGTACTGTTAGATGTGAAAGGCATTCCAGCGACTTAATCAACCTAATGGCCTTTTTTGTAACCGCTAATGGCGCAAGGTGCACTTTAATATTTACACTCGTTCACAAAGTCGTTCATTCAGCAGTATTTACAACCAGACGAAGAGGAGCCGAACTTGGAACAGTTTTTCAATTAGGGTGCTTATACCACACCTGGATCTATTAGAGGCTAATAGTGAAGCACGCACAGGTCACTTACGATCTCCTACTTCGGGTCATGTACTGATCTTCTAATAGAATAAAACTTCGTGATATAACGGATGTCTACAGCTATGTTGTGACATAATACAATATAAACATTATCTGATATCACAATTTGCTATAAAATATATAAAAGCCTTTATATATATATATACATAAATAGTGTATATAAAATTTTTATGTAAATATATAAATAAAAAAATTATCTTTATAAAAATTTATATTAAAAATATAATATATAATTAAATTAAAAATATATAAAAATTTATTCAAATTTATTAAAATATAATAGTAATTATCTGTATATATATAATATATTTATGTGAAGAATGAAGAGAGGAGTTGGAAGGAATGGAAAGAGGAATCCATATTAAGGAGATGAGAGACGTCGAAATCCACACCTTTCCTCCTTTTCTAGCACTTAATGCCACTATTTCAAGCCCAATTTTCCACGGTTAAGAACGAGAAATTATAAAAATCCCATAAATAAATAATAAAATATAACAGTTTTATTCAATCATTTTAACGTCATTCTTTTAACCATTAATTAACTTAAAAAATTAAATATACTTATTTTCATACTAAATTTATTTACATATTTATAATTTCTTTTTATATTTGGATAATAATATTATATAGGTAGATAATTGTAATTTAAACGATATATTTTGTGGCAATGAAACTTTTTCACCGGTATTCATACAAAAATTGCCAAAAAACAAACCATTCTGTAAAATTAAAAGTTTTACTGATCCCGTCATATGACGGGAAATGCTAGTTTTGCAATAATAAGAATAATATCATAGTAATAATATCATAATAATAAAAATAAGAATAATATAAGAATAATATAAGAATCGTCACCTATCGACACTTGTAACACGTTTACAAAAATTTCTTGAAGAGTTAGAGATTTTCTTGAAACAAAGCTTTTGCGCAATTACTAATATTTGAAGTATTAAATGTGTAATGTTAAAATGTTAAATTGCGTTTATTAGCGATCGAAAGCAAAATGAAATAAATATTACTATATCTAATATCGTATATTATACACTGATTAAAATATAATGCAAAATGTCTTATTTTAGATTAAAACTAATCGAAATTATATTTGAACGTATATTTCAAGCAATTTGCGAGTTCAGAAGTGTGAAACGTTTAACATTAAGATTCCGAGACGATTTTCGTATTAATGAGCCATAGAGTTATAGAAATATTAAAAACTTTTCGGGTAAAACTTACATCCTCCACAAGAAAAAAAAATGAAAATTCCATAAAAATTTTGATTAAATTATTTATTCAAAAAAAGTATCACTGCTAAACGCTTTCGTTGAAATTAGCATAAACACACATATTGGAATCATCTGAATCCATCACGTAATATATTCGAAAAGTTTTCGAAGAAAAATATCGAAGAATATCTTTTGTGTTTAATGTTTTCTAATAAAAATTCCATAAGCAAAAGTTTTAAAATAACACTGCCATAAATCTATCGAGTGCATCGTTTATTACGCCATTAGGAATTTTGGCAAGTTTCCATTTTTGTCTGCGTACAGAAACGTTCCAATTTATTTTTCCTGCAATTATTTCCATAATATTATATCCAATACGATGAAACGGCAAGCCCGGACCGTTTGCAACATTTATTTTTGAAGCAAACTTATCGGTCAAGTTTTTTTTTCCAAGCTTTCAGGAGAAGCAAA
>CM063508.1:161246453-161251453 GCA_032207245.1 Pardosa pseudoannulata
GTAGTGATTTTGAGCTTGCTCTCAAAGAGGTATTAAAATGGAAATAATTATAATAAAGTAATTAGTTCCGTAGAGGGATTTAATTTTCGAACTGGAAATGATTAAGGGAAATATTTTTGCACTACTGATAATCGACAGGAGAAATTCGATGGGAACCATTGGAGAAAATTTAAAATGCGTGGAATTATTTGAGAACATGTTTAACATTAGTTAGAAATATAATGCATATACTTGAATGGATTTAATTGCTTCTAAAGTATCTTTCAATATAGAGGCTTATAAATAAAAATATTAAATTATCTACATATAGAATGCGTTATATATTTTCTTTGTATATATAAAATTGAAAATACATAACATTTTAAATTTTAACACTTTATGTCAATTGCATTTACAAATCTTTTAATATTATATATATATATATATATATATATATATATATATATATATATATATATATATACATATATATGTATGTATGTATGTATGTATGTATATTTATAAGCATCCTTTGTTTTGTCAGTTTTTATAGCCATTGAGTTGAAACGAATGGAGAGTTGATATATTATTGATACTGTTAACACACACACACACACACAGTAAACACAACTATACAATATGTATGTATATATCCATATACATTAATTTTTAGTATGTACACACACGCAAGTATATATATGAACCGGACGAGTGGTAAGTCATTAAAGACACATTCGATTTCATATATAAAAACGTCTTTATTTTAATCATTCTGTCCATGGTTATGCCATTTAGATAACCTTTGTTCTCATAATTTCCCACGACAAGCGTGGAGGATGTTGTATGCCCGAGTTCCCACTACTGTCAAGCAAATTCCTATGTCTACTTCATATATATATATATATATATATATATATATATATATATATATATATATATATATATAATATATACTATATTTAGATATATATATAATATATATTAGATATATATATATATATATATATATATATATATATATATATATATATATATATATATATATATATATATATATATTTTATTTTTAAATGCGCAACAGCCCCTAGGGGGCCAAGGCTTACGGTGTCAATCTCCGTTTGCGTGACCAAAGGCTCTGGGGTGCGAAGTTCCGGTTAGGTGGTCAATCTTACGTGGAACCCCTAGTGTTTAGTTCCCAAGCATGCTTGGTCCTCAATTTCTCTACCCACTGAAGGAGTGAAAGGCTGAGCCAACTTTGCCCAGCCAGGGGATCGAACGTCGGACCTGTGTTGTGGGAGCGCGAAGCGCTACCCCAAAGCATATATATATATATATATATATATATATATATATATATATATATATATATATATATATATATATATATATATATATATATATATATATATATATATATATATATATATGTATGTACATGAAAGAAAGCCCAAATACATCTAAAGCATGGTTTTGCTTGTAGCTTCTCCAAATACATATTTTAGACATGAATGTGCCATATCATAATTTTTAAAGGCTATATATCCTACTAAATTAGAAAAACATATTTTGTCTTGTATCTCTGTCTGTAATGTAACCATTACACTCTCCTTAATACACTCTCCTTAAATAAAATGTCTATGCCATTTAAAAAATATGTCGTCTTTTGACTTTTGTATATTTTATTCATGTCTACGGAATATTATATAAATAAGTGGTGAAATGTGAATATATATATACATATTTATAATAGTCACACATTTATTTTTATTATAGGATTGCACATATGTATACGACAGCTAAAAAATATATCCTTTTGCTTTCCGTAATTTATTTAGGGATGTTTTTGCATATACATCACTATCTACAGATATAAATATTATTATAAACGTGGTTTCCGTTAAAATACTGTTTTCTTTTTCTGTTTTTCTTACCACTTTTTTTTCTAGTTTCACAATGCCTCTAGGTTCCAATTTTTGACATTCTAAGTTTTCAAACGTTCTAACCTACCGTGGTAGCATATTCCGGATATTCTGAGAAGCTGGCTTCCTAAATCGGCTATCATACATCGAATCTTTGAACACTCGAAGAAAAATATCTGTTTTACTAAACTATGGTTGCATTCATATCTAGTCAAAATACAAATTTCATACGTATGTTCGGGTTCCAAAATTCTAGTAAGGAAACTTGTTATATAAAAATGAAATCTGAATCCTTTATATTGGAAAGATAGTTTAGAACTGTTATTTTATAGGAATTATTCCGTATCGTACAGCACACAAATTTTGATGTTCATTTTGCCTTGAGCTTTATAGTCAATTGTTTTAAAACATGAGGCTAATGGGAGAGGGATCTACTGCATAAAGCCGATTCCGAACGATTATGGAAATCCATGCCATCGAGTACCGAAGAACGTTGTATTAATTAGCTATCGCACGTCTTCAAATATCGATGTAATTAAAAGTTAAACCCAAATAATTTTTGTGTTTACCTTATTATATTGTTAGTTAAAGAAAATACTTCTCACAGACTTCACAAAAGTTTTGGTATATGTATTATTATCCTCTTTTTGAAGTAGATATACTCAAATGTTTTAAAAACTAGTAGAGGCATCCGTATTTAAATAAGGATTAAATGAAACTAATCAATGTATCTAAGAGCTGTCAACTGCATTTGTAAGAAAAAAAGTTCAGCAAAGGAAGTTATATCAGCGTCTGCTTATACAGTGACATATTATCGGGTTTTAAGTAATGTTTCATAGGCCTTAGTAATCAAAAATTGTGAGATTTAGCACCATATTTCTGAACGTGAGAGAAAAGTTTGGTTGCGTATTCAAATAAGGATTAAATGCAACTAATCAATGTATGTAAGGGCTGTCAACTGCATTTAAAGAAGAAAAGTTCAACAAAGGAAGTTATATCAGTATCTACTTATAAAGTGATATTTTATTGGGATTTAAGCAATGTTTCGTAAAGTTTAGTAATAAAAAATTGTGAGAATTAGAACCATATTTCTGAACTTGAAATAAAATTTTGATTTTAAGTTCAATAACAACAGTAATCTAAGTATCCACCATACAAATCCCTGAAAATGATTGAATTGAGGACATATGTATAGACAAAAAATTACTGAAATTGTATAATTCTTGGAGACTCAACATAATATATATTTAGGCGTGGTACCTATAGCAATGCTCAGAGAAGCGAATTTACTCCTAGCGCGCGAAGTTTTCCTTTTGCAGTTTGGCAACAACAATTCTGATCAGTAGAAAGCAGAGATAAACGAAACTCGGACACAGACGAGCACGATCGTTTGGTGCATATATATATATATATATATATATATATATATATATATATATATATATATATATATATATATAATATATATATATATATATATATATATATATATAATATATATATATATATATATAATATATATATATATATATATATATGTATATATATATATATATATATATATATATATATATATATTTATATATATATATATATATATATATATATATATATATATATATATATATATATATATATATAAATATATATAAATATTTATATATTTATATATATATATTTATATATATATATATATATATTATATACATACATATATATATATGTATATATATATATATATATATATATATATGTGTGTGTGTGTGTGTGTGTGTGTATGTGTACATCTATGTATAATGCATTTGGGGGGGTGTTTTATAACAAAAATGGTGTTAATATTTCCAAAGCTGACAAGCGTTTAAAAGCTTATACATTATTCCATTTTATGTAGAAATATACCACTGGCCATTTAAGAATTCTATGATTTAAATTTCATATGTAGTAGAAATTTGTTTCATTGTGACATGACATAAAACTAATTTAATAAACAAACTTACAGGTTTAAAAATATTAGAAAAGTAAGATTAGAAAAGTAAAATTCTTCTACAGTTAAGGGGTTTCTTACAAAAAATTATACTGATATTGTGTGCATTCTATTTAGCATGTGTATATGTTTATTGCTATTTGTGTTCTGTTCCAAATTCATTACCATAAAATAGCACTGTTTTCATTCTCCATATTCGCCCATATACCGTAAGCTTACCGTTTGGTATTTAGAGAGAATATCAATACGTTATTTACAGTTCTTGAGTTATTAGTACATATTCAGAAAAACGGATAATATTGAAATTGGATTTTACATTTATATTTTATGTGTTATTATTTACTACTTTACTTTGCTTATAAAGCTTAGTTCTGCTATTTAAAACATTGATGCTTAACTACTCTTGGAGGTTAATCCGACCAAATAATATATTTCTCGACCGTTTATGTGATTAAAGCTAATAACTATATTTTCAGAGTTGAAAAGCTTTAAAAGAATGATACTATTCTATTACTACACGATGAATGCAAAGTCATCTCATTCATTGATTTACACTCAAGAGCCAAAGCATTATGATCAACTGTTAATAACGAGTTGACCCACCTTTGGCAAGCAACACAGCTTTAACCAGCCTTGGCATGGATACAACAAGTTTTTGTAGACAGATTGTACCAGATGTTTCAGCATTGGTTACGCAAATCCGAGATATTGCGAATGGGTAGTCTTTGAACTCTGAGCTGCCGTTCCATAACATCCCAAATGTGTTCTATCGGATTGAAATACGTGAGTTAGGCCAGGACATTAACTGGAATTCAGCATCATGTTCCTGAAAACACTCCAACACAATTTTAGCCTTGTGGCATGAGGCGTTGTCCTTTTGGAACATTCTATTTCCAGCTGTAAAAACAGAGGCCATGTAAGTGTGCAGTTGGTCCGCAATTATGTTTAGGTACCCTGTAGTATACATGGTTGGCTCTACCACAACCATGGGTCCCATAGATGCTCAAGAGAACGTCCGCCAAAGCGTAATACATCCACCATCGGCTTGTGTATGACCTAATGTACATTCAGGGAGCAACTGTTCGCCAGGAAGACGGCGTATTCTGACAGGGCCATCG
>CM063508.1:161253953-161268953 GCA_032207245.1 Pardosa pseudoannulata
TTTTCGTTTGAGTTTTCATTTTAAACGAAACAGTTACAAGTGATCTTGATACCACTTCATCAGCCCACGATTCTACTCATCAATCTCTTAAGCACTTACCTAGAAATCTGCATTCATAGCAGCCCCGTGGGGTAGAAACTCTTGATGGTCGATTCCTCTAATACTACAAAAAGATAAAGAAGTTGGTTTTATCCCAGACTTACTAATGAGTACTTTATTGGAGTGGGATTATGCTGGGAAGTGCCCTCTAAACTCTGACTTTTTGTCTCCGGCTGGTACTCAAAAATACTTAAATCTTCACTAGTGATGACTGAAAAATTATTAATATTTTCCTATATTTCCGAGAGTTCCGAAAGCTACTTTAATTCTGTGAATTCTTTTTGCAAAAGCTTTACGAGAGTTCTAATTATTTTTGCTCTTCTGCCAACTCTTTTGTGACCAGTTTGGTTGGTTTGGTTTGGTTTGATTTGGATTACTACGGTCTACTTTTTGGAACACGGTGGCTAATGAGACCGGGGCCTAAAGCTTAAAGCCGAAACTCTTGATGGTCGATACCTTTAATATTACAAAAAGATAAAGAAGTTGGTTTTATCCCAGACTTGCTAATGAGTACTTTATTGGAGTGGGATGATTCTGGGAAGTGCCCTCTAAACTCTGACTTTTTGTCTCCGGCTGGTACTCAAAAATACTTAAATCTTCACTAGTGATGACTGAAAAATTATTAATATTTTCCTATATTTCCGACAGTTCCGAAAGCTACTTTATTTCTGTGAATTATTTTTGCAAAAGCTTTTGCATTTCTGGGAGTTATCATTCAGAAAGACTTATTTACGAGAGTTCTAGACAAGCCTAATTATTTTTGCTCTTCTGCCAACACTTTTGTGACCAATTTGGTTAGTTTGGTTTGGTTTGATTTGAAGTACTACTGTCTACTTTTTGGAACACGATGGCTAATTAGACCGGGACCTAATGCTTAAAGCCGAAACTCTTGATGGTCGATACCTTTAATATTATAAAAAGATAATGAAGTTGGTTTTATCCCAGACTTGCTAAGGAGTACTTTATTGGAGTGTGGTGATGCTGGGAAGTGCCCTCTAAACTCTGTATTTTTGTCTCCGGCTAGTGCTCAAAAATACATACATCTTCACTAGTGATGGCTGAAAAATTATTATTATTTTTCTACGTTTTCGAGAGTTCCGAGAGCTACTTTCAGTGAATTCTCATTGCAAAAATCTTTGCATTTCTGGGAGTTCTAATTCAGAAAGGCTTATTTACGAGAGTTCTAGAGAAGCTTAATTTTTTCTCTTCTGCCAACACTTTTGTGACCAGTTTGGTTGGTTTGGTTTGGTTTGAAGTACTACGGTCTACTTTTTGCAACACGATGGCTAATGAGACAGGTACATAAAGCTTAAAGCCTATTCCGAACGGCTACGAACATCCATGCCACAGTGGGATTCGAACCCATGAACTCCGGTATCGAATGGCAGCACCCTAACAATTCGACCATTGTTCGGCTTGTGACCAGTTTGAAGTACACTTTCATGTTTATGCCTTCAATTACAATTCGATAGATATTTTTGTCTTACTGCGAGTCTTCTATCAAGACTTTACTGTCTCTCAGATATTCAAATGATTAAGTACGCACATCACATTTTCGTGTATTCGAGAATGTGATTCTACAGCAGAGATTGTCAGTGAACTTTTTTCGGACTTACTTGAACAATTTGACCCATCAGGGAACTTTTTATTAAGACAAGCAATCCCTCCCAAAGGCTTTCTGAATTAAAGTGTACATGTCTGTGGCAAATATTACAAATTTAATGCAAAATCTCATAGTGATCCACAGAACGATTTATCGAAGCATGTTTCACAACGACAAAACAAGGTTTATGGTAATGCACGTTCTGGCACTGTACATTGTAGGCGACTAAGATCAATGCGATTCAAAGCTTACACCTTCCCTGCTCTAACGAGCTCAGAAGGTTAGAACGCGCTGTAGTGTACTTCACTTCAGAGGAAAATTAGTCGCATTATTTATGGAAAGTACCTTGTCGAGTATGAAATACACCTACATAAAGTATCCTTGTATTCCCTTGCCATCACGTATCTTAATTTATTTTCTCTACTCGTCTTTAACCCCTTCAGGTGCGATTTAATAATGAAAAACTGTGCATTAACAATTGTGCAAAAAGTAACAATTTATTTTTTATTTAAAAAACTTGTTTCATTTTACAATTGTTACATATTTTTAATTAAAATCCACTTTTTACATAGTGTTAAATAATACCAGAAACGGTAAAATTAAGAAAATATCAAAGCAAAACATTAATTGGGTAGACAGATAATAGTCTTCAAGCTAGTGGTACTTTTCAAAACAAAGTGCAAAGGAATTCTGAATTGTTTACACCGCCAGGGATTTACACTTCTAATTTGATTCTTGTGACACACACGTCATTTCTTAGTAGGTTTTCTTTTATTCTGATTCATCAAATTGGCAATGACTTGTATCAAGAAATTCTAAATAAACAATATGTAATAGTGACCTGGGATTTAGACAAGTAACGAAAGTGTTGTCAAATTCAGTACACTAGAAGTTTTAAACTAAATTAATTATCATATTTAAGAGTAACTTAATCGCATGACGAGTGTAGCTCGTCATTGTGCGGTATGGAATCAAAAACCAATGACGAGATAGACTCGTCATTTTACCGGAAGGGGTTAAGCTTTGTAATTAAAGTTTCTAATACGAATATTTTAAGAAATTCCAGTTGCTTTCCTAACTGTCACGTTCTTAAAACTTATCATTTTTCTTAATTTAGCAAATGAAATAAATTATTATTTATAACCTGAAATACGCAATCTATCAATTTAGTAATTTTGAAAAAATGCTATAGGCATTTTTACAATTTCTTCTTAATAATTAAAAATATAACTAAATTTCATACCATAAACATACTATGTATAATGACAAATAAGCATTATTAATGAGAATGTTTTCTGTAACAGAAAGTCATTAAATGAAATGTATGCAGTAAAAAGCATTTTAAAATATACCAGTGAAAAACAGAAAATTTAATGAAGTTGTAAATTATGGACTGGATTACAATTTAAGTAAATATAATAAATTACAAAATAATATTACAACTGCATAATTTTTTCAATATTTTCTTATTTATATAGAATCATTTTTCTATGGAGAGAAAAAGAACTTTCCTGAAATTCGTGATAAATGATGCTTAAAAAAATTATGAAAATGAAAATATTTGTGAAGATGTCTAAGCTAAAAATAACAAAATTTAGGCAATTTTTAAGTTTTTTACGTCTTTCAGTTCTTTTGATAAAAATATTTGCTTGAATATTCTTAAAATAATAGGAGTAGATAAACGTTAGCTTCATAAATTTTGTTTACTAAATTCATACAGAAAACTCTTCTATTAGTTTTGCTATTCATTATTAACCTTTAATGTACAGTTATTTATGGTCGATTATTCGAAAAGCATTGTTTAAGCTTCAAAAGTATCACTTTATTGGTGCATTTTTACGGACTGATAAAATTGATGATTATCCTTGATCAATTAGCTTTTACTGGAAAATTTTCCTGGGTTAAATTAATGATATTTAGATCGATAAACAACTTTCATTAGTCTTACTAGACAGAAAAAAAAACTTTTACAAATTCATAAAATGTGTAGTAAAATATAATGGGGTAAAAATAAAGCAAATATTATAAACGCTTGTATTTAAATGTAAATGAAGATATAAAAATATTGCATGGTTAATCAACAATCAATAACATAGGTAGTAAATCATTTGCATCTCCAGAAAACACAATTCCAGGCTTTAGTACAAATGAGACATTTTAGTAAGGTACTTGCAGTTCACAAAACTAAATAGTATGATATTTTGCAAACTATAAATTAATCTTTTCCTCTGAAGGATTTTTTAATCTTCTTGTTTTTCTTATAACCTTATAATAGATTACAAATGATATTTTGGTATTGTAATATAGCAGATGTTTTACTCAAAATAAATCATATATCTGTAAATCATCACAAATATTATAATTTTACCTGGTACTTGAATTTAATTCCATAATCCATTGATTTTTTTTCCATTGATACTTTAATATGGAATAGAATTTTCAATATTATGAATAAAATGGGCAATAGTAAAATCTAATATCGTTAATTTCACATAGAATTTTGTTACATACTTTCTCTAATACAGACGTTGTATGTGATTAAATTAAAGTGAAAGCTTTAAAAATTTTTATCAATATTTCCGAAATTCATATGAATATTTCGTTAAGTGAGAATTGAAGTAAATCGCCAAAAAATACTGGAAGAAGTAACAAATTGTTTTATTTTTATTGTTTTAATAAAATCTCTAACAACGGATATTTTATTACAAGCTAGCAATGATACATTTCATTTGTAGATGAGATTGAAGTTCTACGGTCAGCGTTTTCCTACTTTTGTGGTCAGGAAATCAAAGCTTACTGCTTAGATCTTGAGAGAAGTTAAAAAGTAATAAATTAATTTTGTTTACTTCTAATTATCAAAAAATATTATTCATTGTAGAGTGAGATGGAAAAATATTGAATTTCCAGTTAAGTTTTGAGCAGTCCACTGTCACCTTAAGAATCTTTTATATGGTTCTAGCATATACATATATCTAGCATATATATATATATATATATATATATATATATATATAAAAATATATATATATATTTATATATATATATATATATATATATGCATATATATATATATGTATATATATATATGTATATATATATATATATATATGCATATATATATATGTATATATATATATGTATATATATATATATATATATATATATATGCATATATATATATATGTATATATATATATGTATATATATATATATATATATATATATATATATGTATATATATATGTATATATATATATATATATATATATATATATATATATATATATATATATATATAAATATATATATATATATATATATATATATATATATATATATATATATATATATATTATATATATGTATATATATATATATATATATATATATATATATGTATATATATATATATATATATATATATATATATATATAAATATATATATATATATGTATATATATATATGTATGTATATATAATATATATATGTGTGTGTATAAGTATATATATTATATAATATATATATACATATACATATATATACATACATATATATACATATATATATATATATATATACATATATATATGCATATATATATACATACATATATATACATACATATTCATACATACATATACATACGTACATATACATACATACATATTCATACATACATATACATACGTACATATACATACATACATATACATACATACATATACATATATACACACATATGTATATATATATATATATATATATATATATATATATATATATATATATATATATAATGAATTATTAAGTTTTAAATAACCCTAGATTTTGATTGTAGATCTTCTCAAATATTTTATATGTTCAATTCCAACAATCCAACAATACGTTCATATATATTAAAAATTTTTTTGTATTTGTAAAGTGAATTCCCAAAAAATGTTATTATTTATAAAACTGCTGAGTATTATTTTGTCATATTTTTCATATTTTGACAAGAAAGATTCTAATGTGGGACAGGAAAACAATAGACAATAGTTTAAATATTTATCCCGAAGTGTCTTAAAACTTTGACTCGCTTTCATGATTCAAACATGAGGATGGTATACAAGTGCCTAAGAAAACATCAGCCTTTTTATTTACTTTTCTAAGATTTTACTTGAATTTGCACAGTTGGACTTCCTTAGTTTCAAAGTTTGTTATTAAATGTCAATCAAACTTTATAATGGTATGTCTGGTTTTAAAAGTGAATATTGAGATGAGTCTAGATTTTATGCATATATTATTAATCTCTTTTTAACAGTATATTATGTAAAAGATAGGTTATATATTTTAGTTATAAAGCATTCATCGTTATATTTATATATATATATATATATATATATACATATATATATATATATATATATATATATATATATATATATATATATATATATATATATATATATATATATATATATATATATATATATATATATATATATATATATGTATATGTATATATATATATGTATATATATATATATATATATATATATGTATATATATATGTATATATATGTATATGTATATATATATATATATATATATATATATATATATATATATATATATATATATATATATATATATATATATATATATATATATGTAAATGAGATTATAACAATAATTATTTCTAGTCAACAATAATAAAAGGAAACTTGAACCTTATTCAAAGCCTTGATTTAATAATATAGAAAACCCAGACAAATGTAGTAAAGAATGGTTTGGAATTATGTAATATTTAAATTAATAGCAAGAAAACTTAATATAAGATTACTACTCTAGTTAATTTTTTTGGATAAAAATTTGTAATTTTTTATAGATACTAAAAAGAAGAAAACACCTGTAATGCTAATAATGTGTATATCAGATATATCAATTAAAAGATTCAATTATATAATTTTAAGAACTAATAATTTAAATTGCTGTTGTATTTGACTAAATTAATACTTACTGAATTGAATTACTACCTTATTTTTGTTTGATTAAATTACTTTTAGACAATCTCAAATTAATCCAGCATGTTTTATGCTTCAATTAATCTCACAGGATATTTATTTTGTCTGTCAAAAATAAGATAGCGTTTATGAGATTTAATACTGACAAGAGGAATTTAACAGTACAATGAAATCTAAGAAAAGCAGATATTGGATGTATTGGATAAAATTTTTTTGCATAAATCTCTTAAACTTAATGCTTGTATTTCAGTGTTAATTATCATCTCTTAAAATGAAATTTCTTAAAAGCAATTATACAGCATTTGACATATTTTATTTTATTTTAATTTTGAAAATATTTAAAATCTCATTTGTTAACACTCCTTTATATTAATTTACTAAAATCTGTTTAAAAATGTAAATATAGATTTGATGCATATTCATTTGTATGATTAAATTCTCAAAATATTGTACGAAGCAAGGATTTTCCTAAAAGTGAAGTATAAATCAAGCATTATAATTTATTCTAAAGAAATGCTTATTTTTTACAAATATGCATAATTATACTCATTAACAAAGTACTACATAGAAAATTATTGTTAGAGTTATTACATTTAGTTTATATTTTAATTTCCTTTTACTTAAATTTCCATCAAATCGGATTTTTTTCTATACATCTTTGAGATACAATTACTTATTAATATTTAATTTATTACATTGTAACGATTATCAACTCATTTTCTGAAATTTCATCTTAATAATTCATAATGGAAAATGAAATTACAAATTCATTTATTGAATCTCATTTTTATATATTTTAGTCTGTTAAAGTATGTATTTATTTTTTATGGCTAATAAACTAATGAATTACTTTGCGAAAACAGTTAATATTATATATATATATATATATCTTAGTTTAAATTATTGATTAAACTCATTTGCTAATTTGATTATGAAATTAATTTTTTATAGAGATTTTAAGATTATCATATGTCTAGACAAAGTACAAAGCATGGATAAAATAAATTTTTATAGCATTATCTTCCAAGTGTTAATGCCCTTGCATTCCAAGTGTACATGATTTCATTTCAAATAATATTTTTTTAGATCAGAGATCAGAGATTCAATGTGCTATTCATTTAATTCATGACTTTTACTTTTTCATAAATAAATTTTATAAAGAACCAGTTAGTTAGAAAATATACATACTAAGATCATATTCCAAAATCGCTGATGGTAATAAAATTTTAAACAATATATACAATATAACAAACTAATATATATATATATATATATATATATATATATATATATATATATATATATATATATTAGTTTAAATTATTGATTAAACTCATTTGCTAATTTCATTATGAAATTAATTTTGTATAGAGATTTTTAGATTATCATATATCTAGACAAAGTACAAAGCATGGATAAAATAAATTTTTTATAGCATTATCTTCCAAGTGTTAATGCCCTTTCATTCCAAGCGTACATGGTTTCATTTCAAATAATATTTTTTTAGATCAGAGATCAGAGATTCAATGAGCTTTTCATTTAGTTCATGACTTTACTTTTTCATAAATAAATTTTATAAAGAACCAGTTATTTAGAAAATATACATATCTAAGGTCATATTCTAAAATCGCTGAGGGTAATAAAATTTTAAACAATATATACAAAACAATATATACAATATAACAAACTAATATATATATATATATATATATATATATATATATATATATATATATATATATATATATATTAGTTTAAATTATTGATTAAACTCATTTGCTAATTTCATTATGAAATTAATTTTGTATAGAGATTTTAAGATATCATATGTCTAGACAAAGTACAAAGCATGGATAAAATAAATTTTTTATAGCATTATCTTCCAAGTGTTAATGCCCTTTCATTCCAAGTGTACATGATTTTATTTCAAATATTATTTTTTTAGATCATTGATCAGCGATTCAATGAGCTTTTCATTTAGTTCATGACTTTACTTTTTCATAAATAAATTTTATAAAGAACCAGTTATTTAGAAAATATACATATCTAAGGTCATATTCTAAAATCGCTGAGGGTAATAAAATTTTAAACAATATATACAATATAACAAACTAATATATATATATATATATATATATATATATATATATATATATATATATATATATATATATATATATATATCTTAGTTTAAATTATTGATTAAACTCATTTGCTAATTTCATTATGAAATTAATTTTGTATAGAGATTTTTAGATTATCATATATCTAGACAAAGTACAAAGCATGGATAAAATAAATTTTTTATAGCATTATCTTCCAAGTGTTAATGCCCTTTCATTCCAAGTGTACATGATTTTATTTCAAATATTATTTTTTTAGATCATTGATCAGCGATTCAATGAGCTTTTCATTTAGTTCATGACTTTACTTTTTCATAAATAAATTTTATAAAGAACCAGTTATTTAGAAAATATACATATCTAAGGTCATATTCTAAAATCGCTGAGGGTAATAAAATTTTAAACAATATGCATATCTAATTGATTTTTTTGCTTGCACATTAGTCCATGGAATGTTTTTAAATCTAAAGTATGATGGACGAGGATGATTACATATAAAGTATAGAGTGTAGTAAATACTATTCCTTATATATTAGGACATATGTTCAAGTTTTCCATTCTACACTTCATGTATAAGATAAAACGTGTCATGTTGTGATGAATTTTGCCAGTAGACAATTTTCTAGTATTTTAATTTAACTGAAAAGTAACGATCTCCCAAATGAAAGTCGTACAACATAAGGTAGGACAAATGGTTTGCTGCATGTAAGTTTGTATATAAAATAAAAAGTATAGATACGGGATATATAGACAAGAAGTAGATCTCTTGAAGTTTAAAAATGTGACTTCCTTTTGATGGCGGAGTTGAACTGGGTACCTTGACCACTAATATATTTGGGGAGAGAATTAACTTTCTCTGTTCCACATTATTTCTTTCCGTCAGTTTTCTTTGCCGTCTTGCTCTCCTGCTAACCCTACTCCTTTATTTAGCCAGCCACCTCTACCTGCTCTCTCTCTTCTTTTCTTCTGTCTCCTTGCTCTTTTAATTTAATTCATTACGCCCCTCCTTCCAAATGCAAAACTCCAATTAACATCATTCGACTACTTTATTTGCTGCCTCAGATCATGCTCCAACCATGGTCGTAATATCGCCAAGTTTTGTTTCAGCCTCCCTTCCGATTATTATGTTACCTTCGCTTGTAAATCTTTCCCGAGATTTATTCACTCCTGGTGTCCTCCTTGCATATACCTCCGTCTTACCTCCGTCTAGAAATCTTACACCTCTCTGAACAATCATAAACCATCCCTTATCTTTTATCAGACTTCTTTGATTCTTTTTTTTCAATTTTCGTCAATATGTGTGAGCTTGATTTAATATGTATATCAATTATTTAATCCAGAAAACTTTCTCTTTTTGTATTTTGAATCGCCACATTTCAGGTAACAACCATATGCGCTTGTCCTGATCGTACCCTGTTGTCCGTCCTCATTTACAAAATTCGTTATATCTTTGGAATACTGAAACATAACATACATTCTCTGTCATACACATTTTGCATAAGACAGTTAATTTCCCCTGGTACTTACAGCATTGCTACGTCGTACTTGTACTGCGTGAAATATTGCACGATTACATGAAGCAACGTTTGGTGCAATCTATAATAAGCACGAGACCATTAAACTTGTTCCTGCAATATCCTACAAGCATCTATAGTTACCGTACGATATGACATAGGTTCCCAGCAATCAGAGCCCTCTATAAAGGCATGAGTTGTCTTCTGTATCTTAACATGATGATGCACTCCACTACAGTCCACTTTCATTTGACTGACTCTTATGCATGAATTATCTACCAGCTTTTAAAAACCTAAAGCCCTGTGATGTACTGGAGAATTGGTAGGCGAGGCCATCAAGGATACAGGCTGAATTCTATTTAATCTTAACTAACTAATTTATTCAAGAGAATAAGTTATGTACAAATAGATAAAAAATTAATTAAAGGTCATTAAATAAGAAATCTTGTTCAGAGATAAGCCTTAATATTAAAATACGTGGGTACAGGGAAGCTGGTCACTTACAAGTGGAGGACACGGTTCGCAATTTAGTGCAGGTATGGGATTCTGCTACTATGTTTAACGGTCTAATGATTCAGAACAGTTATTTTCCACAGGGAGTTTCCAAGGCTGACACAGCACTTAGAGTAAGTATCTCTCAGAAGTTCCCTGAAAATTCTTGGATGCTCGACGATCCTCGATTAGAGTAAGGGCTAATCTCAACTAATTACTTCGAAAACTCGAATTAAAATCAAGCGATGCCCGAACTCGAGGGTCTACTTTCTAGTTGAAATTAGAGATACTGGTGATCTCTGACGGAAAGCAAGCTTCGGCAAATCGGAGAGAATAGTGACACTCTTCTCGAGTTCATAAAAAAATCTGCCTCTTCCCCTCTCATCAAATCTTCTTATATCAATTTCCTCTGACATCATTCTTTCCGGAACCATTCATAAAACCAGGGTGACATAATTATGTGGTCAAATAACTCACCTGGACCCAGCTGACGCGTTTCCATATGGGGCAGGAGTTCCTTTGAGTTTGCTGACGGGCATTCATACGCACATTAGCGAAGCCATTAACTTGGTCCATAAGTGAGAAACAGTGGACTCCATCCGACATATGTCTATAGGGTCATCAAATTCTCTCGACACAAAGCGGCAGACAGCTCAGGCATATTGACACCTTTAATTAAAGTCGTATACAAAATTAGTATTTCTGTAAAGACATTAATAGGTTGCAAAATTTTCAACTGAGTGATCTAAAAATAAAGTAATATCCTCTTAAATATATGTATTTTTATTCCTTTTCCTTTACATAACATTTATTTTATCGACAGGAAGCCAAATATAGCGAATGAATTTGTTTGTGAAACTTCGCCACATAGAGATGAATTTAGCGACATCTTTGGTAACTTTGCACTTATTCCATGTATTCACCACACTGAGTGTCAAAAAAGATGGTATTAGACTTTGAGGTTGAACTTAACAAGAGAGTTGGGAAAACAAATGAATGATACGGAACGTTGTAGAATTTGACATATTTTTGACAGAAAAGCTTACAACAACTACTCAAAGTGGAGTCCACACTTGTTGTCACCTATTGTTCCCTTCCAGTTAATTGATTGATAGATTTCTGGTATTATGATAATTATGTTCGTGGTTCTCATCTATTTATTACAGTAGAAAAATTCAAAAATTCAAAAAAAAATGGAAAAATACGCTATGTAAAATTAGATTAATCTAAAAGCTAGCTTGTAACTTCACCTAAGATCCCTTTGATCTGCTTGAAACCTTCTCATGTTCAACCTGATTTTCAAAGCAGAATTTAATCTAGATTCACAATTGTAAACAAGAGAATGAATAAATATTAAAACATAGAAAAAAACTTATATATTTTTACAAACTTTCAGTTTTGGTCGTTTGGTTCGTGTCGTATCCATTCAAAAGGCCTCTAGCTTCTCATGGAAAAATGGTTGATATTACATTGACAAGTTGAATTTATTGAAAGCAATTCCAATAAGTACAAATAATTGGAGCAATATTGAAACATTTTCTATACATCATTAAACTCCAAGTAAAAAGCTATGTAGAGTTTAAACTCCAAGACTTAAAAGGTCTAATTTTTTTTAAATCTATAATAAGTGATTTAAAAAAATATGTTTTCTGACTAAACACAGCACTAAAAATCAAAATTTAGATGTCATAACCTTCAATTCGAAATATTTAGTTAACACATTGTGTGCGGGTACATTTCGCAGCGGAATAGTACCGGGAGAGGGAGTTTTGAGCTTAAATTTAGTTCTTCAGTTAAATCTCAATAGATCGAAAATTATTTAATTTATTAACCAACTTTTCGTATTTTATATTCAATAGATCGAAAATTATTTAATTTTTAACCAACTTTTCATATTTTATATTAAAATATATAAAAATATATATAAATAGAAATATATAAATAAGAACCATAAGATTTTTGGAAACAAAAAATATATTTTTAGAGAATAAATTTATAATAGTATCGTAAGTATGAAAAATCAAATAGAAATAGTGATGTATAGTTTTAAATTTTTTCCTGTTCCGTGGTTCCGAATCGACTGATGTAAAAACTAGTTTTTATTTGTCTAAATGTTTCCAGAATCTATGTAGTAGACAAGAACATTAGGCTTCGTTTTCCTGTATATACCGTTATTTTTGTATCCACAAACAAACAATATTTTTTCACTAACCCGTACTAGTATGTGACCCGCAGAGTACCAATCGTCAGAAAACGTATTAGTGTGTGTCCCGAGTTCAAGTATCAATCGTCAGAAAACGTACTAGTACGTGTCCCGCATTCTATGTGTTAAAAAATGAAAATTTTCTTCCATCCTTAAGATCATTGGTTATATAATCAGTGATTAAAATGTTGGCTTAGTATGGGGCACTATGGTCTCGTAAAAGGTTTAAATGAAATGATAAAAATATATTTAACAATATATAATAGCTATTCTGAAATGTCCTTTTCAAAACTTTTGAAACTTTTTAACTTATTGGTGCAAAAAGACTTGGAGAATGTTCATTCGAAGGCACTATACTTATGCTTACTAAAGTATGCTTAGAAATATATTTTTTAGAAAAGTATAAGAGCCTAATAATTTTAGACTTATGAATGAAAAGAATCTAAATCAGGACTTATATTTCTAAAATTATCTAAATACTTACAATTTGAGAATTATTTTTCTATTACCAATGTTTATTTCCAGTAATAAATGTTTACGAGATAAGAAACTAAAAAACAAAAAAAATCGCTATTTTTCCTCCTTTCATAGAATTTGTAATCAAAAGAAAACGCAGTCTCAGCTGTCTTACCTTTTGCGGTTTACAGATACATTACCGTCTTTTTTTCTTTCCGTAAACATATAATATTTTGTCAAGTAATTATGAAAAGTTGTGACAGAAGTTTAAAACCACCACAATACCAGTTTTTTAGAAAACAGAAGAGGCAAAAAAAAGTCTGATTTCTCGTGTATTAATTTGTCCCTCCATAATTCTTTGCACATAGATTATTCTGCATCTCGGGGAAAATAATTGAAATGCTTCGTATACCCTCATTATTTAAAAAGTATCAGAAAGGAATTGCGGTATTATCATTAAAGAATTCCCTAGGAGATTGATTGTTAGCACAGGAAAAACTCATTAATTTTCAATCTTTTATACTCTAAGTAACTCATCAATGAACAATGAAGCGTTAGGAAGAATAGAAAGCTTTCTTTTTAAAAAAAAGTTTGTTTCAGTTCAGAATGTAAATTTATTCTAACTATATACGGACGATCAAAGAGCTCCATGCTTACCGAAAATTTAAGAAAAGAAAGAGAAAAATCAAATTTGTGTAGGGCTTCTAACTTTGTGTAATTAGAAAAATGGAGCATTAAAGTTTATAAAAAAAGTAATCAGTAAATTGATGCGTTTGAGAATTTATTATTTCTGGTTTGTTTACTGGAGTTATAATCTAACATTAACTAAAGTAATGAGTTATAGTTAAAGGATATTTATTTTAATTTTAAAATTTATAAATTGCAGCTTAAGATATAGAATAAATTTTAACCAAACTCTAAGAGAACAATGGTTTCTGTAAAGCATCTTTTCGTAAGATGTCATGAAATTCTTATTATAATATGCAAAATTTGTGTCAAATTTATAGCTGTTATTATAAAATTAATATTTTAACACAAAAATCTTTCGGACATTTTTAAAATAAATTCATTCCAGATATAACTTTAATACCAATAAAAGGGTCAGTAATATTTTTCTAATGGGCTATATTATTACGTTAGTCATTTCATAAACCGAAAGTAGATCCATTTAATAAAAGTAAGTCTTTCATCTATTCAATATATTGATAACTGATTTTAAGGTCTTGTTCAATACTTACTTGTTACTCAAAGTATTGTTTTATTCTAAAAATTTATGTTTCATATTTATTTATGACTATGACCCTTTTACGTAACTTGGGTAAAGAAAATATTTTGATGAATATTTTCGGAAATGCAGCAATTTTAAACTTCTGTCCCAACTTTCCATAATTACTTGACTAAATATTTCGGTAGCGGAATAGCGTAACGAAAGGGGTTCACAGGTGGTCAGCATTAGATACAAATACTCAAAAATGTTACCAAGACACAAAATATTGTAATATGTC
>CM063508.1:161273953-161281453 GCA_032207245.1 Pardosa pseudoannulata
CCCAAAATTGTAAAATGTTTTTAAATAAATTATAAATTGGACCGTTTTGGCTGGAAATTATGGAAAAAAATTGTATTAAAAATACTTGTCACGACCGTGCGTACAGTCATTACAAACGTAATTAGATTAAATTTAAATTCCCATATCGTCTGTATGGGGATTCAATCCTCGGACTTAACCCTCCGAGTGCTCATCTCGCGATATCCACGGGAATTCAAATGTAGCAAAATTTGCTCATCCCGTGATTTTCGCGGGCATGTGTTTTTTCTTCCTTTATTAAGAAGCACATTCCGCCTTTTCACCGTTTAACCAGTGGAATAAATTATATACAGTATTAGACATTTAATTAATTAGGTAATAAATCGAATTATATAACTAGAACTATAGTTATATTAGATATTAGAATTATAGATAATATGTTATAAAGATAAATTAACTGTATTTCAATTGAAATTTATTAAAAAATAAACTTTTTGTGCGATAATATATTTGTTTATATAAAATATATATTAATAAAATATTAATAATATATATATATATATAATATTAATATATATATATATATATAATATATTAATAAATATTATAAAATATATATTAGTCAATATAAAAAATTTTTCTAGAAAAAAAATTAGTATGTCGATTCTCCAACTTATATAAATACCTAAACTATGCAACAAAAAAAATACGCAATTTTTAAAGAAATCTTGTTTTACAAATTGAGCAGTCAAAGGTTAAGTCCGTTGGGCTGACCACTGCTTCACAGTTAGGTTGGCAGCGAAGGGTTTCAAGCGACATTATAATATTATCAAAAAGTATACAATTCTGGATTTTTAATAAAAAAACATTTTCTATCGGATCAAATTGTGAATCTAAATCATTATCGAATCAACACAATTACATAAAATTTCATACTTAATCAACAAAATTTCATCAAAAACAGTCCAACCGTTTAGGAGTAGTTCAATTACTTACACACTGGTACAAGAACTTTATATATAAAGATGTATCCATAGATTCACATAAAATATTTGAAAATTTTTAATCGTCTATCTACGATCTTCCATTTCAAGTTTTATCTGAAAACTTAATTGTAAACAACGAAATTTTTAGTTAAGGTTTCTATTATAAATTTTATATTGAATAACATATCCGTACCCTTTACAAATAATCCCAAACTAGATTTCATAAAAATTCAGTGTTTTAATTTGTATGCATAATTAAATTTTACTCATTTTGTTTAATACTATGTTGATTCTATTTCTACCTTATTTAGTTCTTATGCAAGGTTGAAATGTACTCAATAGTAATTTCTAGGACGTCCATATTGTGATCCAAATATATAAAATTATTTTATTATTTTTCTTGAAATATTCAGTAAATATTCGTTATTATGACTTAAACAAATCTGTATTAAAATAATAAACTTCGTTGTCAATAAATAGTTTAGTTTTAACTATGGTTAAATTAGTACATATCAATTGATTTCGTAAAAATAACGGACACTGTTGAACTTGAAAATGATTTTAAAACAATTGTTTATTCTGAAACACTAAAATTCTATGCTTCAATACAATTCTGAACATTCTGCTTCAGACATCAAAATCATTGGTAACAGAAAGCATTATTTTACCTATTAAAAAAATATTCATCTAACTTAGACCGAGACTTGAGTGTCAGATCTGTTAGGATATGGGACATAAATAACCTTTTTAACTTATGTTGTTTCATCTTAAAAGTATGATGAGTATGATAATTACCTTTAAAATTTCTGGATTTTAAATCTAAAAAGTCCTTTTTAGAATTGAGTTCAAGATTTTATTCAGTTTTTTACCCGAGTTAATGACAGAAATTTCTTTTTTATTTATTTACAGTTTGTCAGTTATCGGTTAAAAGGTAACCCATTGACAGGGAATGGAATTTGCAGCAGAAAAAGGTAAATAATTCTTGTCATCAAATACCTTACACCTGTAATTTTAAATAAGTTTCTAGTTTTTTTTTTATAAACGCTTTTACAGTTATCGTAACTAGTACTTTTAAAGTAACTACCAACGTATCGTTCTATCTTGTGTATTTTCTTAATTTCGCTTACTACTGTCAATATCTTACCTTAAATATCTTCTGCATAAATAGTCACCAAATTTTGTATGTTTCAACCCTGTTTTGTTACATTTGTTCTTTTAATACATGTATTCTAAAATTTGATTTTTACTTGGTGTAAAGGTCATAATTTCACCTCTTTAAAATTTTAATAAACAGCACATGTGTTATTGTTTTAACATTATATACCGAAAGCTAAAATAGCTTACTGTATTTAT
This sequence comes from Pardosa pseudoannulata, assembly GCA_032207245.1. NCBI lineage: Eukaryota > Metazoa > Arthropoda > Arachnida > Araneae > Lycosidae > Pardosa > Pardosa pseudoannulata. Next base: position 161,276,272 of record CM063508.1, read on the forward strand.
CTACTCAACATATGCAGTTGTTTACATATTACGAAACAAAACATACATGAGATGGTTATGAAAGCAATTTTATATATGTTATAATCTTTTCATGTATGTTATTAGAAATACAGTTGAAAGTTCTCTGTAAACAAATTTTGATTTAGAAATCCTCGAATTGTATAATGTAATTAAAGAATGATGTAACAAGCGTGTAATATAGTGCTAGTGAGATAATATGAATTTATTTCTTATTATTTTTCAGAATGTCAAACAATCCAAATGAATGTTATACATATGCAAATGTTTCTATATTATACAGAAAAACATGAATTACTATTTCAGTATATTGCAAATATTACTCATTATATATCCTTAAATCAATAGGCGATGTTAAGTACATAAGATATTAAGCCAAGATATAACTTATCAAACATCACATGTAAAGTCATTTGTCTATTAATTTTAGCTCATATTATTTAGATATGTAAAAGTAACTTTTCCATAAGGAAAATTGTGTGTCTCTACTGTAAGATTTTTACCACTCTATAGGATCTTAGTGTTACACAAACTTTCACTTTTACTTTGTGATATTTGACGTTTTTTCTAAAATATAAAAGTTGTTTAATCATTGTGAAGTGTAACAAAGACTTGCAGTTCTACAACGCCAGCACGAAACTGACCTAGAAGCGAAAGCGAAGTGAGTGACCTTTCTTCGACCCCATTGGTGAAGAGGGGTTGCTAACTTCGGAGCAACCATCTTCGGTCAATGCAACGCTGTTCAATGAACTTTTTAGGGAGATCTGCGGGCCTCCTCGGAGACAGAGCAAGGAAGAAGGAGTGTGAAGCTTAATGTCTTCTGCACCAGATCTAGCAGCATTTTTTTTAAAGACCAAGACGCCATGTTGGCAAAATCTTTGATCAAGTATGGTCCCTTTGGCATGATGGCCTAATGTCCCTTTTTATTTTTTATTTACACCTTCATTTATATTTAAAAAAACAATAATCAGCAGTATAAATTAGTGTTTTTTATTCAATTTTGTATTCCCTCATGACTACTCCACTTATATGTGTGGCTGGCCTACACGCTCAGTCAGCCTCATCTCTACATGAAGATTTTTTATTTTGACTATTTTAATTTCATTTTTTAGTTGGTTCATAAATTCTAATTGGTAAGTTCAGGTCTCTGCAGTATGGGAACTATTTAGACCCGAACCTACCGGTTGAAAATTAATTCCTAGGACTACAAACATCCATGTGGAATCCTAAATCTCTACAAACTCAAAAGACTCTAATATCAACAATACCAGAATTTATGGGTTTAAAATTGACTCCTGGTATGAACATTTTAGAGGAATCGACTTTAACCCTTTCGTGGGCCATTTATTTCTCATTCTAAGTTTCCAAACTTTCAAAACAGAGCTGCTAATTTTATTCAATCGATCGAACAATTGATGACAGCTCAAAACTGAAGCGGGAATCGGTCTTCCCATCGTTTCAATAACAAGATCAATATATTATAGTGGGTTTCGCGCTTACCACAGGTGTATTTTGTGAGATCGTGTAGGTGGAAAATAATCTTCCACGAAAGGGTTAAACTGTAAATATCAATCTCATAAATCTCTTATTGTAAAAATTATATAGTATACTCTGTTATTTGGTCTATTTATATGGTCATTTTTAATTTGAGGAGTTAAAAACTTTAATTTTAAAAGATAAATTATTACATTTAGATACAATTAATTCCTTTAAACATCAGGATAATTGTTTTTACTTTTATGCAAAAAATTTATTTCGATTTCTCTTCAATTAATTGTTACTTCTGGGAAAAGATTTAATAAATATTAAATCTTTTTTCTGCAAGAATTGATATTTTCAGATTTATTAATTACAATTAATGATTTTAAAACAATTTGATGAAAATATATAATGAGGCAGAGCAAAATTACAAAATTACAAAATGCAGAATATATAAATTAGAATTTGTAAATTCTTATAAAAAACTTATAAAAGCTTATATAATTAAAGGCTTATAACCTATATATTCTTATATAATTTATAAAATAAATTTAGTTCTTTCGGAGCACTAAGTTCAACTTTTTGAAATACGATGTGACTATGACCTTTCAGATGAAATAAATTCCGAACGGTTAAACACAAAACTGACAACAGCAGGATTCAAATTGTCTAACTGCGGGTAACAGAAAGCATCATTTTACCTGTTCAATCAATATCCATCTAAATTAAACCGAGACTTGAGTGTCAGATCTTTTAGGATGTGGGGCATAAATAACCTTTTAAACTCATGTTTCATCTTAAAACTATGCTGAATATGATAATTACCTTTAAAATTTCTGGATTTTAAACCTAAAAGGTCCTTTTGAGAATTGAGTTCAATATTGTATTAAGTTTTTTACTCGAGCGAATGACAGACATTTCTTTTTTATTTATTTATATTTGGAAGAAGGTAACAATTTGTCAGTTACTGATTAGAAGGTAACCCATTGACAGGGAACGAAATTTGCAGCAGAAAAAAGGTAAATAATTCTTGTCATCAAATACCTTACACCTGCGGTTTTAAATAAGTTGCTAGTTTAAATGCAATTTTTTTTTATAAAATCTTTTACAATTATTGTAACTAGTACTTTTAAAGTAACTACCAATGTACCGTTCTATCTTCTGTTCTTTTTTTATTACCAGTGTCAATATCTTACTCTAAATTAATCCAGCATAAATATTCACCAAATTTCGTACGTTCCAGCCCAGTTTTGTTATATTTATTCTTTTAATACATGTATTTCAAAATTTGATTGTAAATGTCATAATTTCATTTTTTTATAATTTTAATAAACAACACATGTATTATTGTTTTAACATTGTATAATAAAAGCTAAAATAACCTACTGTATTTATATACTCAATATATACAGTTATTTACATATTATTGAGCAAAACATACATGAGATGGTTATGAAAGAAATTTTATATATGTTATTATCTTTTAATGTATGTTATTAGAAATACAATTGGAAGTTCTCTGTGAGCAATTTTTGATCTATAAATCCTCGAATTGTGTAACCTAATTAAAGAATGATGTAACAAGCGTGTAATAGAGTGCTAGTGAGATAATATAATTTTATTTCCTATTATACTTCAGAATGTCAAACAATTCAAACTAATGTTATACATATGCAAATGTTTTTATATTATACAGAAAGGCATGAATTAATATTTCAGTATCTTACATATATTGCGTATTATATATTCATAAATTAATATATTCATAAATTGATGTTAAACCCATATAAGATATTAAACCAAGATATAACTTATCAAACATCACATGTAAGGCCATATTTGTCTATTAATTGTAGCTCATATTATTTAGATATGTAAAAGTAACTTTTCCATACGGAAATTAAATATACAAGTTCCCAAAATGTGCTGTTTAATTCAAAAATGACGTATAAACTAGGTAATACATTGATAGGGACGCAATATTTATAAACAATACTGCCTATTATTTTTAGGGCATCAAGCAATTCAAATAAATGTGTAGATTGTGTATATATTATACAGGAAAACAGACATTAATATTTCAGTATATTGAATATATTATTCATAACATATCTTTTATTTGGTATGCGATGTCAAATGCTTATAAGATATTAAGTCAAGATGTAACTTATCAAACATTGCATTTAAAACTCATCATCTATTAGTTTTAGTTTATATTATTTAGATATGTTAAGGTGATTCCTCTATAAACACTTTAAAATTACAAGTTCTCAAAATTTGTAGTTTAATTAAAAAATATAAAAAGTTCGTAATATAAGGCTATTGACACAATATTTATAAACAAAACTTCCTATTATTTTTAGGGTATCAAGCGATTCAAATAAATGTTGTACATATGCACATTGTGTATATATTATACAGGAAAACATGCATTAATATTTCAGTATATTGAATATATTACTCATTATATATTTTTTATTTGATAATCGATGTCAAATGCTTATAAGATATTAAGTCAAGATATAACTTATCAAACATTGCATTTAAAACTAATCATCTATTAGTTTTAGTTTATGTTATTTAGATATGTGAAGGTCATTCCTCTATAAACAATATAAATCTACAAGTTCTCAAAATTTGTAGTTTAATTAAAAATATATAAAGTACGCAATATAAGGCTAGTGACACAATATTTATATATAATAATTTCTATTATTTTTAAGTGCATCAAGAGATTGAAATAAATGTTGTACTTAAGCAAATGTGTATATATTATACACGAAAACAGCAATTAATATTTCAGTATATTGAATATATTATTCATTACATATCTTTTATTTGATTTGAGATGTCAAATACTTATAAGATATTAAGTCAAGATGTAACTTAACAAGCATTGCATTTAAAGCTAATCGTCTATTAGTTTTAGTTTATATTATTAACATATGTTAAGGTGATTCCTCTATAAACAATTTAAATCTACAAGTTCTCAAAACTTGTAGTTTAATTCAAAATTGACGTAAAAAGTAAGTAATATAAGGCTATTGACACAATATTTATAAACAATACTTCCTATTACTTTTAGGGCACCAAGCGATTTAAATAAATGTTGTACATAAGCAAATGTGTATATATTATACCGGAAAACAAATATTAATATTTCAGTATATTGAATATATTATTCATTATATAACTTTTATTTGCTATGCGATGTCAAATGCCTATAAGATATTATAACTTATTAAATATTGCAATCGTCTATTAGTTTTAGTTTATGTTATTAAGTTATGTTAAGGTAATTCCTCTAGAAAATATTTAAATCTACAATTTCTCAAAATTTGTAGTTTAATTAAAAAATGACGTAAAAAGTACGTAATATATGGCTATGGACACAATATTTATAAAAAATACCCCGTAATGGATCAACTATTCTTTCTGGAAGCGTCCAAGCAATAAGGAAATGTGTATATATAATTTACGGATAAACAGACATTAATATTTCAGTATATTGAATATATTATTCATTACATATCTTTTATTTGATATGCGATGTCAAATGCTTATAAGATATTAAGTCAAGATATAACTTATCAAACATTGTATTTAAAACTAATCGTCTATTAATTTTAGTTTATATTATTTCAAGCCGGGGGAGAAACAGAATCAATCATATATGTTTATAGAA
>CM063508.1:161286453-161296453 GCA_032207245.1 Pardosa pseudoannulata
TTCAACAGTATATTTATTTAAATAAATTCATCGTAAAGATTAGCAGCCACATCTTTCTTAGACATATCACTGATGAAGTGAAAGATTCAAAACTCTAATTATAAGCATGCAGACAATAATACCCAGTCAAAAGCCTAAATAGGGTAGTTCCAACCGAACGAGGAAAAGAAGAACGCAAAGGGACTGGTGGAGAGAAAACTCCAGATCTTATCATGAGCCTTCCTGAACTAAGTTGTATTCTAGCACCTCTACTAGGCTGGTGTTATAGGACAGTTTTATTTTTTATTTTTTTATCATACACCCTGTCAACTATAAAGTTAATGATATAGCCTTTCAGTACTTTTTAACAATACTTATTTAATCCAGGACATCTCTTACGTGTGTCTTATTCGTCTATGAGTTTAACAGCCACATCTTGTCCGGTTAAACATAAACACACTGATGAAGTGAAAGATGAGCATGGAGACAATAATACCCAGTCAAAAGGCTTAAAAGGGTCAGTTCCTGTCGAACGAGAAACAACAAGAATACAGGGGGTCTAGTGGAGAGAAAACTCCAGAACTTATCATGTATATTTCTGAACTAAGTGGCATTCTAGCGCCCCTACTTGGCTGGTATTATACGGCGTTTTTTATTTTTTATTTTTTTATCATACACCTACGTATCAACTATAAAGTTATTTATACAGTCTTCCAGTACTTTTCAACTGTACATTTCTTTAATACAGGAGATTCGTCTATGTGTTTAGCAGTCACATCTTGTCCGGTTAAACATAAACACACTTATTCAGTGAAAGACTTAAAACGATAAAGATGAGCATGGAGACAATAATGCCCAGCCAAAAGCCTAAAAGGCAGCTCCAGCCGAAAGAGGACCAACAAGAACTCAAGGGGAGTAATGGAGAGAAAACTCCAGATCTTATCACGTGTATTCCTGAACGAAGTGTCATTCTAGCACCTCTACTTGGCTGGTGTTATACGACAGTTTTTATTTTTTATTTTTCTTTATCATACACCTACCTGTCAACTATAAAGTTATTTATACAGTTTTCCAGTACTTTTCAACTGTACATTTATTTAATCCAGGAGATTCGTCTATGTGTTTAGCAACCACATATTGTCCGGTTAAACATAAGCACACTGATGACGTGAAAGATTTAAAACGATAAAGATAAGCTTGCAGACAAAAATGCCCAGTCAAAAGCCTAAAGGGGGCAGTTCCAGCCGAACGAGGACCAACAAGAACTCAAGAGGAGTGGTAGAAAGAAAACTCCAGATCTTATCACGTGTATTCTTGAACTAAGAGGCATTCTAGCACATCTACTTGGCTGCTGTTATACGATAGTTTTTATTAAACATACACCCACCTGTCAAATGTAAAATTATTAGGTAAAATTATTGTTGCAAAAAGTATATCGTAGCACTCCAAACCAAACCAAAACCTTATATCTTGAAATTCCTTTTAATGAATGGTACAGATGCGATATTTACACCCCGACTTTTGTCACCAAATTTATTGGTTTTTCGAGCGTTTTGCCGGCCATGACTGGTTAAGCTTTTACTACCTTAACATTGGAGCTTTGTAGTGGCAAACCTGGTTCTTTCTTTCAGCCCCAATGGTGCAAGTGATTTCTGACGTCAACACCCGTCTCTTTCGTATAAATTCTTTCTAGTTATTTCCATAGCCTTTTGCCTTACGGTATTCCTGGAGATCGGACGGGGGGTTTTGAGGGGATTGTGCAGTTCGTTGTATTTTTTTTTTTTTTTTTTTTTTGTGATCTTTCAGAAAACACTGTTTCCTGTCGCCATTTTAGTTTGGCGACTTTCAGAAAATGAGGTTTTTGCCAAGATCACCAAGAAAAAAACACGGCGTCCGGTAGCGGTGTAGATATCGCATTTGTTCCCTTTTATTAAGTAAAAAGGGTATCGCGAACACGTTATAAATTTTTTTGAAAATATCGGAGGTTTTATATTTATTAATTCATTTATTAGAGTTAGTATATACATAAAGAATTTTTCTTTCAGACGCAATAGCAACATATAAATTTTCTGAAATTCTAATAAAGTTAAGGAATTTGTGGCTTGTTAAATTTACTTCACTCCATATATATTTGACAAACAATAGTCTAAAAGCCAAAGGCAAAATTCTAAATCCTTTATGTGTAATGGTACACATTCTGATTTGTCAAAACTATCTGTTTCATTTCATTCAACACAACAGATGAAGGTCTCCCAAGGGAAAGATACCTTTCTGTTTAATACAGAAAATAAGTAAATATAGATCTACAGTTTGACCTGCGACATACTGTCTTTTACCCTTCTAGTTCGTTTTGTTTGAGTAATGATAACCGCACATTTAAACAAATTCTAATTTCTTACTACTTAATTTTTTACTATTACAATTCTCAGAACTTAAAAAAATTAAAGATTTCGAAATTTAGTTCGTCTAATATTTTTTTTCTATATTTTATTTTAAATAGCATAAACTATTTGAAAAGCTTATTTAAATAAAGAAAAAACTAGCAAATCTTGCATTCTGCTATTAAGAGTTTTGTAATCGAAATGTAAAACCTAGTTTTCGGAATTTACGTGTGTCTTTTCTCTCAAGTTTGCAATAACAGAAAAGAAAAGAAAATATGAATAAAATAACAGTAATCAAGTACTTAAAAAATTGATTTTACTAAAAAATTATGATTTTTCAATTTAAAAATAAAAAAAGAATGAAATCAAACATTTTGAAACAGTTTATAGATTTTCACTCATTATTATTAACAAGTTATATATAAAGCGTGTTTGAATTATAGGAGAAATATATTTAACAGAATTTAATTACATTTATACTTTTAAGCATTCCATGATAATTTAATAACTCCATCAATAAATAAAATTATTTTACGTAATTATTTTAATTTTAATAAATTTTAATCAATAGAAAAATGAAAATAATTAGATAGTATTTTGTATATTGAAAGAAATCATGCATATAGATTATATAAGAAATGTGCCAAAAATTTGAAAAACATTCACTCTACCTGTATTTGAGTATTAACTTCTTGCCTTAAGAATTTAGCGACGATTGTGTGTGCTACTTTCGATGAAAGCTTTTCTCATGCGTCGTGACCAGAAGCAGTTTCATCGCTAACTAAATTTTGCACATGTTTTTTTACATAACAAACTACAATGCTATCTTCAGATGTATCCAAATCGGTATCTGTTTCAGTTTCTAAGGTATAATAGAAACACTTTCCAGCCCCGTTATTAGTATCATTTTTCCTTTTTCCCATTAGGTTAAATTTTTAGATTTTTTTAAGAATTTTTTAAGCACCAACAGCTAAATATTTATTTCATATAATATAATACTCTATTGCAATTACGCCTAAGAATAAACTAACAACTGTTATATTGCAACTGTAACAAACAATAAAGCAAAATAAAATCCTTATTGCCTAAAAACAATAACATGTCTGACACGAGATTTTCACTTTTGGCCAGATAAAATCATCACGTGTGTGATACGAGGTTCTAATTTTAGGCACAGCAGTTCGATCACGTCTCCCATACGTTGTTTTAAGGCAAAGGTTTAAACTGTTTTGTGTCTCCTTAAAAAATACATAAAACATCATTTTCCTCCTAATCTCATAGTCGAGTTTTCAAGAAATGACAAGAAAGGAAGAGTACGAAATATTTTAAAAAATGAAAAGCAACATATTTTTTAAGAATTTGTAATTTAGGACACGTACATCGTACTGTATATTTGAACACCGTTACATTTCTTTTCAATGCCTTTTGTAAGACGATGATTGTGTTTTCTTATGGCTTTGTGACTGAAGATTCCGATACAGTGAGTGGTCCATTGTTTGGTGGTGTTTTGAACTTCATCGTTTGTCACAAACCATGTTTTGTCCTTAACCCCTTATAAAAATAATGTTACTTTGGCCTAGTGTTTGAGAAAGAAAAAATCTAACACATGGACAAATATATCTTGATTAAATGAATTTATACAATTATATAAATGCTTAAGGAATACAGCTGTAAACAACGTATCATTTGTAGATATCGAAGGCTGCTCTCGAGTCCGCGCCACCCGTAAAAAATATTATGGCGATGATTTTTTTAAAAAGGTGAATCGCGCAAGCCACGGACGCCAGCAGCGTTCACCTTCTACTCTGCTTACACAATCTTGTAAAGACTGCTTAGCTTCTACTCTGCTTAGGTCACACCCTTGTAATCTAAAAAAGAATCAGACTACCTCGCGGAGAAAAAAAACAGGTATCCACTCCAGAACGGCGGGAGGTCAGAATTCCTCAAACCAACGGACCTTTCTTTTGGTTGGGAGAAGTTCGAAGTTTCTTTCTAGATCAAACCGGTTCTGTTCTGGTATGTCTTTGACGATGAGTCAAGGGAAAAGGTAAAAAAAGGTTAAAACAAATGTAACTTATTGTTCCATCCCTTGAGGACCAGCAAGTAAATGCTTTACGATTCGACCGTTGTAAAAACCGTTGCCGTTTAACGCCATCTAGTAATTAAATATAGCATTTAAAAATTCAAATAAAACGTTCCGATCTCCGATTAAGCATACGGTTGGCTGATCTCGCAATATCAACCAGAGATCATCACTTGGAGGAGATGCTGGGCTGATAAAAGTGGAATCGCTGGGTCAAGACCAAAGGGTTAAAAGCAAAACAGGGAGAAATAAAGATGAAGGTCTCAGTTCAGAGCTATCAGTGCTACCTTTGTTTATCCCTCAACTGTAAATCAGTTGCTTTGCGGCGTTTGTTGTGCAAAGAACATGCATTGTAACACACTTCGTCATATCTCAATGAAGAAAGCAATAAATATCAAGAGATAAGGAACATCACCTCATTATTTTCCTTATTACAGAAACAAAAAGTTACATTAGTAAACGCACTCACTTCTATCAGTGGGCAACTATTGAATTCGCTGTTTCCAGCGTCTTCTCTTGCTGCGACCTTGGACTAGGATTTCATACCCCCCGCCCGCCCGCCCTTGAGTGAGAGGATGAAATCGGGATGCTTGTTCTCTTAGCAATTAGCAAGAAATCTCAGTAATTCGCAAAGGAAGGACAAAAGGAATCAGAGGGAGGCGGATTGCACCATTTTTAGCGTTCCCTGGACGATATCTTCCTTGACTCCAAGACATGAACCTTGCAATATCGGTCCATAAACTAACATTATATGTATTGTTGAAATTGACAAAATATTACAAATAGATATGTGATGATGTTAAAATTTTAAATAAATTGTTGACTACTGTGTGATTTCTCTCATTTGTATCTTGTTTCAATTTTCCTTGAGTTGCTCAACAGACTTGATTCATAGCTTCGCCCGTGCTGTGTTGTGAGATTGCGTTTCTATTCTTTTATTAATCTCTCCCATAACATCGCATAACTTTCGACTTCTTAAGATTTTTAATTTCACAGTATCACTTGCAATTCTATAAACAACTATGCTTTCACTGGTATTTGCATCTGCAGACTTCAGCTCATTTTGACATCCTACGTGTTAGTTCACTACTTGATCAGTCATAAACGAGGTTTAGTTGATTTTTGTCTAAAAATTGCTTAGAATTCGAGAGTTTTAAACTAAAGTAGATCAGATTTCAAATAATCGTCAGTTATCAAATTAGTGTAACCTTATATAACAGAAGGTAAATATAATTACCAATAAGTGATAGTCTTGTAAAATTTGAGAAAAAATCAACTTTACCTTAAATGCGAAAAAATTTCACTAGTCCGTAATTTTCTTTGGGTTTATTATAATTAATTTGACAGCTGTCTAAAATCCTTTTTTTAACTTGTATTTTGGGAAAACATAAAAATATTCATTATCAAAGCATAAAATCAAATTTACATTTTAGAAATGGTAGAGTAACTGTATAAATTGCAGCCCTTGTTTTATAAACTTTCTCATGAATTTATCAGTGTAAAAAACAGTATATTATATAAAATACGTGATTTATTTTCATTGAATTTCTTATATATAATCTACATAATCCATCTGCTTATAGTTTTTAATTAAAGATACATTACATTTCCGTTCACATAAAGATAAAACGGGACAGTCAATTCTAATTTCATTGCACAGATAAGATAGAACAATTTAAGCCGTGACCGTAAAACTTTCGAAAAGAATAAAATACCCCAGTCACGTTTTCTATTTAGTTTTATGCCTCTATTGAACAACGTGATCACGAAATTTATTCTATTAGATCTATTCTCAAATAAAACGCTTTTCATCTAATATATTTTAAAGAATGAGAATAAATACGTTTCGTAGAAATGATAGCGACTTTTCATTCAAAACAATGATGGATTTCTGTAAACTATATCATTTCTAACCAGATACATTTAGTCGCTTTCGCATATTTCCTTTTCCATTATTCTGGAGCTTAATTAACTTTGCATGAGCAAGATACTTCAGTTTCATTCTCAAATGCATAATAACTAGCAACTCTTCTCTCTCTCTCTCTCTCTCTCTCTCTCTCTCTCTCTACTTTTCAGAAGTTATTTAACATTTAACTCATTGTTTAAGTTTGCGTTAATCTCATTATGTAATCATATACAGACAACATATCCGAAAACCAGTACATATCCAAAATCTGGTTCTGGTTAATTTAACTTTTATACTCTATGTTGTTTGATCCTTTACTTTAACGTGAAACTTCACTAGTACATTTATTAAGACTAATTAAGTATTTTTACGACATATATTACTACGCTTAGGAAACATTTAGATATTCTTAATGCATCAGACATTAATGTCTCTAAAGTTTTTCAATACTTTGCCAATTCACAAGTCTATTTTTTAATATTTTATTTTAAGGCCTTTAAAAGTAAAAAGTGAAGTGGTTATAATTAAACTACTTACACGATTCTCAAAACTATAGATTGAAGTAATAAAAGCCCAATGTGCGACCCTGCCTACCTTTTTCTAACCCAGATGTCAATTGTACTAGTAAATCAAACATTTCTGTGAATTTTAAATGCAGCGGTGTTCATTTTCGGTTACAGTTTGGTAGTAATGATGAACAACAATTAACAAAAAAAATGCTGGCTCGGATACTTGTGAGAGTGCAGCTAGGTTTTACATAAAGTATGCGAAACTGATTTGCTCGCCGCACTCACACGTTGTGGGTTGCACGCCCAGGTATTTTATCGCGACTCCAGGAGGAGTGTGGTGTGGCCTGTGTAAAAGATTGCACTTAAACTTCACCAAGTTTTGGAGAGTTGTCACTGGTCGTGAGGGGGACATTCAGGACCATGCCTAGAGCCCCGGTCAATCTAGACAGAGCCGGAAAAAGACGCATGGTGTACAGGACAATGGAACAATGCATCAGCACAGGATACTGGATAAAGTTTAGGGTTGCTGGAGTAGTTCAGAAGGAAGAAAAAGAATGCAGCGTGCTCTATGGGAATTTTTTGTCAGGTGTAGCACGTGTAGTGTTTCTTTTACGTTTTATTTTTTTATATATTTCCTTATCTTTCGTTCTATATTGAATATTTTAATATAGATCAGTGGCATTTTACTGTAATTAATATTAAAGACGATATAAAGCAAACTTGGGTGATTAATGGATTTGAAGTAACAACAGCAATGTACTACACCACAGCAATACTATCTGATGAGATTTCAGAATGACATGGGTAATCTCTATCTTCGCGAATATTTTTACAAGTTTACACATTTCGTGCAATTCTTGTAACTTTAGGATGTATTTTGCACCCGTCCGAAAACTCCAAATGTTACAAATCTTAACTTTTACGAAGTTTCTGCCTATTCATCATTATAGAGTTGATCCAAATCTTCATGTCTATGCAAAGAAACTAACGGTACAGTGTTCCATCGCCACTTCGCGCTTCATGTTTTGCGGCTTCCTTCCTTCGTGAGTTTTACCAAAATATTCATAAAAATTTAAATATTAATTCAATAAAAGTTAGAAATACAACCATGTAGGCACCCACATTGCGGAAAGGAATGTTGTTTCATCTTGATGCGCGAGAGAGAGAAGAATCCCTGCATATCAAAAAAAGAGATCAGTTGATTCAGAATACATACCACGTGATCTTGAGATGACAAATTCTGCAAGTGAGGAAGAAAATGAAGACGAAGAACAAACTGAAAAGCGTGGCCTTGCCCTGGAGAATCTCTAACAATTGTGCAACATGGTAAGAATTTGTACAAGACATTGACGACAATATGGTTCGAGCTGTCAAGTTCAACAATCGCGTTGACGGGGTTATGTCCTTGTACAGAGTGATTTTGAAGGAAAAGTAAAAACAAAGACAACAACTACCCATTACCATGTTTTTCTCGAAGGTAAAGCCCCCTTGGCCCTACCGTCAGAGCCTCCAGCAGAACAGTCTCCTGGTGAACCTAAAATTTCAACGAGTCAAGTGACAGCCTCTCATCCGCCACCAACTCAAGACTCTTCGCCTATCTCAAAAAGAAATGTTGATTAATGTTTATTACTCTATAAGGTATTGTAATTAACCTTATTAATTAGCACTGACACGATTACGTAATTACGTAAACTGTTTTAATTTTTGTCTTAAATGTGTAAAGTATAAATAATGTTTACATATTTAAATCATTCATGTACCCACATACATGAAAATTCCTAGGGGCAAATCCTGCTTCGAGGTTTTTCAGCTTTCTCGGGAGGTTCTGGTCCCCATTAACCACGAAAAACGAGGGATCACTGTACTGCCAAGAAAGTCAATTCAATTAAAAGTTTAGCTTTACCACAAGTAAAGCATTATAAAAAGTTTACTGCTTACATGTATTATATACAGGGTTATTAAAAAATAGGGGAACAAATTTCTGGAAAATAGGGAGCTGCAGAAATTCAAAATAAATCCTTAATGTAGGGACGGAAATGCAATTCTAAAGAAATAGGTGGATTGTTATTATAATTTAAGCTTTTTGGTGTCCTTTCTATATCATTAAAATTTTCAATGTATCTTCAAATTTGACTCCATGGAAGTATTTCTGGCAATTTTATTTGAATATATTCTAGGACTTTCTAGAATTATACAATATTTTAGTTCACCATATGATTTATAAAGGTTGTCGCTATAAAGTTGAAAATAAGCAATGACTTTCCCTAAAATTAAGTTCCTGATATTTGTGAGTCTAACAGAACCTCACATAAGCCAAAATTATGGTTCGTGAGAAAAGCCTTATGATTAAGCTAATTTTAAATCTTATCATCTCATTATGATTTATATTTCTGACCCTGCATTACAACATAATTCCTAGTCCTCCAGGAGCCTTTTATAAATTTGTTATTCTAGTTTTGTATCTTCCTACATATACACACACATATATAGAATATATATATATATATATATATATATATATATATATATATATATATATATATATATATATATATATATAATATATATATATATATATATATATATATAATATATATATATATATATATATATATATATATATATATATATATATATATATATATATATATATATATATATATATATATATATATATATATATATATATATATATATATATATATATATATATATATATATATATATATATATATATATATATATATATATATATATATATATATATATATATATATATATATATATATATATATATATATATATATATATATATATATATATATATATATATATATATATATATATATATATATATATTGTCTTACAAAGAGTGATTATGATCAGGCGAATTAATATTATGAAGCTTTATTTGAAATGTATTTTGTAACACTGTTTATTGAAAAAAAAAGTATTATTTGTGAAACATAAATTAAACATATAAATAAATACATATATGTGCACCACAAACAGCTTGATAAAAATTTTAAAAAGATACACAAAACTTGAATCAAACAGATACAGTTTAATTTAACAGATACATGCTTTCCTTTATCACAATGTACTGAAAGCCAGAATGAAGACACAAAAAACTCCTAATTTA
>CM063508.1:161301453-161306453 GCA_032207245.1 Pardosa pseudoannulata
TTTACACCACAAAAGGCTTTTTTGTCGAACGCTGGCCGATTGGTTAGGGCGCTGATCGTAGGTACCAGAGTTCGTGGGTTCGAATCGCACTATGGCATGTATGTTCGTAGCCATTCGGAATCGGCTTTAAGTAGTAGGCCCCGGTCTCATTAGCCTTCGTGTGCAAAACAGTAGACTAAAACTACTGGTTTGGTTTGGTTTGGTTTGGTAGCTCCAAACCAAACTAAATCACAAAAGGCTTTAAGGAATTATTTTAATCAAGCACAAAGCTTAAAAAAATATGAAAAATATGAAATTTTGAAAAGTCAATATCATTTAAAGATTTATAAATTATGTATAATTCTGAGAAAAATCAAGTATAACATTCAAAAGTAAATTAAACAATTAGTTAAAAATTTGGAATTAATTTATTAGAATGTAACTTATACTACAAAATCCTCCTCAATTATATGTTTAGATTTCTTAAAAACTAACTATGTAACTCAATAAAAGAAGTAAGTTAATAAGTCAATAACTAAAATAATTTCCAACATATTGTATTAGAAAAATCAGTGAATTATTTTAAGTATATTACAAAAAAGTATAAAATTAAAAAGGATTTTGAAGTAAATCATAACTTTAGCTTAGCAACACAATGGCCTTTAAAAGACCCAGGTTAAAAAACTGTGAAATGCATTCTTTGTACTTTCGCAACCATACTTGAATGAAATTGTTCAATCAGAAAACTTCGGGAAAACTTTTTGACTGAGTTTTAGAGAGAAAAATTACAAACTTTTGAAAATATTAGACTGGAACTTTTTCCTCCGCTGTGCAGCCCAACTTCCGGCATCTTAACATTTTCGCATTTTAGCACTTCAATTTTTTTTCTTGAATTACTTAACTGTCTCGAGTAATTAATAGCATTAAAGATTCTTTGAAAAGTTCCAAGCGTTAAAATAGATGGAATTCGTTAATTTATGTTCTAAACTGAACATTTACTACACAATTCATTTTACAAAAAATAAGCGAATGTTATTCTTTGTTGGGTCTTACTAGTGTATTCCCGTTAAAGAGTCTAAATACATCCATTAAGTTTCAAGATAAGTGTTTCAAGCCAATAAAGAATTTTCTTGACAACAAAATGAATAACCTTAAAGTAATTCCTCTTCAAATACATACAAAAATGTTTTTATACTTCATGAAATACCGTACATATTCGTGTATGATGTGAATTTGTTTTCAAAAATTTACGAGGGAAACTAGGTGTGAGTTGTACGCCGTGTAGTTATTATTGTTTCTTGTATCATTTTAATTCCTTTACATAATATACGTGCAATAATGACAGGTTTCTAAGGCAGAAAATATGAAGGTAAATACCTTAATCAATAGAAGTATGGTTACACGCATATTCCATTATTATTGCATTTCTTTTATAGCTGTATGCCGTATAGTTATTACTGTTTTTAGCATTCATTTTAACTCCTTTACATAATATACGTGCAATAATGACAGGTTTTTAAGACACAAAATATAAAGGTAAATACCTTAATCAATAGAAGTATGGTTACACGCATATTCCATTATTATTGCATTTCTTTTATAGTTGTACGCCGTATAGTTATTACTGTTTCTTGTATTCATTTTAATTTCTTTACATAATATATGTGCAATAATGATAGGTTTTTAAGGCAGAAAATATAAAGGTAAATACCTTAATCAATAGAAGTACGGTTACACGCATATTCCATTATTATTGTATTTCTTTTATAGTTCTACGCCGTATATTTATTACTGTTTCTTGTATTCATTTTAACTCCTATACATAATATACGTGCAATAATGACAGGTTTTTAAGACACAAAATATAAAGGTAAATACCTTAATCAATATAAGTATGATTACACGCATATTCCATTATTATTGCATTTCTTTTGTAGTTGTACGCCGTATAGTTATTACTGTTTCTTGTATTCATTTTAACTCCTTTACATGATATACGTGCAATAATGACAGGTTTTTAAGGCAGAAAATATAATGGAAAATACCTTAATTAATAGAAGTATGGTTACACGCATATTCCATTATTATTGTATTTCTTTTATAGTTGTACGCCGTATAGTTATTACTGTTTCTTGTATTCATTTTAACTCCTTTACATGATATACGTGCAATAATGACAGGTTTTTAAGGCAGAAAATATGAAGGTTACCTTATTCAATAGAACTATGGTTACACGCATATTCCATTATTATTGCATTTCTTTTATACAAGAGGACTAATAACACAATTATTAAAACACGATATTTCTTCCTTGAAGCATGGTAACTTTCAGATTGCATAATACTCTGTTTGTTTCTTTAAAGTCGAAATATAAATATAGTTTTTCTCCCTTTTTCTCGCAATTTGTGACATGTGCAGGTAACATGCAGATTAACTGATTATTAATCTACAACTTAGGACTTTTTACTTTCTTGTGGTGAAAGTTAAGGAAACTTTTCAACTGGGAAGTGAAGTAAGTATCAAGATCAGTGTTGGAGAGGCACTGAGATTACACTCTGAAAATGACGGAAATGACGGTGGCTGTTTATTGGAAACCAACCTGGTATTGTTCTTATTCTAGATGTCTAAACCTCATACTTAAAATCAAAAGTTTCAATACGCTAAAGCACAGTGTTTGCGTCAAATAATTTTTTCCAATGTAATTCTAAAACAATTACCTTTTAGTTTAAGTCATATTCTAGAAAACATTTATTTATGGATACTTTATTGTTTGTATAAAGTCTTCCGTTACAAAAATTTCCTTTATATTTACTAAGGTTTACTATATGTTTCATGTATTGTTATATGTATGTCATGTATATGATTCATATTTTTTGCATTTTACTAATGTTTACTATATCTTTCTGTACTAAGTCTATTGTTAGTACGCAGTCATCAATGTGTTAATGCGTGCTCTGAGAGAAAATGGACCATAAGTTTCACAAGTTGGTTCTAAAAACTTGGTTCTAAAACCGATATGATTAAAAAGCTCTTGCAAAAAATAACTATGTCTATGTTCATCTATTCTAAAATAAGTCATTCGCTCAAGCACATAAGACTTTAAATCTAAAGAAAATATAACTTTTAACATTTTAAAACAAACATGTATTTTAGAAAATTTAAGAATTTAACCCTTTTGATAATTAAAAATATATCTAAAACTTTTATGTCGGATAAGTTCAATAATGATATATACTGGCTCCTACCCCCGGAGGAGTTTAACCATACTTGAACTACCACACAAACCAAAACCAAAACAAAGTCCCACGAGGAGAACAAAAGATATAACACGCCATCTCACCTGGAGATGACAACCAAAAGAGACTGTAACTGAAAACTAAGTGATGAATAACGTGTCTTCGTGGGAAACTACATAGTGCATTAGGGAGATGAGATGATTTTCGAGAGATGGGATGAAGAACAAGATTTTTAAATGGAATTTGATTTAAGTTACTAGGCAATCTTTCTCGGAGCTGAGAAAGTAAAGGACAATCATAAACATAACGCAGGGCATCCGCGGCCATGACACCGCACCCCCAGGACACCTCCTTATTAAGAAACCTGTTATAATAAGTGGGGAATTTACCATGATTTGTGATGAGTTGAACTAAGAAGTGGTTTGACAGATTCATCTACTATTGTCGGATAAAGCTACCAATAAAATCCCTATAGAACTTTCAAACTTCTGTACTGTTTAAGAATCTATTGTTTTGTTATGAACCAGAAATTTGTTAGCATTATAAAATTCGTCCATAGGAAGCTCTAAAGATCTCGCCGTGAACCGTTTTTTAAGTTACCTTTTCCCTTATTATTCGGCGCCTTTTATCTTTCGGCTACACTAAAATACAATCACTTAAAAGCTTAAGATCTTTCGGAATAATATATCACCCTCTTTTCCATAATTGGAAGACCGGGCACACTTTTCCAACCTTGGTTCCTTTTTGATGTCAAGGATCTTTTTTTTTATTTCAGAAAATATTTCTACAGTTTGATAATACTAAATCAACGGAAAAATTGTTAAAGATTGGAAAATTCTCCTTTACATATAAAATGAAACTGTACATTTTGATTTAACAGAATTATATCTTTATTTAGCTAGGACTTATATCATTGTTATATCAACATTGTTATATGAACATAATTGTTATATGAACATCATTGTTATATTAACATAAACCATTCATTGATTCAATATTAATTCTAAACGGGCTTTGTAATAATAAACTTTTTAGAACGCAATACTGTTATATGTATTAATTTTATTTAAAAATCCAGTTCTTTATCGCAGTGTATTCCTATGAAATGTTCATTATAGGGGTGATTAATAATGCAATAATAAAAAGCAATATAACCACATAATGTGTACCTACACATGAATGAAGTTATATGTAAGGATAAAAACACAAATAATTAAATTAAATTCCTCACAGTAAATATATTTACTGTATGACTACTTTGTAGAATTTTTATGCTTTCTTGTAACGATTTTTTTAATTGAAGGTAGATAGTAGTTTTATAAACAAATCTTCAAATTACTACAATTTTTTATAATTTTTTCATTTATCAAGACATTTTATGACTTCTCAGTTTTTGCACAAGGATTTATTATATCACCTTAACTTTGAAGAATATTTTTATTAACTTAAAATAATTGTATTCGTTTTTATATTGATATGTTTTCAAACTCAATTTCTTGGATATATGAGGAAGTGCAGGATAAAGTTGATAATTCTAAAAAAGAATACAAAATAGTTTGTTAAATAATTTTTTTCTTATGTCCCTTTAAGTAAAGTTTAACTGAGGTATAATATTTAGGATAATATTATATGTTAGCCCCGTTGTACATTCCCCAGAGTACCTAACAAAAACGTATTTCATCGTAATAAAATAAATATTCCAAAATAACACATTGAAATTCAAATATATATCAAGAAAATAACAAGTAAACAATCAAATAGGAAGTAATTTCAAAGTTTTTAATC
>CM063508.1:161308953-161343953 GCA_032207245.1 Pardosa pseudoannulata
GAACTTGTCTGCTGCTAGATAAACAGCTTTACACACTCTTTAGATTCCGCTTCTTCATTCCTGTTTTAAGGTATGTATTGATTTTAAAATTATGAATTTTGTAGATTTCAGGTATGGGTTTTAAAAGCTCCTTTTAAATTATATATTTGGAGTTATTGTTAATGCGTACAGATTATTTAAGTTAATTTTTTATTATGTTCCAGATTGTTAGGTTAGTTGTATTTGAACACAAGTATTTATTTCCTAACTTACAATCAAAAGTGAAGAACAAGTAAAAACATTTATGAATACAACAACGTAAGTGATGCCATTCTAAAAAGTGAAAAGCTAGCTATTTATTACTAGCACGTTTTTCATTCGCCGCAACATCCTCTCCACCCTGGTCAACCTCCAGGGGGATGACCAGCTGCAAAAGTCAAGTAATAGTAAGTCCATTGCTGCGTAGTACACAAGTACTAACTTTCTTGTCGCGGCCAAGGATTAACTCCTCAACAAGGGCCTTTTCCCAGGTGTGGCCAGGTCGGACATCTTCTTGTAGTAACACAATATCCCCTTTCCGGATCTTATTTGTTTCAAATGGAATCCGTTCTTGATGAAATGTACGCAAGTCCATCAAAAAAAGGCCGCAACACAGATTAATATTTTTGTTAAACAGAGAACTAACTGCAAATGAAGTTAAACATTAATTCGATCAACAGAACAAGGCTATATTATTGTTTTAGCTCAGATAGGATTTAGAATTCCCGTGCTGTGATTTTACTACTCTTAGAAATAAAAAAATACCTATTAAAGTATCAGCAGGTGTTCATCTAGGAGGTGTTGACCTAACAGCCTATGAATCCTGTGAGATGACGTTCCTACCTAACAGCTTGAGATCATTCGGGTTTTTAAATTTCGAAGTGGGTTTTTTCCTAGCTTGGTAGCCCAACGATGGCTGATTAGTTAGGGTGCTGGTCTTCGGTACCCGAGTTCGTGGGTTCGAATCCCACAGTGGAATGGATGTTCGTAGACGTTCGAAATCGTCTTAAAGCTGTAGATCCCGATCTTATTAGACCTCGTGTTGCAAAAAGTAGACTGTAGCACTCCAAACCAAACCTAGATTAGTAAGTACTAAGTATAGTTAAACATCTCATGCTCACAAACCGAATTTTTAAATAAGGTGACACCTTTTAGTTATTTCGAAATAATTGTCATCTTAAATAAATTAAAATTAATAGTGTATTTTTTATTTATTTTTACTCCCAGTTTGGTAACATACAGTGAAATACAAATCCGTCTAATTATTTTATAAATTATAAAAAGGAACAACTGAACTGAAAAGTAAAATTTATTCATATTTTTTCGCAAATAAAAACATAAACAATAAAAGTTTGCAAAAAAAAAAAACCCAATAAAGCTGTCTTAAAACGCAAAAGTTTTATATTTCAATTAACAGTAGAGAAATTTTACTCACTTTAAGAACACCAATCGAATGACTAAAATTCTTACCGAATACTTAACACTGTTGCATTGTCAGATAAAAAGATTAAAAAGAGGTCTTTGGAAGGATTATTTCAATGTCCGTGCTTTTAGACCGTTTCCACTGTTGAATATAAATGAACGGGGACTTAATCATTGATACATAATGGATGAAATGTATAATGCATTAGCTGTTCAGGACTTAACAAAGGGAGTCCTTACCTCACGTTAAAATCACTTCCGAGAAGGAGGGGAAAAACTCTTATCCACATAAATAGTTGTGTCTTTCAACTTTATGACTGTAGAAAGTACGTGGATGAATTTCGCCAACTCCACAAAGAGGAATGGGAAGAATTCAGTATGTTCCTAAATGTACAGTCGTATCCCTTGGGATCTAGAAACTATTCCCGAAAGGCTGAATAACGTTGCAGCAAATTTTGAAGATCAAATAATGCATTCTCGTGAGTTCTCTTTATACTTCCATTTATGTCGCTGAAGAAAAGATACCATTAAATTGGCTTAGATCATTCTTTGACTTAGACGATGACATTTCCCCTTTCTACAGATGATCTATAACGGTTGAATGTCAGTCATGCTGCATTTTTTCAGCTGTATGTTAATCTACGGGGAAAATTCCTCTACTCCGGAACGTTTTCCATTAAAGATTTTTATAAACAGATTTCACCAAGCGATAGAGAAAATATTTTTCTTTGGTTGTACGGGAAAAAGAAAAAAAGAATAGAAAATTACAATTAAATTTAAGTTGTTTCAAATATTATGCCAAAAACTTTATGTTTTCTTTGAATGGAAATTTTAAAAAGTCTAACTGAAAATCCAGTGGAATTTTCTAAATTTAACCCCTTCCCTGTTTTGCCCGTACGCCGTACGTGGACAGCTTTCGGGCCTTTACTGATTTTCCTGTACGGCGTACGGACAATCTGATTTCAATTTTGCTTGCACTGTTTCGGCTGTATTTTTTCCAATTTTAGTAACAAATTATTCCTATAGATGTCCAGTAAATAATAGTTTGCAGTTTATTGCATTTTCTACTCTAATTGGTTCAAAAGCGAGGGTTTTTGAGCATGTTTTGTATCAGAAGACGAATTGTTATCTTTCAGAATATAGCTTTTTGATTATATTTTACTAACAATCTGATAAATTTATTAAATGTAAGAGTTGAATAATATAATTTTACATTTAAATAATGGATAATTCAGAACGTATGGAGCAAATTTCTTGTGATTCGAACTGTGACTCGGAATCAGAAACTGAATCATCTGTAAATGATAGTAGCGATAGTTTACTAGATGATCTACATAGTAATGACTCTGATAGTAGTACAGATGGAATCAGTCAAGCAAGACAATTTTTTTAAATTAATTGTGATAATCCTTCAGATCCGCCTCCTAGATTTGGTTTCACCGGAATTCCAAAAATAACTTTGATATCGATGAGACTAAATTTAAACTTCAGTTCTATGATGCTTTCATTGAAAGAAAAAATTTGTAATAAAAGCTTAAAAATATTAGAAATGGTAATTGTTATGACATATCTTTACTTAGAAATGTAAAATGAACAAAAAAATGCAATAAAAAAATGTGACCTTTTTTTGACCGAATTCTGGAAAAATAGGAAACTGTCAAAGGGTTAAAATTTATTTATTACAAGAAATCCTTAAATTAGAGCTGCCCAAAAGTAGACCCCATCCCAATAAATTAACATGTTGAACGAGGAATCCAAACTTTCCGGAAACATACCACCTTACGGCAAAAACATAATCTATCATTTTGCAAATTAAGCTTTATGTATTTAAAATAAATATATTAAGTCAGTAACAGCTTAATATATAGAAAAATACCTTCTCCGACATTTATAGCATATTTTAAAGAGAAATATGAAATAATTGTGTCTACAAACCTTTTTACAAGTAATACACATGGACAAGTAAAATTAAATTTGCTTTTTTTTTCTCGTTGTAAGTATGAGAAAAATTCATTAAATTCACTATATTGTTATTATGATATTGTTATTATCATATGTTATTATCATCATATATCATATTATTATATCAAATTTTAGCTAGTGTTAAATAAGTTAAAAAGCTAACTCTAAAATATAAATAATATTATACCGCACTCTAATGAAAGTGAGATTTTTGGTATTATAATTAGGTAATTATACTATGTATCATTATTATTAAAAGTAGTACAAAATACTGGTCTGCAAGAATAAAGTAAATTATAGTAGAGTATATTGATGCCTTTAGAGATGCAACATTTTAGAAATGCATATACTTATACAAACATTAAATTTATTAGTAACAGCAGAATAATTTATTTAAAAAAACAAATAAAACCAATGTATAAGTTTAGAACTGAAAAAAAATTAATATTTAATAAATAAGGATTTATAGTAAATACTATTATAGCAAATATGAGCAGAAATAAAATAATGAAAGCTAAGCAAAGTTTAAAATGAAAGAATCTAATTCTAAAAAAACTGTAAGAATCCTAATTATACATAAGGAACTCATTTAATATTTTTACTCGTCATTTCCTCAAATAACGTTTCGGAGATTTTTAAGAACGGTAGAAGATGCAACACAAATAAACCTTCCTGCTTTAACGCAAATGTCATCTATGATGTATTGACCGAAACACGCTTAAATGAATTCCATTTATCGTTATCTGGCGTGTGTATTTTCCCAAAACTTACTGTTTACTTTTCAGGAAATTCCCCGGGAATTTAGATTTCAAATAATTAGGAATTTCTGTTAACTTTTACTGAAGTGAAGAGACCAAATTACCCCGGATAGATGTTTGGTGCGAATGATTGGGTAATTTACATGGAACTATTGTCCCGAGTTGAAGCTAAGGTGGATGATTTTCTACTCTGCATACCTATGGGATTGGTGTAGATATATAAACTGTATTTCCGTAATAAAGAGATTAAAAAATTATCTTTTTTATGAAATTAAATTTTGCTTATTTATTGACTTTATATGATATATGTATTCAATGAAACAAATAAAATGTAAATTGATACAACATTAAATTTTATGTGCAGTAGTAAACAAGGATTTTCGTACATTAAAAATTAAAATATTTATTAAGAATACATCGTATCTGGTTTTCAAGTCTGTAATTTCTCTAATGGCTGTAACTTTGAAATTCCTCTCATTATATTCCTTCCAATTTAAACCTTTGAGGTCGGGTGCATCATATATGCAATGTCTTTCAAATTGACTCAGGCCGAGCATATCATTAATAATATTTTAAGCAAACCAATTAATTAGTATTTCTCATTGTCACCATATGTCTGTTATAGATGAACTTATCTACTAAAGATATATGTATACTAGAGAATCATCTGGTGCAAGATAAAAGATGTTGCATATATGACACGCCAGTCTTTAAATGGTTAAATGAGCTTTACTTACAAAGTAATAGATTTGGAGATAGAAAGAAGCAAAGGATAATTTGTTTTAATTTTTCAGACTGAAACAAAAACTTTTTAGCAGCGACTGAGGAATCTTAGTGCATGGAATTATTTATAACTTCTCTCATTAACAATTTAAATTGTCCTATTTAAAAAGAATTGGAATTTTACAAGTTTACATTAATTTCATTTGTAAGTAAAAACCATAAACTTGTATTAGTTTATAATTCTTTAAACAGCTTAGAACTAAGGAAAACAGGGCGGATATTTAAGCACATAAATTTTTCAACTGACAAAGCATAATAGGACTAAAAAAATGTAATTTTACGAGTTTAAATTCATTTCATTTGTAAGTAAAAATCATAAACTAGTGTTAGTTTAGAATTCTTGAAACAGATTCGAACAAAGGAAACATGACGGATATTTAAGCACATAAATACTTCAACTGACGAAGCTTAATAGGGCTAAAATATGTAATTTTACGAGTTTACATTCATTTCATTTGTAAGTAAAATTATAAAGTAATATTGGTTTATAATTCTTCAAACAGCTTAAAACTGAAGAAAACTGTACAGAAGTTTAAGCACGTAAACCCTTCAGCTGAAGAAGTAGAGCACTCAAACATTTTTTAGAGGACTTAAATATTTTTTAGACATTATTCAATCTACCTTAATAACAGCATCAAATGCAGTTAAAATTGGAATAATTTTTGTGATACTTCCCGACCTAGAGAAAGAAAAGTTACTTGTGACTAACTATCAAAAAATTTTCCTACTCATTAACAATTCATTGTGTTTAAGCAAACGTTATCGACTTTGAAATTATAATAAGTTTGTGAAAAATACATTTGAGTAGCAATTTCCTATGCATTTAATGATACAAGACCTATAGGATAACATCTACTTTATTTTCTTTCAAATTAGGTCAAAATGGGGAAATTTTGTCCAGAGTAAAAGAAATATATTTTTGCTATAAAACGAGAGCACAGACCTTTCAACTGTAGAGAAGAAATATTTAAGTCTACAAAGTTCTTATTTAAAAAGGGAAAGTAATAAAATTGGAATAATACTTGCGATACTTCTCGACCTAGACAAAGAAAAGTTAAGTGTGATTAACTATCAAAAAACTTTCCTACTCATTAACAATTTATTGTGTTTAAGCAAACGTTATCGACTTTGAAATTATAATAAGTTTGTGAAAAATACATTTGAGCAGCAATTTCCTACTCATTTAATGATACAAGACCCACAGGATAACACCTACTTTATTTCCTTTCAAATTAGATCAAAATGGGGAAATTGTGTAAACAGAAAAGATATATGTTTTGTTATAAAACGAGAATACAGACCTTTCAACTCTAGAGAAGAAATGTTTATGTGTACAAAGTTCTTATTTAAAAAAGGAAAAGTAATAAAAATGGAATAATACTTGCGATAATTCTTGATCTAGATAAAGAAAAGTTACTTGTGACTAACTATCAAAACACTTTCCTTCTCATTAACAATTTATTGTGTTTAAGCAAAGATTATCGACTTTGAAATTACAATAAGCAAGAGTTGCAACTTCCTATGCATTCTATAATACAAGACCCACAGGATAACATCTACTTTATTTCTGTCAAATTACGTCAAAATGGTGAAATTTTTTCCAGTGGGAAAGAAAATTGTTTTGTTATAAAACAAAAATACAGACATTTTAACTGTAGAGAAGAAATGTTTGAAATTATAATAAGTTTGTGAAAAATACATTTGAGTAGCAATTTCCTAAGCATTTAATGATACAAGACCCACAGGATAACATGTTCTTTATTTCTTTCAAATTAGGTCAAAATGGGGAAATTTTGTCCAGAGTAAAAGAAATATGTTTTGTTATAAAACAAGAGCACAGACCTTTTAACTGTAAAGAAGAAATATTTAAGTCTGCAAAGTTCTTATTTAAAAAAGAGAAAGTAATAAAACTAGAATAATACTTGTGACACTTCTTGACCTAGACAAAAAAAAAAGTTAAGTGTGAATAACTTTCCTACTCATTAACAATTTATTGTGTTTAAGCAAACGTTATCTACTTTGAAATTATAATAAGTTTGTGAATTTGAGTAGCAATTTCCTACGTATTTAATAATACAAGACCCACAAGATAACATCTACTTTATATTCTTTCAAATTAGGTCAAAATGGGGAAATTTTGTCCAGAGTAAAAGGAATATATTTTGTTATAAAACTAGAGTACATGCCTTTTATCTGTAGAGAAGAAATATTTAAGTCTAGAGAGTTCTTATTTAAAAAAAAAGTAATAAAATTGGAATAATACTTGTGATACTTCTCGACCTAGACAAAGAAAAGTTAAGTGTGATTAACTATAAAAAATTTTCCTACTCATTAACAATTTATTGTGTTTAAGCAAACATTATCGACTTTGAAATTATAATAAGTTTGTGAAAAATACATTTGAGTAGCAATTTCCTACGCATGTAATGATACAAGACCCACAGGATAACATCTACTTTATTTTCTTTCAAATTACGTCAAAACGGTGAAATTTTATATAGTGTGAAAAGAAAAATGTTTCGTAAAACGAGAGTACAGACCTTTTAACTGTAGAGAAGAAATATTTAAGTCTACAAAGTTCTTATTTAAAAAAAGGGAAAGTAATAAAATTGGAATAATACTTGCAATACTTCTCGAGCAAAGAAAAGTTACTTGTGACTAAGTATCAAAAAACTTTCCTACTCATTAACAATTTATTGTGTTTAAGCAAAGGTTATCGACTTTGAAATTATAATAAGCAAGAGTTGCAACTTCCTATGCATTCTATAATACAAGACCCACAGGTTAATATCTACTTTATTTTCAAATTACGTCAAAATGGTGAAATTTTGTCCAGTGGAAAAATAATGTTTTGTTATAAAACAAAAATACAGACATTTTAACTGTAGAGAAGAAACGGGTGCATCATATATGCAATGTCTTTCAAATTGACTCAGGCCGAATATATCATTAATAATATTTTAAGCAAACCATTTAATTAGTATTTCTCATTGTCACCATATGTCTGTTATAGATAAACTTATCTACTAAAGATATATGTATACTAGAGAATCATCTGCTACAAGATAAAAGATGTTGCATATATGTTTAAGTCTGCAAAGTTCTTATTTAAAAAAGGGAAAGTAATAAAACTGGAATAATAGTTGCGATACTTCTCGACCTATACAATGAAAAGTTACTTGTGACTAACTATCAAAATATTTTCCTACTCATTAACAATTTATTGTGTTTAAGAAAACATTATCGACTTTGAAATTATAATAAATTTGTGAAAAATACATTTGAGTAGCAATTTCCTACGCATTTATTGATACAAGACCCATACGATAACATCTACTTTATTTTCTTTCAAATTAGGTCAAAATGGGGATATTTTTCCAGAGTAAAAGAAATATATTTTTGCTGTAAAACGATAGCACAGACCTTTTAACTGTAGAAAAGAAATATTTAAGTCTACAAAGTTCTTATTTAAAAAAAGGTAAGTAATAAAATTGGAATAATACTTGTGATACTTCTTGACCTAGACAAAGAAAAGTTAAGTGTGATTAACTGTCAAAAAATTTTCCTACTCATTAAGAATTTATTGTGTTTAAGCAAAGGTAATCGACTTTGAAATTATAATAATCATGAGTAGCAATTCCCTGCGCATTTAATAATACAAGACCCACAGGATAACATCTACTTTATTTTCTTTCAAATTACGTCAAAATGGTGTAATTTTGTCCAGTGGGAAAGAAAAATGTTTTGTTATAAAACAAAAATACAGACATTTTAACTGTAGAGAAGAAATGTTTAAGTCTGCAAAGTTCGTATTTAAAAAAGGGAAAGTAATAAAACTGGAATAATACTTGCGATACTTCTCGACCTAGACAAAAAAAAAAGTTAAGTGTGAATAACTTTCCTACTCATTAACAATTTATTGTGTTTAAGCAAACGTTATCGACTTTGAAATTATAATAAGTTTGTGAATTTGAGTAGCAATTTGCTATGCATTTAATGATACAAAACCGACAAGATAACATCTACTTTATATTCTTTCAAATTAGGTCAAAATGGGGAAATTTTGTCCAGAGTAAAGAAAATATATTTTGTTACAAAACGAGAGAAAACTTAACTGTAGAGAACTGTAGAGAAGAAATATTTAAGTCTACAGAGTTCTTATTTATTCATAGTATTTATTTAACTGCTTCTATTTCAGTATATGTAAGATAAATGATGGTTAATTTGAAAAATAAAATTAAAATAAATCATGCAATTTAATCATGCAATTTTTAATGAAGATACAAATGAATAAATTATGTGACTGATGTAAGTTAATCATGGTATTTAATTTAAAATCATATACTTATGACGATGCATACAAATCTGAATGTTAAAGGCTATGGATTAATGTTATACCATTATGAACTCATAAAAAGTAAACCATCTTATAAATTTTAGTTGATTAAATAAAAATCAAAAATCTTTTTAACTTCCAGTAATAATATTTTTACAAACTAAGAGTGGAAACGGAATGTATACTGTAAGCTTTTAATCTCAGAATCTTTATAGAATATATGACTGCTTAAAAAAAGAGTTAATGAAATATTCTTAGTAAATCACACAAATTCTTGATATTCTTTCGAAAGAAAATCAGTCTTTAAGCATATATAAAAAAGTAAATATATAAGCTTTGATTAAAAAGAAAATATCATACAGTTTCTATAAAACTTTCTATAAAATTTACTCATTAATAAAAAGAGTCAAATCGTCATATCCAGAATGCTCACAAATATTTATGTTCATTAAGAGGCTAAATCTCTTAGCGATAAAAGGATTATAGGAAAGCAGCTGGTGCTCACAGATTCAGTTAGTTTCTAAAGAGCGAACCCCGCCTTTAACCTTCAATTTTTTTATTGTATCTATGTTGCATACAGTGGTTTTTTTAGCTTCACTAATCGCTTTACTAAACGCATGAATTAGTCGATATAAAACGAAACAGAGCAAAATCTCATTCAATTACGACTTAACCTATTTGCAGAGAGAAAATCCTTTTTTGCTCATGAAATCAATGAAAGTAAAAAGCTGTGATAAAAGCAAAAACTCAATGGTGAATTCGACATATAGTATCCAAGCACTCATTTACCCATACCCATTTGCTTAAAAAAATTGAGTATTTTCCATATTTGATTAATTAGCATGGTGTTAATCCACAGTCTTTTAAATGATGACTAGCATTCAAAGGTTTCTTTAAAAAGCTTTATCTAGAAAAAAATAAGAAAATTTTCCAATCGATTCACATTGTTGCTTAAAAAATATTTACATTACAATCAGTCGATATTTGACAAGAGCGGCCATTCCAAATTCTGCAAAACTATTATTTATTCAAAAATGTTAAGCTCCTGTGTATATTGTACATTAACTCTGGTCCATAGTTTTTCCATTAGGTTATAACATTTTGAAAATTTATAGTTTAAACAGATAATAAAAACTTACATAATTAAATGTTAACAATTTTGAAATTAGGATATGTTTGTTTGTAAAACTGCAAAGAAATCGCCCATTCTGAAAAACTGTTGTTTGCTGGAAATTTTGGAACTCCTGTGTCTTAACTGCAGTAATTTTTTATATTTTGGTTATTAACTTATAATATTTTGAAAGAAATCTTCAAAAGCTTTATTTTCATGTATCTCTTTTCTGTCTAAATTAAATAGTTTTCAAAGTAAAATTATTTTAATCTTTCTTACGCATATAAAACAATTTTAGACGCATACATTTGGATTTTTATAATTATTGCTTTTGCTTGTTTGAAACTTATAACAATTTAAAGAAGCTTTGAAACTAGATAATAGTTTGCTTATAATTAACTTCTTTCTTGTGTAGTTTTATTATTATCTATTTATATTATTATTATTAATTATTAGTAAGTTATCTAGGTTTTACTTCCCAGCATACATGCAAAACAATGGCATAATGGTAGAGCTTTGTTTTTTGGTACTAAAGTTAACGGTTTTTAACCCCACTGCTGGCATGAGTATTCGTAGCCGTTCAGAATCGGCTTTAAATAGTAGGTACCAGTTATATTAAGCCTTATGTAGCAAAACAGTAGACCGCATCTCTCCAAACCAAACCATCCTCCCATACATAGTGTACGGAAAGTATTTTAATCGTCTACAAGTTCGACCTCGTGATTTTGATTGGTCTTGACGTTTCGAAACTTCTTAAAGCCAAAAAGACAATTTTTGAGATAATGTCTGTGTATGTATATCTATGTTAATACAATAACTTGGGTTATGTTTTGATTTAGAGACACATAATTTTATGTGTACATTATACCAAAATTGTGGTCTTCTATGAACATTTAGGTTACT
This sequence comes from Pardosa pseudoannulata, assembly GCA_032207245.1. Lineage (NCBI taxonomy): Eukaryota > Metazoa > Arthropoda > Arachnida > Araneae > Lycosidae > Pardosa > Pardosa pseudoannulata. The sequence continues at coordinate 161,320,247 of CM063508.1, forward strand.
TCTAGTTACCATCTAGCTTCTGACTCTTTTACTTGAATTTATAAGTTATCGTGTTATCATAGCTAAAAAACAGATATTATTTAAGAGACAGCTTTTCTCTGCTTTGTGAGAAGTACAAAACATGTGCACAAAAGCATGCCTTACTTAAAAAGTAGCTTTACTTTTCTATAAGTGCACGAAAATGTCAAGGGGGATGCTATTCCTGATAGATTGTTGTTAGTTTTGCAACGTTTAAGAACGTTTTAAAGACTGTGTAAACTATGCTCAACCTTTTTTTCTATCTAACTGTATTTTGCGTCTATTTTTGATTTATCCCTATAATCCTCTTTATCTTTATTTAGAGGGATATTTCTGGAAGGTTATATTTTTAGAAGCATTGGAAAGTAGGTCATCTCTGAGGGGCAACCAGACTGTTTTTTAACATCTTTCAAATTGATTCTCAATCTAGGTATTTATTACTATTATCCAGACTAAATTCATCTGTAATGTCATGGTCATCTTCTCCAGCATCAGCTCAACTAATAGAAATAGTCACCTCCTGATCTCCTACTTACCGTATTTATATGAATCTAATGCGCATCGTTTTTGGCCAAATGTAGTATTCAAAATTGGCATGCGCATTAGATACGAGTACGTCAGCGGTTAACCGATGACTTCAACCAAATTTAAATCGTAACAATGGATTACTGTATTTCTCAACTACATTTACCGTTGCATTTATCCTTGACACATTATTGCATAGAGGATTCATACTGCTGGCTCTGAAATGTATGGGAACGCTGTTCTGGTGGGCTCTCACATCCACCATCAATACTTTGTCTGGAAGCTACTTTATGTATAAATCCATTGTTGTATAAAATACGATATCTAAATTTAAATAAAATCATCATGCCATTGATTGATAGTTTATATACAAATCCATTGTTGTATAAAATAAGATTCAATAAATTCCTTATACCATTGATGCACATTACATTAGCCGACAAACAATTTTTTTTATTATTTAAAGTTTTAAAATAGATATGCGCATTAGATTCGCATAAATATGGTATTTCATCATCGGTAAATATTCTTTTTTCTGTTATTTATTCGAGAGAGTACAAAAAACAGTAAAAATGAAAGCAAAAATCAACATTAATTACACGTCCGGTTGACGACGCCATGAATGTGCACTTGCTAATACGTCTTGGATACGTTAAGTGTATCTTCATTAAAATTCTTCGGATGAAGGTAGAAACTATTAATGTGCATAATTACAAATACCTGCTGTAGACTTGATAACAGAAATGTCTATTTTTATTGGTAAATCCAATAACACAACAATTGTCCAATAACACAACAATTGTGTACACAACGATAGTGTAATTCCCAGTAGTAAACTCACAGTAGTAAAGTGCTACGTGAAGTACTGTGACTGAACGTAGTGTAATTCACAGTAGGTGCACAGTATACGCTAGATGGAAGTACTAATTGAAGTAGGTAGCACGACGACTGAACATAAGTAGTGTAATTCACAGTGGTACACTCTAAATAGAAATACAAGAGGAGATATCTGTGAAATATGAGAGTGCATACATGTTCAAGATATACGGATAGTTTTCTAAATTTAAGAAAAAACCTAAATATCACTTATAGGAAGTTACCCTCAAATACTTCTATCACACACATAGATGTAAATGGACTTTTGACTAACCCAAATCATCCTAATACAGGAAAAGGCATGAATTTTGTAGTAATACATTAACTTGAATCTATTTAAGGATTTATCTTTCTCAGATCATTCCGAAAAAAAAACTTATAAATGACAACAGTAAAAGAGGTAGTGAATTCTTAAATTTTATCACACCGTAGCAATCATTCAGAATATTAAAAATTACGACAAAACTCAAATTTCTAACATAGAGGAATTTATCTCACCAATATATGGACAAATTTTAATGTGCTTTATATAGGCACCTATATAGTGAACTGCAGCATCAGACATGTGTGACAAACTATTAATCGAATAGCTGTTGATCAAATAGCAGAAGTTGTATAGCGGTAATCGTATTGGGCTCGAACACGATAGGGCTGGGTATGGGTCCCGAAGCAATGCTTTTATGCATTTGTGTATTGTATCCTCACTGGGAGCGATGATGCCCTACTTATATGTTGCTTCCATAAATAAAAGAGCTGCACGTGAGTGGATTTTATGGTAAAATGCTTGTAAAGGAATGTACCCTGCAATTTAAAAAAATGTTGAACGAATTATAAGATGATATCTATAAATATAATAGTTTGTTTTTAATAAGCTGTGAAACACTTAATTTAACACTTTATGCTACGATGGACAGAGAAACTTGTTATGAGTTTTTATAGGGCAACTTTTAAAATTGCAAGACAATGCGTAATAAAGAAATCCGTAACAGGTATTAGTTGTTTGGTTGGTTTGGTTTGGAGCGCTACGGTCTACTGTTTTGCACAGAAGGGCTAATGAGACCGAGACCTACTGTTTAAAGCCGATTCCGAACGGTTACGAACATCCATACTATAGTGGGATTCGAATCCATGAACTCCGGTACCGACGAATCGGCCAGCGTTCGGCACAGGCATTAGTGGATTTTAACTCTAATTTCTAAAAATATTTATAAACCACAAACTAGTAACTCGTTAGTATAGTAAAAATATATGTCACTGGTATTTAGTTAGAGGAGAATTGTAATGCTCTGAAATATATGTAGATTTAAGTAATTATGGAGATTAAGAAACATAAATACACCATGTACGATACTTGAGTAAATGTTTCAATACAAAAACATTAGTCTTCTTTACAGCTTTATGTAATCATCTTCATATAATCATCTTTATATAATCATACTTTTCATACAAGTAACTAGAATAGATATCATTCGATATTCCTTGTCATTTTGATATTTTACCGTAAATTACAAATTTATTCTTATTATCAATATAAGTTTCTTTACAAGGAACTTTTAATATTGAAATATTTGATATTCTTTGTAATGGTTTATAAATTTGCTAACTCATTAAATAATATTGTTTTACGCCTTTACAAAAAAAATAATAACTAAAGCAATAAAACGTTGAACAAATAATTCGTATAATTTTATCAATCATAAAATGTTCAAATTTTGTTTTTATGAATTTGTATTTATAACATGTAGGTCTACACATCTCCTTTTGTGTACATCTACCTCTGTATATAGCGAAAATTTCAATATAACGTGTTTTCTGTGGGGTACAACTAAAAAAAATTATTAGTTGTAGAAAATCAAAATATTGTATTAAAGACTAATATAAAACATAGTTGTTCTCCTCTTGTATTGATTGTAATCTTCACAACTTATAACTAAAATCTAAAAATAACGTATATTAATGCTTTGAATATAACTCAAAAACGATTAAACGATGTAAACTATCGTTTAAATTTCACTCATCCAATTTTTTTTTCTTCTTCAGAAATGAATAAATGACAGTTTCTGTTTATATAAACTTATTAAACAGAAAGATCACATCCATGATTTGTCAGAAAATATAATCGAGGAGCACTTGTTTTCGACCAGAAGTACGTTAATTTGACTTAGTAGTTATCTAATACTAAGCATATAATAAGCTAAATATGATAACTTTATTAATTCTTAGCCATTATGATTGAACTGATTTTCCTGCAACTAAAGTAAGTACAGGCAGAAAGTAATTTTTCCGATGTTTTCCCCTTTAAAGTAAACGTAATTAGCCACGTCAATTGTGCGTGCGTAACAGATCTATGACGTATTATTCATATGCCAGCTGGACAAGTCCCGATTCGTGCCAGTAGCGGTGTAGCAGTGGTCCGAAATGGAAACTGTAATTCCTTCTCCCTCCGTCTGCAAGGTTCAGTCAGTGATCTTGAATGCACAAAGCATTGCTCCAATTGAAATTCATCTTTAACTCTGTCAGGTCTATGAGCCGAAACTGACACTCGAACAAAAATTTCAACTCTTAGGAGCAGCACTGACATTTCTGCTACGGTACCACGACGACAGCAAAGAGTTCCTCGACAGGATCGTCACGGGCAATGAGACTTGGATTTCGCAATTTACCCAGGAAACCAAGCACCAGTCAATGCATTGACGTCATAGTGGATCTTCGGTCAGGACCAAATTCAAACAAACACTGTGAGTACGGAAAGGAATGTGCAGGGTGTTCTGGAACAGGAAGGCAGGTTTCATTCAAAGGCGGCAAAGTTCTATGATAGAGGTATGCAAAAGTTGATTCTGGTGGTATCTGTGTTGAAAAATAGCTGAAGCATTGCTGTACTTCTTGCAAATAAATATGTCCGTGAAAGTGTGAGTTCTTTTTTCTTTTAAATAGGGAAACATGCTTTCTGGACGCGTGTCGTATGTAGTTATAGTATGAATACTTATGCGTTGCATTTGTAACATGACAGTTCTATGACAGAGGTATACAAAAGTTGATTCTGATGGTGGATAAGTTGAAAAATAGCTGAAACATTGCTGTACTTGTAGCTAATAAATATGTCCCTGAAAGTGTGGGTTCTTTTTTCTTTTAAATAGGCAAAACATGCTTTCTGGACGCGTGGCGTATGTAGAGTTATAGTATGAATACTTATGCATTGCATTTGTAACATGTATCGCTAAAAAATCGCGCTTTAAATCATTTTGATTTAAATTTGTTATGACATAACATAAATTTAAGAAAGCCAAAATTTGCTTTCTTTAAGGTTAAATATATCAATCTTAACAAAATATTAGCTGATTTACATCACTAGAAAATTATATTTGAGAAATAATACCCTTTTTCTCCAAAGTAAATTCTCTTTTAAACTTCATTCATGTATTTTTTCCCTCTTCAGCAATGAATGAATGGTTGGTTCTATTTGTGTACTCTGATTAAACAGGAAAATCTCCTAATAAAAGGATTAAGCGGAAGCATCTGGCGCTCAGAGATTTCTCAAACGGAAAGTCTCCAAAAAATCTCCAACGAAATATTTCTTTAGCTTCCTCGCCGCATTTGGCGCAATTTTTTTTTATTTTTCCTGGTTACTAATCGTAAGAATTAGTCAAACTGAAGTGAAAGGGATCAGAGACTGATCCTTCCAAGGCTTTACCTATTTGCTACGATAAAATCCTCTTTTCGCTGTTGCAATTGATCCATAGAAATGTTGCGCTAAACACACAAAAGAAGTGCCGGATTCGAAATGAACTTCGCTTCCTGCATACGAAGTGAGAAAAAGACGAGAAAACATTTTGGGGATTTTTTTGGAGGGAATAATGAGTAATGGGAATGTAAAAATAAGTATATATCTGTGTGGAAAATCTATTTCAATGTTTATTTATCAGAGAAAGATGATTTTACAAACAGTCGTTTTTAATTAAGAATATATGAATGTAAAAAGAATTATAGTATTGTATTGAAACGTTCATTGTAAAAATGCAGATAATATTTTATTTAAAATTTATGATTACGAAAAATATGAAGAGTTGACTGTTTTATTTAATCTCCCAAATCGTTTTATTTCTTGTGTTCTTTAATGTTTTTTATTTAAATCCTTCTTAATATTTTTCCTATATTTTCAATTATTTCTGTACTTAAAAGCTTTTTGAAAAATGTTTCCTTTTAAGCAGATTTTTAATTTTTAATTTTCTATAATTCTTCGTAATCAGCTTTAGTAATTTATCTTACTGGATATTTTTCCTCATTCCCATATAAAATATAACCGGTATAAATATGCCAGAGGGAAAATGTTTAAATCTTCAATGCTAAAACTACTAATTTATTGTAGCACCACATTCTAAAAAAACTCGAAGAATGTCGAAAACACCCCTGCTTAATTTTGGTTTTGTTTCGAGTGATTCAGTCTTTTGTGTCTCTAAAAGGGCTACTAAGGCCCAAACTGTCTCTTTATAACCGATTCCGAACGGCTACAAACATCTATATCACCATCAGGATTCGAACCTGCAAACTAAGATAACGAAAAATAGCGTTGATCCAATTCACCAACGTTTGATGGAATATCGCCGAATTTTAATACCTGAGAATAAACAACAGTCCGATAGCTGTTTCGGAACTGCTTTTAAGCAACAAAATCGACTTTAAATACCATACATAGCCTTTTCCAGCAATATATGCAAAACACTTTTTTTTCATGGAAATAGGAAAATATTAACATTAATATAACTTTTAATAAACTATACAGCAAGCAATATACTCCTAAAGGCCTTTATCACACAACAACCTGTACGCGGTGAAAAGTAACGAAATCATTTTATGGTTTCTTTTCCTAATATATGTGAGGATTTCTAGTGGGATAAATCATAATCAATTCTTTGCAAATTCCCGGATCTTTTGTCTGAATTTTCTCTAACTTTGAATTAAGAGATATGATTCTTTAGTTACTTGGGCTGAGATTAAAAGTAATGAAGTCTGAAGAATAATTTTGAAACAGTTTTAAAGTTAGCGATAAAACTGTTTTATAGTTTAAATCTATTTTCAATATAACATAAATTAATAAATTGATTCTAAAAAAACAAATTCAGCGTAACTAATTAAAATAAAATAGATAACATATGATGAAAATTCCATTCATTTAGGATAGTATTTATAAATTATATGATATGGCAAAAATATGTAAGCATTTTAAATTTAAAGGTGATTGTTGCCTTAATAAAGTTTCAGTAATGTAACAAATAATTGGAAACTTTAAACAAAAGTGTAAAAACATTAATCTGCTAGCAAACTCTAATAATGAGCAAATTGACTTATCTGCCAATAATGCTATTATACATAGAAATTAATTCCGTAAATGAAAACAAAATGTATTAACACCTACCTTTACAGTTAGAATAGCATTTAAAAATACTATTCTAACATTATATATTATAGTGGAAAAATATGTAAACATTTTCCATTTAAAGATGATTGTTGCCTTAATAAAGTTTTAGTTTTGTAACAAACAATTAAAAGCTTTAAACGAAAATGTAAAAGCATTAAACGGTGAACAAACTCTGACAATAAGCAGATTGACTTCTTTGCCAAAATGCTATTCTAAATAGAAATTAATTCCATAAATGAAAATACAAAATGTATTAAAACCTACCTTTACATTTAGGATAATATTTAAAAAGTATATGATATGGCAAAAATATATAAACCTTTTCCATTTAAAGGTGATTGTTGCCTTAATAAAGTTTTAGTAATGTAACAAATAATTAGATACTTCAAACAAAAATTTAAAAGCATTAATCTGTGAACAAACTGTGACAATAAGCAGATTGACTTCTTTGCCAATAATGCTATTCTACATATATATTAATTCCATAAATGAAAAAACAAAATGTATTAAAACCTACCTTTACATTTAGAATAGTATTTAAAAAGTATATGGTAGGGCAAAAATATGTAAACATTTTAGATTTAAAGGTGATTGTTGCCTTAATAAAGTTTTAGTAATGTAACATATAATTAGATACTTTAAACAAAAATGTAAAAGCATTAGTTAATCTGTGAACAAACTCTAACAATGAGCAGATTGCCTTCTTTGCCAATAATGCTATTCTACATAGAAATTAATTCCATAAATGAAAATACAAAATATATTCAAACCTAGCTTTACATTTATAATAGTGTTTAAAAAGGATATGATATGGCAAAAATATGTAAACATTTTCCACTTAAAGGTGATTGTTGCCTTAATAAAGTTTTAGTAATGGAACAAATAATTAGATACTTTAAACAAAAATGTAAAAGCATTAATTAATCTGTGAACAAACTCTGACAATGAGCAGATTGCCTTCTTTGCCAATAATGCTATTCTACATAGAAATTAATTCTATAAATGAAAATACAAAATGTATTAAAACATAAAATATACAAATATGCTATGAAATAAATAATTGCGATCGTAATGTACATCACTTTTTCAAAATTAATGAAGCTTATTAAATTTAAAAGCGACATTTGCGAAATCCAGAATTATATTTAGACATTAGAGTCTGATACAAAATTATTAACGCTTCAAACAGTAATTACATTTCATATTCTGTATGGAAATTACAAGCATCCTATTTACTAGAAAAATATCAAGACTAACCATTCATAAATTTTTAATCTTATATTCAGTCTCACATTCTATATTTGTTATTTTTCAAATTTCAGTCATAATTCAGCCGTTTGGATAATAAGAAAAGAAAACACAAGTCTCCCCCAATTGCTTGTTAATTTTCTCTAAACATAATCTAGAGCTTACTCTTTTGTGATAAAACTCTAGAGAAAGATTATGTTACAGAGTTGATTTAGCTTTGGGGAAAATTAGAAATTTTTATCTGAAAGAAACAAAAATTTACAATTCGTTATTAAAGGAATAATACTCTATATATTTTTCATTAAACAACGATTTCAGAAATTACATTTTTTTTAAATATATATGAATAAAAATAAGAACGGCGAATAAAATAATTAAATTTGTTTCCGAACATAATCTAAACTTCTAGTCACGAATTATTATTTATAATCTTTTCTGGATGCTTTAAAACAGCATTTCCTCGCGAAAAAAAAATTATAATTTAATCTGCATTTTTTCACATCCCATCTTCACCAGAGCACCCTGCCTGTCAAAACTAATTGAAGAAAATATATTTTAGTCTTTTATTTAATTTAATAGCTGAGCAGCCGCCTTAACATCTTAAATTATTTCCCTTGAACCACGCATATAGCAACACTTCCTCTTTTCCATCAAAGTAATTTTATCTTTCACTCGCGAAAAAAAAGGGAATAGGAGTTACTTTAATTTTGTTTAGGAACCAAGAAAAATTGTTTCATATTTTAAAAATGAAGGAAGGAAATGTGTGATAACAATAAAAGAGAAAAGGCTTGGAATAACAATTTGCGTGGAATTTATTTTACCGCAAGTTGGGAAGTTGTATTAGTTTACAACACATCCGAGGCATGTGCACGCATCTTAACGTGCGAAATAAATTTAAATATATTTACCGTAAAATCGAAAGAAATATGGGATCTAATATGCTTTGAAAAGTTTGAATAAAAAGTACAGTTATGCATTCTCGTGCAAACTAAAATAGTTTCAAAGAATTTTAAAGCAGTAAGATGTGACACTTTGCTTTTTTTATGAGTAATAATGATGATGTATCACTTCCCATTTCGTTAAAGTGGCTGTTTCGGGAATAAACACTTTTTACTTCTTATCCTAAACTTAGTAAAACACGGGGTATTATAGTCTATAACAGCTGTTAAATTTAGGAGAAATATATGTACATGTTTTAAAATAATTTACAGTAAATAAGGTGTTGGATGTACTCTAAATTGAATTCATAAATGTCTATTTTAACTTATGCTTTGGAAACTCGTTTACTTTTGGAAAATTGATAATCATTTAGAAGATTTTGCTCAAATACTTTTTCAGCAGACAGATACATAAGAAGAAAAATGAAGAAAATACATGATGAGAAAGACTTAACTGTTAAAAAACATACTACATCCGTACGATTGAGTGAGAAAAATTGTAAGGAATAAACTTTGCGAGTCTATAATTTTAAAAAATTTAAGCCTTTATTGTATAAAAAGGAAAATTGTTAAAAAAGCTTATTGTTAGTGAAATGATATATTATTAAATTTTACCACCATCATTTGAGGACTGAACAATATTCAGTTAAATATGATATAAATATGTAACATATTTAAGTGAATGATGAATGTTACAAACCGTATTTAAAAACGGTTAATTCAGAAAGTTTAAACTTTTTATTCCTATAAATAAATAAAATTCATTGAAGATTTTCATTTAAATCTCATCTTTTAGCAAAAAGTATTTTTTTAGAAAATTTTTACTTCTTTTCCTAAATTTAGTAAAACATAGGGTATTATAGTTTATAACAGCTGTTAAATTTAAGAGAAATATATGTACATGTTTATAAAATAATTTACAGTAAATAAGGTCTTGGATGTACTCTAAATTGAATTTATAAAAATATATTTTAACTTATGCTTTGGAAAATCGTTTACTTTTGGAAAATTGATAATCATTTAGAGGATTTTGCTCAAATACTTTTTCAGGAGACAGATAGATAAGGAGAAAAATGAAGAAAATACATGTTGAGAAAGACATAACTGTTAAAAAAAACATACTACATCCGTACGGTTGAGTAGGCAAGTCGTAAAGAATAAACTTTGCGAGTCTATAATGTAAAAAAAATTAAGCCTTTATAGTATAAAAAGGAGAATTGTTAAAAAAGTTTATTGTTTTTCAAATGATATATTATTAAATGTTATCGATATCAATTGATGACTGAACAATATTCAGTTAAATATGATATAAATATGTAACATATTTAAGTGAATGGTGAATGTTATAAACCCTATATAAAAAGTAATAATTCAGCTAGTTTAAATATTGTATTCATATAAATAAATAAAATGTATTGAAGATTTTATTTTAAATCTCATATTTCAGCAAAAAAAAATTTTTTTTAGAAAAAATTTATAAATATTTATAATTTTTAACTATTCATATATTTTTACAACATGTTCACCAAAGATTCTTAATAAACTTTAAAATAATTCTGTGTGTCCTTTTTAAATTTCGAATTTATTTAGATTATTTAAACACAATTTCCAATTTGAAAAGTTAAAAAATTTATTGAAATTTAACATACAAACATAAATCTAACTTATGGTTGACTTATGCTTTCGCCGTTTCCGTTAAAATATATGTTTAAACTTTAACGTAAGATACAAAAAAAGCATATTTTTTTAAAAACTTTATTACAAAATTTTCAGATTCAAACAATATTCAGTTAAATATGATATAAATATGTAACATATTTAAGTAAATGGTGAATGTTACAAACTGCATTTAAAATCTGTTAATTCAGAAAGTTTAAACTTTGTATTCTTATAAATAAATAAAATTCATTGAAGTTTTTCTTTTAAATCTCATATTTCAGCAAATAATATTTTTTAGAAAATTTTTATCACTGTTTAAAGTTTTTAATTATTCATAGATTTTTACAAAATGTTCCCCAATCAATCTTAATAACCGTTAAAATAATTATGTATGTCTTTTTTAAATTTTGAATTTATTTTGATTATTAAAATACAACTTCAAATATGAAAATTAAAAAAATTGTTGAAATTTGAAGTACAAGCATAAATCTAACTTATGGCTGACTTATGCTTTCGCCGTTTCCATTAAAATATATCTTTAAACTTTAACGTAATATACAAAAAATCCTAAGCAAAAGTATATTTTTTAAAAAAATTCATTAACATTATTAAAAAATTATCATTTCTTGAGTAGTCAAATGAAAGCGTTTTATATGAAAAGAGAAATCATCTTGTAATTTTCAAATGAAATAAAATTGTATAGATAATTATAATAAAAATGGGTAGTTTCTTATAAAATATTTTGTCTAAATATATCGTTAAACTGACGTTGTACAGTAAAATCCTAAGCCCTACATAAGCCCAGCTTCATACTAACACATTGTATAACACGGACTAGTACGTTTTCTGACGATTGATACTTGAGCGAGGGACACATACTTGTACCGGTTAGTGTAACAAAATGGTTTGTTTGTGGGTACAAAAATAACGGTATATACAAGAAAACGAAGCCGAATGTTCTTGTCTACTACATAGATTCTGGAAAAATTTAGACAAATAAAAACTAGTTTTTACATCAGTCGATGCGGAAACACAGAACGGGGAAAAATTAAAACTATATACTAGTATTTCTATTTGTTTTTTATAATTACCATTATAATTTCATCCACTAAAAATATATTTTTTGTTTACAAAAATTTTATGGTTCTTATTTATGTATTTCGATTTATATATTTGTTTATATACTCCAATATAAAATACTAAAAGTTAGTTAAAAAAGTGAAATAATTTTCAACCTATTAAGATTTATCTGAATAACCAAATTTAAGCGCAAAACGCCGGCTCTTGGTACAATTCCGCCGAAAAATGTACCCGCACACAATGTGTTAAAATAAGAAAAGAATAATTTCAATTTTAAATTTGGAGAATGTTTTCTAGTTTTCAAGTGAAAAAAAAGTATTTAAACGTATAATAAAAAATGAGTAGCTTCTTATAATAGATTCTTAATATTTGAAAACAGTATATATTATTTCTAAAATTACAAAAATATTTCACAGCTGTAAGATACAGAATTTTTTATAGAGTAAACCTTGATAACCTATAGAGTAACCTTCTTGGAATGTTTGCCCTTTTTGTAAGAATGATGGTGGTCATATCTAGATATTCATTCTCAGAAGAAGTCACGAACTTGTACATATTCTCCACTCGATAAGATTTCATTTTATATAAATAGTCAAATAAAGTTTAATATTTCTTTTCAACTCTTTCAGAGGGGCAAAGGAACTTTAAAAATACAATACATAGTTAACTTTTAAAATATATCACAAATAACAATTGACCTATACAAATAACTTAACTTTAACGACAACTGTTCTAGAAAAACTTATAAATGAAGTTAGTTTTGGTATCAGTTAACATTCATACTTCCCTGGGATATATACATGTACACCTATTTACATTAACCAATGGCACCGAAGGGTTTCAAGAGGCATTATAATGATCTCTAAAAGTGAGCTGTTCCGAGGTACTTTCCCACGGTGATCTGCACTTGCATGCACTGCTGTGGAAGGATTTTCCTAGAGGAATTTACGACTATTTTTACACTATAATTTTCACAATTCTCTTTATAAGGAGTTATTATTATTATTAATAGAGGCCTAAGTTAAGTGACTGTAAATATTATTTTATAAATTACCCCCATTAAAGGCACAGGGGAGCAGGCAGGGGCTTTTCTCCCTACGCCAGTCTTCAGTTGGTGCAAAGGGTCAGGTAGAGGCTTTTTTCATACGGTGTTGGTCAGGGCACACGGGACAAGTTGATGCTGGTGGATCCTTGTCCCCCTTCTTTCCACTCCCGACTTCAAACTCTTCTCCTTCACTTCCTTTCCAAACTCCTCACCTCGGTTCCAACGACCCTTTTCCCTTCCTTACCAATCGCTTGCTTTCGGGAAATTTCCCCACATCTGCATCCCCTTCGGGAGTGCAGGTGGGCTCATTAAAATAGCCCCTTTTGTGCAAGCTGGCATTACTTTTTAGCCCCTCCCACCATAACTCATGGTTACATCTCGGTGAGAGCTGCCATTCCGTGATTTATACCTTCTCTGTAGGGGTCCCTAAACTTGACGTGAACAATTGGAGTCCTAAATTACTCTAGGAAAATCATCCCACAGCAGTGCATGCACGTGCAGATCACCGTGGGAAAGTACCTCGGTACATGAGCAATTCTGGATTTTAAGTAAAATAAAACATTTTCTATCTTACGAAATTGTAAATCTAAACCATTCTCGAATCACCTTAATTACATGCACAAAATTCCATCAAAATCAGTCCAGCCGTTTAGGAGGAGTTCTATTACAAGCACCTGGACAGAAGAATTTTATATATAAAGATATGAAGTTGGTTTGCAAAAAGACTATTAGTTCAGCATATGGCGGAATGTATTTTTGGGAATCATACAAGCAACAAACGAATGCTATCGTCTACTCAATTATTCATACACTTTAATACAGACGTTTCTATTTCCTCAATATTATAGTCTAAAAAGTGGGAAGGTAAAATTGCCGTCATGACAGACAAATGTTGTCATGTCTTAAGGCTGCAAATCCAAAAATTGTAAAATTTTTTTAAATAAATTATAAATTGGACCTTTTGGAAAGGAAAGTAAGGAAAAAATATTTTTAAAATACTTGATGCCACCCCGCGTAAGTCATCAGAAACGTAGTTAGATTAAATTAAAATTCCCACATCGACTGTACAGGGAATCGATACTGGGACTTCTCCAAACTGAAGACAATGGAGCTGACCACTGCGCCACAGATACGCTGGCACCGAAGCATTTCAAGTGGCATTATAATAATCTAAAAAAGTGAGCAATTCTGGATTTTTAATAAAAAAAACATATTTTATCTTATTAAATTGTGAATCTAAACAATTCTCGAATTAACTTAATTACATATACAAAATTCCACCAAAAAGCCGTTTAGAAGGAGTTCTATTACAAGCTCTCAGACATACGAATTTTATATATAAAATTTATATACGAATTTTATACATATTTTATATTATATATTAAGTTGATTTGCAAAAAGAATAATATTTCTGCATATGGCAGAATGTCTTTTTGAAAATCATACAAGCAACAAACGAATGCTATCGTCTACTCAATTATTCAGACATTTTAATACAGACATTTCTATTTCCTCAACATAATAGTCTATAAAGTATGAAGATAAAATTCTTTTATACTATACAAAAACTTATTTTTTAAAAAATTTCACTTAAAATCTTTCATAGTGATCAGTGATTCTCTGACAAATGGACAAAAAATAATTTTAAAAATGACCATGTTTATGAGAATATGAGGGTTTAAAGACTGCTTAATTTTTAAAAGAAATATAACATGTAAGACAGAGGACACCTATATATATATATATATATATATATATACTGGGACAACTATATTGGAAATGGTTCATTGTCCCTGTTTCTATATTTTGATACTCCTATAGCAAAACGGTCAATAATACAATTCGATGCTGTAAAAGCAAATATTAATAGAGATGCAATTGAATTTTAAATTTCTATTTATTATCATGCTTATAATTCTTATTATCTAAATAAATTAGTTTAATAATATATTTATTACATAATCTCTATACTATATAAATATATCACTGGTTAAACAGTGCAAAGGCGGGATACGTTTAATAAAGGAAGAACATTTAAAAATCACGGGATGAGCATATTTTGCTACATTTGAGTTGCCCATGGAAATCGCGGGATGAGCAGTCAGAGGGTTAATGATAATTTTTAAAAGAAATATAACATGTAGAACAGTGGACACCTCATAATAATAAATCATATTTTATCTGGCACATTATTTGGAAAAGGTTCATTATCCCTGACCTATATGACGCTCCCATAACAAAACGGTCAATAAAACAACGATGTGGTATAAGCAAATGTTAATAGAGATGCAAATACCCCTGCATTAAAAATAAATGAATAAGTAAATAAATAGAAATACGATAGCTGAAAATCCACGAAAATAAGAACATGGGGTCTATTTTTTAACACAATGAAGAAAAACTCCTCTTATTGAATAGGAAGGTGGTTCTATTGAAGTGATGGGTGAGCTGAATACGTCTGGCGCGTACAAGTAATAGAAATTTACATAATAAAGTTTCTTCTACAGTATCCGTTATTTTTTCAGGGCTGAAAATCCTTTTTTGAAAAACCTTTACAAAATGATGCTACTTAAAATAACATAACATCGAAAATAAAAATTTATAACAGAAAAAATTGAAAGATATTTTTTTCCCTTATCAGAATTGTTTTGTTATTCTTTCTAAAATAAACTTGTACAGCGACTCTTACCTTAGCCACTTAATATTTATAATTATCTTGAAGGCAATAATTTATGTTTCTGAAATAAATCAATGTAAGTAGTATATCACAATAAGATTTTTCAAATGTCCATCATGTTAATTTCAAGAAAGATAAGCATATTTAATAAAAAATTTTATTGTTTATTATATATTTCTTCAACCTCATTACACAATATCCTACAGCAAAAGAATGTAATAATTTTATCCATCTCAAAAGCTGGATATAACTGGAAAACTTCTCTAACATGAAATTAAACAAATGAATTTATAAATATTATTCATCACTCTGTGCTACATTTAAAATGAATGTTCCCAATTTAACTTTTTAAATCATGAAATTGGATGAAGAACGGTAATACTAATAAATTAGGAAATACATTTATAGATAAAATTATCTTAAAAAGGTTTTGCACACTTGACTTTTTGTCAAGTTTTGGCTACAATATAGTGCTACAATTATTTTTTGCAACATTCAGGCCAAAATTAGAAAACAAAATATGGAAAAGTCTAATAATATTAAAATAAATCTGCAACTTACCTATTTTACTAGCCTTTCAGATTGAGTGTCAAAGAAATGATTGGAAACCACTTACTCTAGTTATACGCCTAATTTAACATTTAAACTGTGAAATTAGATGAAGAGAGTTTAAATTAATAAATTAGAATATACATTTTTAGACATAGATATATTGAAAAATATTTCAGGCATTTGATCATTATACGTTGGTTTACAATACTGCAAACTTTTAACACTTGGCATGCGGGTATACTTCACCGCCAACTTACGTGTGCAGTTTTCGTGAATAACTCAAAAGTTTAGTTATTCAGAAAAATCGCAGTAAATGGAAAACAACTTTGTTTTTATGAACGAAACTTTTTTTTTATTTTACACTTTAATATATACAGTATGATTATTTAACAGAAAATAACAATATTTTTACAAAATCACAAAAATAAACGATTTTTAAAATTATAGTCCGATAATCTGTCAGCGCATATTTCTTAATCACTATCTTTGTCACAACGGCTCATTTTATCAATTTTGCATTCAACAATAAAAAACCAAGCTTCAAATCACACCGTTCTGGAGCTAGGAATTCGATTGAAGACGAAATAACGCAACAAAAGACCGAGTCACTCGACAATCATAACTTGTGGAAAGAAAAAATGCAAATCGTTGCATAACAACGCAAACAACATAATATAATGTCACACATACATATAATTATACGTATTCAGTAGATTTGGGGGGGGTTAGAGGGTATTCACCACAAATCTGCTAAATACTTATTTTTACGTGACCCGCGCTCCAGTGACAGACTGCAAAAAACGTAAAAATACGCTGCCCGCACTCGAAGTGTTAACACGAGGAATAATTAGACCGATAAGTAATATTTAAAACAGAATTCAAACTGCTACGAACGATTATGCCAAATATGTAAAGCAACATGAGGCAGCAACTTATAAGAATTAAAATAAAGCAACACATTACCTATTTGCCTATCGTTCAGCTTCAGTCGGATAGCAATATACGATCACTTATTTTTTATGCCCAAATCAACATATAAATCAAAAATCGTGGAATTAGATGAAAAGTTGTTACATAAATATTAATAAATTAGGAAATACATTTTGAGAGATAGGTAAATAAGAAAAGAGTTTTCAAACATTTGAAAATTATAGGTTTGATTTACAGTGCTGAAATTTTTTCAACACGAGGATTAATTAGATAAATATTTTACTGCGAACATACCAAATATATAAAACAATATAATGCAGTGCCTAGTAGGTACTAAAATATCGGAGTATCTTACCTATTTACCTATCGTTAAGCTTCAGTGTCACAGCAATTATCGACGACCTCTTATTCTATTTCTATAATATTAGCAAATAGTTTTGTGATATATAACGATGGTAAGCAATAAATCATTTTATCTATAACAAACTACAAATAATGCTTTTTCTTGCTACAACACTGACAACTGTTTAATTATTTTACCTTTTAACAATATTTTTTTACGAATTATGATAAAATTATTTAATATACAAAAAATACTAACGTATCCACAAATTAAATTACAAAAAACAGGATAGAAAAGGAAAATATGTCTTTTGTGAAACTTAACAAGATTATTTATCAGTATCATAAAGCAAGAAACCCTTGAGTAGAAACAAAAAATTAGTCTTATTTTATTTAACCACTCTATGTTTTAGTTTTTTTTCTTTATTACCTCTGAAAAAAGATTTGGGAACAGATGTATTATAGTTCCCAGCGGCAAATGTTTTGTCGCCAACGGCAAATAGTGGCATACTAAACTTTTTTTTAATACGACTTAATAAAAATTGTTGTATGCTTAACATATTACTCCTAATACAATAAACGAAATATTTTTATTATGGTCAAATAAAAGCATTATTTAAAACTGTCACATAACTTTGCTTCACACTAAAACATACTAGAGCCCACTTTTCCAAAATATTCTTGGATCCATAATAAAGAAAATCCGTAAAATTAGAAAATTTGTGACTTTTTTAGCTTTGAAATAAATGTATGTGTATTGACCAGGTGGAACATCTAGTTCATCTTAAAGGTATTTGTACTTAATTCTTTAATATTAACACTTAACGTGCGGGCAACGTATTTTTACGTTTTTTGCAGTCTGTCACAGGAGCGCGGGTCACGTAAAAATACGTATTTAATAGATTTGTGGTGGATAACCGCTAACCACCTCATATCTACTAAATACGTATAAATCTACTAAATACGTATATGTATGTGTGATATTATAAGCATGTTGTTTGCGTTGCTATGCAACGCTTTGCATATATTTTTATGATTGTCGAGTTACTCGTTCTTTTGTTGCGTTATTCCGTCTTCAATCGAATTCCTACCTCCAGAACGTACAAATCATGATTTGTCAATTTGAAGCTTGGTTTTTTATTGTTGAATACAAAATTGATAAAATGAGCCGTTGTGACAAAGATAGTGAGGAAGAAATATGCGCTGACAGATTATCAGACTTCGTTTATTTTCATGATTTGTAACGATTCGTGAAAAAAATCGTTTATTTTCGTGATTTCGTAAAAATATTGTTTTAATTTTTGTTAAATAATCATACAATATATATTAAAGTGTAAAATAAAAAAAAGTTTCGTTCATAAAAACAAAGTAGTTTTAGATTTACTGCTATTTTTCTGAATAACTAAACTTTCGCGCGATTCACAAGAAAACGCCGGCTGACTCGTACGTTGGCGATGAAGTATACCCGCATGCCAACTGTTAAGATGATTTTCTTATAGTTATTCTGATGAAAAACAAAAAAAAAACTTCTGATTGTGACAAAAACCGGATCAAAAAATTATTTAAAATTAAGACATAACAAATTTAACAATAAACAGAAAGTAAAAACATACAAAAAAATCGCTGAATTATCAATAATACGCCATATCCGAAAAGCACGCCAACGTGGAAGTATAATACATCTGTACTAATGTTTATTAATGTATTACGTATTTGCTTGTTAAAAACTGGAAAAACTGTATTTCAAAGACATCAGTTTTTTATCTTACTCAGTTGTATAAAATTTTATCAATGTTTAAAATTTCCATAAACATTATAAAAAGTTATCGTAGCTTTTCTTCCAGATATCTGATTACTATCTATGTAAACATGAAAATTATCTTTGAAGTAATAATTATATTCTTTTGAAATATTAAAAACTAGTGTATTATTGCAATATTTTCTCTTTTTCTAATTTCTGTTCTTTTTTCTTTCTAAGTAACATTTTACAGTACATAATTAAATAACTCAATTTTTCCTGACTGCTAGGAAATAAAATTTTTTAAAATGTTTTATGCTCCATGAGATAAAGATATTAATGATCATCAATAAAAATGATGAAGGATGCTTGTGGTAAGTAGATCATAAATTAAGATATCACAGCACTTTTTACAATTAAATTAAGTTACAGCCTAAAATAACAAATTTCCTATGCTAAATGGCTTTTCCCTTTATTAAAATAAGCTCCATTTTTACAGATATGAAATTATATGTATTTTATTTTATGAGGTTAAATTTTTTATGCTTGGTTGTAATATAGCGCTAATTTGGCAACTTTCTTTGGATTCTAGTTTCGGATTAGTCAATACTTCATTATTCACAGACTCAATTTATTACTTATCTATTTGAAATATTAGAGTAATAGCTGAACAAAATAGGTAAAAATGCCTTATACGCCCTTGTTACCACGCTTCTGGATATGGCGAAATTTTTCTATGATTCTTTTTTTTTTCTTTCAGTTTATTGTTAAATATCATATGTTTTAATTTGGGGTAACTGTTATTTTCCATGTTTTACTGAATCATAAAAACAGTTTTTTCTTCCTTTTTTTATTTTCATTGATGTAAAGAAACTTTTCACTACCAAAGAATTAAGTACAAATACATTCGATATCAACTTTATTTCAAGGGAAAGACTCATTTTAATTATTTTCAATAATTTTCGATTTATATAAGAGTATATATTCATGATCCAAAGGATCTTTTTGGATCCGTGGATTGGTGTGAAAGGGTAACACAAAAATGCACACTCTCTGCATAGCAAGCGATGTTAAGCAAAAATTTTGTTACCTTTCTACCGGTAACACAGAGTGTATTTATGCAAATGATAGGCTAAATTTATAATAATTTATTATAAATTAACTAGCATATAGCCCATCATATGACGGGATTAGTAAAACTTTTAATAATCCAGAACTGTTAAGTACCCAATGAGGCAGGTAAAATATGGTTTGTTTTTTGGCTGAGAATTATCTGGTATCACTCTCAATGATTTATTTATCGTCATACTCCTCTAGAGTCTCCCGATCCTATAATGCAGTTTAGAATCACATTGAATTCATTTAGTCAAACCGTGTGGTTATGTATAACAAACAAACAAACAAACACACAAAGTAACAAACTTCTTAATTTCCAAATATATATATAAATTAAAAGTTAGATATTTATTAGTCCATGAAATAGACTTCTAGACTTATATGAAAATAATTTATTGTTAATACCGGTGATAAAATTTTCATTGCAACAAAAAATAATCGATGATTAAATTTAAAATTATCACATATGTACCTAATCTATTATTTAAGCCAAATATAAATGAAAATCATTTACGTAATATCTAAGTTCAGTGGTAAAAGATATTATAATAGTGTAGACGATATTTAAATAGTTTAAAATATGAAATAATTAAATAAGATGTTTAAAGGAATGACGTCACAATGCTAGAAAAAATTGTTATTTTTACCTATTTATTAAGTGATAAATGGATAAATTTAATCGCCTGCTCTTAACCGGGGAAAATAGGGCTTGAAATAATGGCATTAAACTCTCGAAAAGGGGCGAAGGGGTGGATTTCGGACGCTTTAAAGACGACAGTATTTTTTGCTGTGATATGTAGCATATTTGTAGAAATTTATTTTAGAATCGGATCTATAGTTTAGGAGAAGATAAAATTTATTCGCTTTGAATGGATGCATCTATCCAATCCAGGTCCAACCGCTTCATAAATTTGCGGACTGATAACTTAGGCGATTATTATATAGGGGATAATAAATTGCTTGACACAGTCATCAAGAACGTAATTAGATTAAATTAAAATTCACACATCGCCTGTACGGGAATTCGATTCTGGGGATTCTTACACTGAAGCCCGTTAAGCTGACTACTGGTTAGATGTTCCAAATGCCTCTAAAGCCATAAGGCAATATGGATCTCTTACATACCGTTGTGTATCTCCTTCCTATTAGGAACGTTCTCAAAAATAATTTTACGGAAAAACGAGTCTTCAACCGCCTCTTTCCTGTTAGGTGAACATCCCGTTCCACAGACCTCAACCCTTGCTACTGTAGATAACTTCAAAGTAAGGAAGTATGACTACAGATTTATTATTACTTTTTAAAACCCATAATTATTATTATCCATAATTATAATTATTTACCCTTTTTGAAAACTATTTGAACAGCACTATTATATAATTAATAATTTTATGATTGTACGTTGAAGTTTCATGCGATTTTCGGTCTTTTCAAAAGTGAATAAATCTTGATTATATAAAAGAATCGCTTTAAGGATTTTTTAATATTAATTAAAGAAATTTGATAAATATTTGAAGAATACTAAGTATTTTAAGCATAAAAAACTTTTAGAAAAATTTCAGACATGTTATTATATTTAAAAAAAATTATTTCATTTATTTATTTATAAAATTTTAAACTTCTAAATTAATCGTTTTAAATGCACTTTGTAATATTCACCATTCACTTAAACATGTTTTAAATGAATGATGACATTATGTTACATATTTGTATTATATTTAAGTACAGAGTAATTTTGTCATAAAATGATGACTAAAAAACATTAAAAAATACATCTTTCCACTGAAAATAGATTTTATTTAAATTTTTCCTTTTAATACAATTAATCATTTGTATTTTATTTTTAATTAAATACTTGCAAACGTATGATTTGCCTCACTCAACCGTAAGAATGTAGTAAGTTCTTTAACAGTCAAGTAATTTTTTCTTTATTTTTTCCCTTATCTGTCTGTCTGCTGAGAAAATATTTCAGCAACAACTGCTAAATGATTATCAGTTTTCCAGCAGCTACTTTTCTAGTAAATGGACTCATGTTTTTGCAGTAAACAATATTTTCCGAAAAATAATTCTAGTAAAGAGCACTTAAACTCTAATATATCTATATATCTAAGTTTTTTCGTAATTTCTTATCCTCTTATTATCAATTTTCTATTTATCTATTATCCTTCATACAAAAATCTAAGTATAAGAAAAGTTTGGGGGATATGTAAGTTAACACACAGAGAACAAATTTTAAGACATAACTGCAGAAAAATACAGTTTACCATTAGATGTTACCTAATTTTCTAACTTCAACAAAACTGTATTTATTTATTTTTCATTTAACACAAGCACTCGCTCTCTCATTCTCTCTTTAACACACACACACACACACACACACACATGTATATATGTATATGTATATATGTATATATATATATATATATATATATATATATATATATATATATATATATATATATATATATATATATATATATATATATATATATATATATACATATATATATATATACATATATATATATATATATACATATATATATACATATATATATATACATACATATATATATATATATATATATATATATATATATACATATATATATATATATATATATATATATATACATATATTATATATATATATATATATATATATATATATGTGTGTGTGTGTGTGTGTGTATATATATATATATATATATATATATATATATATATATACATTTGAGTTATATAGAAAAATATATATATATATATTTAATATATATATATATACGAAATATATATGTGCCTCTATATATATATATATATAATAGAATTAAGATATATATACTTGATATATGCTGAAAATGCATATATATAATATATATTATGTTTTTAGAGCTATTCCTTGATATGCTAAAAATGCGTTGAAATTGATATTATGTTTTTAGAGCTATTCCTTGATGTGCTGAAAATGCATAGAAATTTTGAATTAAAAATGGCTTTTACATTTTAACAAATATTTTAAGATGTTAAAATCCTTTTAACTAAATTATCGTTAATAACTATACAGTACATAGTATGTCCTAAATTTGTAATATTTCATATTGATTGAACTGTTTAATTGCTTTTTTTGTTAAATATTTAATGTGTGGAATTCTATAAGAAAATTGTATATTGTGCATATCTGAGCTTGTGTTGATGTCAAAACCAAAGTCGTCGTAGAATTCACCAGAAAGTGGGAACTTTAAAGTGAGTTCTACTGTTTTCAAAACAGAGAATATTTTATTCACAATATTTTTCCTTTTTTAAGCTACAAAATGTTTCTTAGAATTACGTTTCGTCATTTTGTTTCGGGATTGCATCTCTGCTCCAGTGAAGACAACTTTTTTATGGCCACATATCCTCAACGTGAAGAAAATTTTGAATAAAGCGTACGGCCAATTATAAGTGGTCAATCCAAATAACCCCGTATCACACAATGATAAAAATGAAACATTTACTGAAGTCTTAAGACTATATTATTGAGAACTGTAAGTGATATACCCGTTGTTTTGTG
>CM063508.1:161348953-161363953 GCA_032207245.1 Pardosa pseudoannulata
GGCCGTCAAAGAAAGTATTCGTTCCGACAACTCGAAAACCCTTCTTTTCTTAATGAAGTTCTAATCCATTATGTTATTAGTGTTTTCGAAATTACAGCATAGCATAGTTGTCAAGAGAAAATAAAAGCGACATACTCTGTCGACAACCCTTTCTCCTTCATAAAGAATGCTGAAAAGAATTCAGTGTTGCAAGATGCTTCATTCCTTTTCTTAATGTGATGTGGGAAGCAGTTGCTTTTGGGAGTAAAAACAAAAAGGTTTGTTCAGTGATCTTTCAAAAAAAGCTTCTCTATTCCATCTTTTATTGGAATTGTTTCTAGAAGTCATTACCAACAATTAAAGTCATTTTCAATTGTTCTAAAATAAGTGTTAAATTTAAAGTATTTAATTTTAGTAATGCAATGAATATCCGTTGTTTGCATGTACGACCTGGAGGGTTTCACGGCCATATACTCCCGTGTTGGTGCTAGATTGATTGCATGTGTTTTATTTAATTTTATACTTCCTTATTTTACCTTTGATTTGTACGGTTTGTTACTTTATTTGATGTGTTATAGACTGTACACTATTATTTTTAAGGTTACAGTCGATTTTAAGGATTGTAAAAAACTCCACGAAAATCTATTATGTTATCAGTAAATATAGTTACATTTTCAGCATTTGCTTACATTTGTTGTCCCAGAGAAAAAAAAACGAAAAATAAAATATAAATCAATTCTTTTAATATTAATATTTTAACTATGAATTGCAATATTAAATCCATTACTTATCAAGTCTGTTAATGGTAGTTTGACATTCGATTTCAAAGGGACAGGCATTTTTATATGGAACACATCCCTTTTAAACCTTCAAAAATAAACTGAAATATGTTTGAAATTTGAATATCAGTGAATACCAGTGATGTAAAAAATATTTAAACGTGTTTTGTAATATCATGAATACGAGGAATGTACTGAAATTAAGTTTTGTCATTTTTTACACTGAAACTTTGTTGCTAAAAGTAAATACACCATAGAATCACGAACTCTTGAGTTAATATTCAACATAGTCACCACTGACATGTGAGACATTTGTCCTAGTGTGCAATCAATTTGAAGAAAACTCTCTGGTAAAACTGGATACCCTATGATGCAAAGAGTTGCTTCACAGTCTACTCTACACCAGAGCTGTTCTGGAAGCAACGTTTAGAGAGTGTCATTCAGTGAAGGGAAAGGGGGAAAGCTGATTGTTCAAGATTGGGATGTAGCAAGTAATACAATATATCATCGGAAAATATTAATTTAATTTTGTGTGATCCTAGCTATGTGTGTGTTTTTGCATATACTGGACAACTTATACTGGACAATGGCACGAGCATTCATCAACGATCACGTTGTTAGTAGAGGTTTGTCTGCCATCAAGATTTTTACTCAAATAATCTCCGGCATTCTGGTATGCTGCTACTTTCTACCTCTCTGCCCATATGTCATTCCTACTCTACTCCTACTAGTTCCTTCGTTAACCAGCAACATGTGTGGATTCTTATGGCGAATGTCCTTTTCACCCCGTAGCATACCTTAAGCTACAGGTGCTCCCCGGGTGATGTTAAATGGATAACAAATTCTTAGCCTTGTATAGGCGTTAGGATAATGTCTATATAACCTGCTGCAATGGATTTGTTTGGTAGTGCTACGGTCTACTTTTTGCAACACGAGTGTAATGAGACCGGGACCTACTGCTTAAAGCCGATTCTGAACGGTTACAAACACCCATGCTATATTGGGATTCAAACCCACGAACTCCGGTCCTGAAAACCAGCACGTTAACCATTCGGCCATTGTTCTGCCCTGCTGCAATGGAGAAAAAATGTCCTTTGCACCTGGTGTATTTTCAATTATTTCAAATAAAAAAAATAATAGATAAACTAAGTTTCGGAACGTTTCTTCTATATTTTAAGCCGTTTTTTTACCAGCATATAATTAAACCACTTTACTAGCATAAGCGGGCATCCTTTAACTAGAAATCCACTAAAATTGCTTTATAACTCATAATGTTTTTCTCAGATCATGCAATTAAGTTTTAAATCCCTTGGTTATACAAATATAACATTTATACATCAACAATAAAATATTCTTTTAAAGAATGTAATCATATAGAATTTAAATTCGTTTTTTTTTCTTCTACTATCCCATTTCAATTTCATAACGTAATATGAAAATATTACCTTTAATCAACATCCCTTCTGTCTTAATTAAAAGTATTTGCATATCAAACGATTCCTTCTCACTCTTAAATTCTTGAAACGAGACACTATTTTTTTATTTCTTCTAGAAGTAACTACGCTATTCTGAAAAAAAGCAGAGGATCTTTGCAAAAGACAACAGATAAAGTTTTCTTTTTCGAATTTCTTATTCCCTCGTCCCATACCAAGTCTTGTCACTTACTCTCTGAGGAAGGACAAATTTTCCAATATGCCTTACTTCGTAAAATATTCAAAAACTTTTTAAAACTTTAGATACATATCTCTGAAAAATGTGTTTGTCCCGCATTTTTTTTTCTTCCCAAAATATGTGCTCTCATAAAATTCAAGCTTCCAATTACTGTACTATCAAGGGAAAGCAAGAGTTTCAAACTTTTGAGATCTTGCCAGTTATCAAATTAAAAGTCAGAATTTTTTTGCCTTTTATAATATTAATAATTCGCCCTTTTGCTGCTGCTGTTGTTATGAATTTCGAGATAACTGAGGAATAATGCATTTATATGTAAATGAATATAAGACGAAAAGAAGAAAGAAAGAATTGATAACAATGATTGTAAAATGCTTTGAGAACGACAGAGAGGATTTCGTAAATTTAAATTACTACAAAAAATTGAATTAGATATAAACACACACTAATTGTTACTAATTTTTCTTTTTTTATCTTAAGTTTACATCTTTGGTTTTAAGTTAAATATTTCCTTATTTAATTGTTTGTAAAAATAAAGGAAGTTTTGTAATAATGAAAACTTTCGGTCATAACGTTTCGACACAAATAGAAATTCTGGCCATATCTGAATCCACTTTGATTAGTTTATGCGTTACGTGTGTGCATGCATACAAGAATATATTATCTCTGAAAGTTTCACTATCCATTTTAACCTTCCTTAACCTCTTCCGGTAAAATGACGAGTCTAGCTCGTCATTAGTTTTTCATTCCATACCGCACAATGACGAGCTACACTCGTCATGCGATTAAAGTTACTGTTAAATATGATAATTAATTTAGTTTAAAATTTCTAGTGTACTGAATTTGGCAACACTTTTATCACTTATGAAAATCACAAGTCACTATTGCATATTGTTTACTTGGTACAAGTCATTGCCAAATTAATGAGTCAGAATAAAAGAAAACCTACTAAGAAATGCCGTGTGTATTACAAGAATCAAATTAAAAGTGAGACTACTTGGCGGTGTAAACAATTAAGAATTCCTTTGCACTTTGTTTTGAAAAGTACCACTAGCTTGAAGACTATTATCTGTATACCTTATTAATGTTTTGCTTTGATATTTTCTTAATTTTACTGTTTCTGATATTATTTAACATTATGTAAAAAGTGGATTTTAATTAAGAATATGTAAGAATTGTAAAATGAAACAAGTTTTTTAAATAAAAATTAAATGGTTATTTCATGAACAGTTTTTCATTATTAAATCATACCGGAAGGGTTAAATGTATTTTGACAAGTTTCGTCCTGATATTTGTATATACGTTTGAACAGTCTGCCAAAAAAACTTAATAATCGAGTTAATTTAAAAACTCAACACAATATTTAAAGAAAAACTATTTAATTTAAATAACTAACTTTTAATTTAACCTTGATATATGCATATCTGTCTAAAAAAACGTATTTCAAATTAATATTAAGAAATCTGCGTATGTCTCCATTCCATGTATTTCTTTCGGAGCTAGTCGTAAGGAAAATTCTCCTCTGACCTAGCCGAAGCCAGACAGAAACTAATGACATAGTCGCCACAACACGACAGCTATAAAGTTGCAGCTGACCTACGCGAGGCCCGTCATGGCTTGAGAATTAATTTGGTAAATTCCGTTAAGCGCTACAGAGCCAAGTTCTGGTCTACCAGAGAAGACACTAGAGAAAGATCACTCAGGTGAACCCTGGGCTCGTGACACCCATGTATACCTAAAGGAGGCATACCCCTGAGGTTGTCTATCATTTAGAACTACCCAGAGGACACGTACGGCTTGAAGTTCGTGGCCTCGGATGCGAGAGACGTTGTCCCCCGTCTAATCGTAAGATGAAATTTTCAATTCCCCAAACGAAATACATTTTAGACTTGGATCATGTATCCTTGATGCGGGTGTACCCCCCCCCTCCACCTTCGAAAATCGTAAATGGAAACATGAAATATTTCCACAACCCAACAAAGTAAGTTCTAGAATTTTTGTCAACTTTTGACGACTCCTATGTGAAAATATTTAATTTGGTACCGTTAACAAATCCCCGTAATTTTCAACTTTATTTTTTCGCGTTTATAAGTATTAACATATAGTGTATTAAAACTGTATATATACGTATATATCTCCCGTGTTTTACTAAATAAGATAGTTTTCTTAATATTATGTTTTACTTTGCTGTCATAATGTTTTGAAACTATAGTTATTATGTATAGGCCGCTACATTTTAACTAAATTAGATTATTTTCTTAAACAATATAATTTTCTTTGATTCCATAGTCATATAAAAGTTTTAAACAAGTTTCTCTTAATTAAATAAAATATGTTTTCTTTTGATACAGATATGTATATATCATGGTTATTTGAATTAGATAATTTTCTTTAAACAATATGTTGAATTGCTTAGTTAATTCTATGATTTATTAAGATTTTTAACAGATTGTACTTTTTTCGCATAACTCAACAGTTAGACATCGTATGTTGAATTTTTGTCTTTAGAACTGGAGTGGATACCCACTGTCGTCTTCGGAAAGAATGCTTAACACTAGAATTACGGAAGGGGTCATTTTGACACCTAGCGAACTTTTATCTCTGACAGCTCTTCTATTTTTTTGCAAATATCTTAATCCTTTCTTGACTTTTACTAAATCATTGTGATTTACGAAATAGTAAAGATTTCAAGAAAATCCTATTTTTATTTTAGCCCTAACAAATTATTATACCTAGAAATACGGCAGGCTATATACTGATGTTGAAGACAAGAGTAAACTTCATAATGACTCTTTAACTATAAGCAGAACTGGAAGTATTCATAGCGTTGTTGTACGTAAGGGGGCATTAGCCGCCAAGAGCTTACAATTCTTAGTTTGTGATCCAAGACTTGGGGACCAAAGTTTTTTCATGAAACTATGAGTAGAGATAGGTTTTCGGAAATTATGAAATTTCTTCGTTTTGATAATAAACTAACAAGATCTTCACGTTTGCAGTGGGATAAATTTACATTAATATCCGAGGTGTGGAATACTGTTATAGAAAACTGAGCTTTGCTACAAACCAAATAAAAACAGTACGTTTGATGAAAAGTTATTCCTTACAAAAACAAGATACCGTTTTTTGCAGTATATGCCTAACAAGATCGATAAATTCGGAATAAAATTTTGGCTAGCAGTAGATGTTAGGACAAAATACTTATTAAACGGTTTTCCATATTTAGAAAAAGATGAAATGAAACCAAGTGATCAAAGTTTAGGAGAGAACTTAGTAAATAGTTTAGTTGATCCTACATACCTACAATGTCTGTATATTTTTAAAAAGAAACTGTAGTTGTCATAATTTAAGTTATTTCAATTTATTTTTCGCAAATATATTATATCATATATAGAAATATGCAGATATCTGATCAAGGGGTCAAAATGACACCCGCCGTAATTCTAGGTATAGAAAGACCACCGTAATTCTAGTGTTAATAGTTCCCAAAAGGGCTAGTGAAAAGAAGATACTAACTTTATTTCATAAAATCAAAATTTTGCATAAAAAATAATTTTTTTTATTACAAATATCAAAAACTTTGGCATCTAGTTGTACAATAAATAATTACTTTTATAGTACTTTGGGAAACAAAAATTTCAGCTTGCATTGCTTTAAATGAATATTATAGAGTAAAAAGATATTTTCTGTGTGAAAAAATTACATTCTTCAAAATATTCTGGAGTGCTCCAGTGTTGTCTGGAAATTTCTTTCGAAGTAAAAACACTTAAATGTATACAACACTGTTTCTTCAATGTTTTACTCTACATTTAACAATAAAACTTTCTCAAAAATTTAACACTCTATGTAAAAATCTATAACAAGCGTAATTTGAGCATGCTAGTAAAAATATATGAATATACATTAAAATAAAACATAGTTAAGTTGTTAGACAAAGAAAATGATTCTGAAATAACACACTAAAGTAAACTTAACAAAATACTAAAACTATACACTAAAAGATACACAACTTCTTTATATGATTGGAACGAAAGAAAGTAACTAATTTTTATATTCTTTTAAACTTAAACATTGTGTATTAGTTATTTCAATTATAACATTATTTTTTAACAGACTAACATAAAACATCATATTATATAAAGCTCCACTATATAATAAAATCCTCTATATTAGTCTCTCAAAAAGAATGTTATAATCTAAAGAACTACTACACGATGTTTAAATTTAAAAGCATATGCAAAGGTTATAGCTTTAGTTACGATTGTATTTAGGATTGTTGTAATACTTGTTCTCGTGTCTTTAACAAAATTTTCAATGTAAGAGATATTAAAGATCCCGAGAATAAATTTAAAATGAATATGTACAGAATATTGTAATTTTGCATCTAGCCTTTTGCATAAGCCTTTAAATTTGGTATTTTAAAGAGAAAATTATATTTCATTTAACGACAGAAAATTTTAATACTAGTTTTATTTACCTATTTCATTTTGAACATAAAATATTAAAATTTAAGTTATTTATTAACGAAAATTTTATGAACTTAAATGGCATATTTTATTTATACTGTTATAAATATTCAAAATTAATGACTTTACAAAACTTTCTAGGGATTGTTTACTTTTTTAAACACTGATTTTCTAGTTATAAGGCTTCATAAGTGTATTAAACAGTTCAAGAGACATTCAGATACTTAAACTCTGAAATTGGAAAGACACTTTTAATGAAAGAATGTACAGGATTTTAGTAAAATTCAACTTTTAAAATACTTAATGTCACTATTGAATTAAAGAATCTAACCCAAGGTAAAAGTTTAGCGTTACAAACTCAAAAATAATTGTATTTAAATGTGAGCCATCACAATCTCTTGATAAACTTTTGGAAATCTTTAACAGCTGTACAAAAGTTTTGAAAAATCTTAACAACGGTACGTTATGTATATTATTAAAATTTTAAGTATTATTTCAAAAATACAAATACTATAAAATATGGTTTAAAAATAAGTTGCAAGGAATGTAATCAGCTTTTTTGTTTTGTTTACAGTTACGACAGCTATATAAGAGATATAATGACTAGCAGAATATTATATTTAACATATGATTTGCTCCTATATGTATTTCGGAATTCGAAGTTTTGAAATCATCATGGAACAGATAAGAATATTTAAGATCACAATAGAAAATTTATTTTAAAAGCTAATTAAAAGAGGAATTTTAATGAAGAGATTTCTATACACATAGAACATTATTACATAAAACCAGATAAAATTGAAAATATGGGTATATAAAAATAAATTTATCATAATGATAAGATAAATTTGCTGAAGCATAGCTTCCCTAACAAAAATAAACCATTAAGTGGAACCCGTCTCAGTTGGTTTATAGATATAATTTTTTGCAGCATTCAAACACTAGTATATCATCGTATATTCTTTTGGGGATAACAAGGACATTCTGAGAAACATAAATAACTGATTACATATGACATAAAGTAATGAAATAAATATTTTTCAAGTTATATAAAACAAATAGCAACACTAGAAAATAATACAAATATGACAACTCCAATATCTCTAATGCTTTAAACAATAACTGAGTAGATATTTTATATAAGGGAAATATTGGATGTAATGAATTAAAGATATTCCAGGACAAAAAGCAAAATATTTATTTCCGATATTGTCATTAGAGATGGACAGGAGAAAAATGCTTGCTCATAGTCTTCGCTGTTATTTTTATGAAGATGTCTAGGATGATTTAAGGTGTTCTCTTATTACGGTAAGAAAGAGAATTTAATTTAAGAATGATAATAAACAAAATATTTATTCTTATCGTCTATGGGCAGCACTAGAAAATAATTTATTTCATGAAAAATTAATGAAAATAAAAACGCTTGCACATAGTCTGTGTTGTCATTTTTACGAAGATAGTTTGGATAATTTCAGGTATTTTCTTTTTCAGATAAATAAAATGTATTTACAATGAGAATACTCAATATATTTATACCTGTGTTGTTTGAGCAGTACTAGACGAAAAATTATGGTTATTGTAAATAAATTAAAAACTGAATTATCTTATTACATTTTTATTAAAAAGTTATAAATGTTAAGTCTTATAAAGTCATAAATGTTTACATAGCATGCATATACACATAACTTTAAAAATTTGCATTTTGATAAATTTTCGTCATCTTATAAGGTCATTTATCCAAGCAATGATGCAGTAAGATAACTCTTAAATATAGATTGATTTAAGAAAATAAATTCTTGTACACTACAACATTAAGTTAATTTGATTTTAAAATCTTTTTTAGCAAGAATTATGCTTACTAGAATTCAGTGGGTGTTGTTAAAGGGTAGACATATTTTTTCTTATTTCTTTTTATGTACTAATAATATTTATAAATCCTATTTTGCAAATAATACAATTTAAACAATACTATATTGATATTATGAAAATTAATCAAATCGACGAAGGGTTATTATCGGAAGATATGTTGCAGATGTATTATCAGAAGAAATCCAAAATTTGGCTTCTCTTCATCATTTAAATCTAACCTTACATTTGAAAGCCATGTTATAAGATCAATACATTTATTAAATTGTTTTGTTATTTATGAAGTGATAATAGCCATTTTAAAATAGTGATTTTGGTAGCATTTTCCCCGGTATTAGAATGGGTTAATCTTCTAATATAATATTACTCTAGATATGCGATATTAAGAAAGAGTAATACTTGACAACTTAAATTAAAAGTTTTTATCAATGTCTAGTAGCTATTGCACGATAGGTAGGGAAAGTGTATACTATTAGGCAGAAATAATGAAGTTTGCATGGGTTGAGATACCTGTAGATGTATCTTTTATAAAATAATTGTAATTTTTTAACAGTTTTGTAATTTATTGCACTATTTAGGAATAGTACAGACAAATATTATTAGATCGTTTAATTTTATTTAACATAAAATATTGAAGAAAAACATATATTTGTATTCACATAAAAAATGAACTGTAATAACTGTAATTTGTAAATATTTCAATAAACAATTAAATATACTTAAATACTGCTTATAATAGAAATAATAGAGTAGAAGTATTAAAAAAAGTATTACATTATAAGTAAATACAACAGAAAAATTATACTAGGAAGTTATAAAAACTAACGTACCAACAATATAATTTTATTGATTTTCAAACTGAATAATGTATATAATTAAATATTAAGTAACAAGAGTTAGCTTTTATGAAGGCCACAGTAGAAATTAACGTAGACAGTATACTACTTTAAGTCTTGACTTCCTATCTGTGTACTGGATACTTAGATTTTGTAATCAGACAATATTGATAAAAAACTATATGGTGCTCAATATTAATCACAGTTTGCTTTTGGATATTCTGTAAAGCATTCTCCAATAATAATCCTTTACTAAGTTTCCGAAAAATATCAAGGGGAAATAAATTATTCCATTTCCAAAATTACATGTCTTATAAACAAATACATATTTAAATACTGTTTATAATAAAAATAATAAAGAAGTATTTAAAAAAATTATTACATTATAAGTAAATATAACAGAAAAATTGCACTAGTAAGTTATAAAAACTAACGTAGCAACAATATAATTCTATTAATTTTCAAACTGCGTAATGTATGTAAATAAATATTTAGTAATAAGTGTTAGCTTTTATGAAGGCCACAGAATAAATAAATGGAGCCCATATGCGGCTTAAAATCTTGATGTTACTCAGCTGTGTACTGGATAGTGACTTTTTGTAATCAGACAATATTTTTAAAATAAAGTATATGATACTCAATATTAGTCAGAGTTTGTTTTGGGACATTCTGTAAAGCATTCTCTAATAATAATCTTTTACTAAGTTTTCTAAAAAATATATCAAGGGAAAATAAATTATTCCAGTTCCAAAATTACATGTCCTATAAACAACTACATATTTAAATACTTCTTATAAAAGAAAAACTAGAGAAGTATTTAAAAAACTATTACTTAAAGAAATACAACAGAAAAATTATACTTGCAAGTTATGAAAACTAACATAGCAAATATATAATTCTATTAATTTTCAAATTGCTTAATGTATGTAATTAAATATTAAGTAATAAGAGATAGCTTTTATGAAGGCCTCAGAAGAAATTAAAGGAGCCCATATTCGGCTTAAAATATTGACGTTATCCAGCTGTGTACTGGATACTTAGATTTTGTAATCAGACAATATTGATAAAAAACTATATGGTGCTCAATATTAATCACAGTTTGCTTTTGGATATTTTTTACATTATAAGTAAATACAACAGAAAAAGTATATTAGTATGTTATAAAAACTAACGTAGCAACAATATAATTATAATCTATTATATATAATATAATTATATAATATAATTATAATCTATTAATTTTCCAATTGCCTAATGTATGTAACTAAATATTAAGTAACAAGAGATATCTTTTATTAAGGCAACAGAAGAATTGAACGGAGCCAATATGAGGCTTAAAATTTTGACGTTACCCAGCCGTGTACTGGATAGTTACATTTTGTAATTAGACAATATTGATAAAAAAGTATATAATGGTCAATATTAATCAGAGTTTCTTTTTGGACATTCTGAAAAGCATTCTCCAATAATAATCCTTTACTAAATTTCCAAAAAAATATCAAGGGAAAATAAATTATTCAAGTTCCAAAATTACATGTCCTATAAACAACTAGATATTTAAATACTGCTTATAATAGAAATAATAGAGTAGAAGTATATAAAAAATTTATTATATTATAAGTAAATACATCAGAAAAATTATACTACTAAGTAATAAAAACTAACGTAGCAACAATATAATTCTATTAAATTTCAAATTGTGTAATGTATGAAATCAAATATTAAGTAACAAGAGTTACCTTTTATGATGACCACACAAGAATTTAACGGAGCCATATGAGGCCTAAAATCTTTACGTTACCCAGATGTGTACTGGATCGTTACATTTTGTAATCAGACAATATTGATAAAAAAAAGTATATGATGCTCAATATTAATCAGAGTTTGTTTTTTGAACATTCTGTAAAACATTCTCTAATAATAATCCTTTACTAAGTTTCCGAAAAATATCAAGGGGAAATAAATTATTCCAGTTCAAAAATTATATGTCCTATAAACAACTACATATTTAAATTCAGCTTATAATAGAAATAATAGAGTAGAAGTATTTAAAAATTATTATAAGTTAATACAACAGAAAAGAATATACTGGTAAGTTATAAAAACTAACGTAGCAACAATATAATTCTATTAATTTTCAAATTGTGTAATGTATGAAATTAAATATTAAGTAACAAGAGTTAGCTTTTATGATGACCACACAAGAATTTAACGGAGCCCTTATAAGGATTAAAATCTTGAGGGTACCCAGCCGTGTACTGGATAGTGACTTTTTGTAATCAGACAATATTGTTAAAAAAGTATATAATGGTCAATATTAATCAGAGTTTCTTTTTGGATATTCTGAAAAGCATTCTCCAATAATAATCCTTTACTGAGTTTCCAAAAAAATATCGAGGGAAAATAAATTATTCCAGTTCCCAAATTACATGTCCTACAAAAAACTACATATTTAAATACTGCTTATAATAGAAATAATAGAGTAGAAGTATTTAAAAATTATTATAAGTTAATACAACAGAAAAAAATATACTAGTAAGTTATAAAAACTAACATAGCAACAATATAATTCTATTTATTATCAAATTACGTAATGAAGCTGAATACTAATCAGAGTTTGATTTTGGAAATTCTGTAAAGCATTCTCTAATAAAAATCCTTTACTAAGTTTCAGAAAAATATCTAGAGGAAATAAATTACTCCAATTTCAAAATTACATATCCTATAAAAAACTACATATATAAATACTGCTTTTAATAAGAATAATAGAGTAGAAGTATTTAAAAAAATTATTACATTATAAGTAAATACAACAGAAAAAGTATATTAGTATGTTATAAAAACTAACGTAGCAACAATATAATTATAATCTATTATATATAATATAATTATATAATATAATTATAATCTATTAATTTTCCAATTGCCTAATGTATGTAACTAAATATTAAGTAACAAGAGATATCTTTTATTAAGGCAACAGAAGAATTGAACGGAGCCAATATGAGGCTTAAAATCTTGATGTTACTCAGCTGTGTACTGGATAGTTACATTTTGTAATCAGACAATATTAATTAAAAAGTATATGATGTTCAATATTAATCACAGTTTGTTTTGGATATTCTGAAAAGCATTCTCCAATAATAATCCTTTACTGAGTTTCCAAAAAAATATCGAGGGAAAATAAATTATTCCAGTTCCCAAATTACATGTCCTACAAAAAACTACATATTTAAATACTGCTTATAATAGAAATAATAGAGTAGAAGTATATAAAAAATTTATTATATTATAAGTAAATACATCAGAAAAATTATACTACTAAGTAATAAAAACTAACGTAGCAACAATATAATTCTATTAATTTTCAAATTGTGTAATGTATGAAATTAAATATTAAGTAACAAGAGTTAGCTTTTATGAAGGCCACAGTAGAAATTAACGGAGCCTATATGCGGCTTAAAATCTTGAAGTTACCAAGCTGTGTACTGGATACTTAGATTTTGTAATCAGACAATATTGATAAAAAACTATATGGTGCTCAATATTAATCAGAGTTTGTTTTTTGAACATTCTGTAAAACATTCTCTAATAATAATCCTTTACTAAGTTTCCGAAAAATATCAAGGGGAAATAAATTATTCCAGTTCAAAAATTATATGTCCTATAAACAACTACATATTTAAATTCAGCTTATAATAGAAATAATAGAGTAGAAGTATTTAAAAATTATTATAAGTTAATACAACAGAAAAGAATATACTGGTAAGTTATAAAAACTAACGTAGCAACAATATAATTCTATTAATTTTCAAATTGTGTAATGTATGAAATTAAATATTAAGTAACAAGAGTTACCTTTTATGATGACCACACAAGAATTTAACGGAGCCCTTATAAGGATTAAAATCTTGAGGGTACCCAGCCGTGTACTGGATAGTTACATTTTATAATCAGACAATATTGTTAAAAAAGTATATAATGGTCAATATTAATCAGAGTTTCTTTTTGGACATTCTGAAAAACATTCTCCAATAATAATCCTTTACTAAGTTTCCAAAAAAATATCAAAGGAAAATAAATTATTCTAGTTCCAAAATTACATGTCCTATAAACAACTAGATATTTAAATACTGCTTATAATAGAAATAATAGAGTAGAAGTATTTAAAAAATTATTATATTATAAGTAAATACAATAGAAAAATTATACTAGTAAGTTATAGAAACTAACGTCTCAACAATATAATTCTATTAATTTTCCAATTGCGTAATGTATGTAACTAAATGTTAAGTAACAAGAGCTTGCTTTTATGAAGGCCACAGAATAAATTATTGGAGCCCACATTAGGCTTAAAATCTTGACGTTACGCAGCTGTGTACTGGATAGTTACTTTTTGTAATCATACAATATTGATAAAAAAGTATATGATGCTCAATATTAATCAGAATTTATTTTTGAACCATTCTGCAAAGCATTCTCCTATAGTAATCCTTTACTAAGTTTCCGAAAAATATCAAGGGGAAATAAATTATTCCATTTCCAAAATTACATGTCCTAATTTTGCTGTCTACTCCAATTGTGGGTTTTTATCGCCTTCAATTTGATATGAGAAATTATAGAAGAGTTTCATATCACGTTAGACCATCTATTACTCGACAAAAAATGGGATCTCTACTCTGGAAAGCATCCAACGTTCTCTTCGAATTTAATCAGGAATGAGCGAGAATATATTCAGAATATTCATGAACGTTAGCTGAAAATTCGTAGAACGTTACTACGGACATAGTGTAACGAAATTTCTGAAGTTCTCTTTTTCGTAAAAACTAATTTTCACCACCGTTTTTTACTTGGATGGTAATGGTTGCATTTTGATTTTTTTGCTTCGATTTTTGGTTTACATCTGAAAATATGTTTAGAGATAGATTTATAGATGCTGTTCTGAAAAATGTGTAAGCATCTTTTGAATAATTTAATTTTGCAGCTAAAATTACATTTTTTATTGCAATGAGGTATATGTAGGACTGATTTAAAGATACATAATCTTGAAAAAATTGTATTTAAATCTATAAAAATAATTCTTGTAATGTGAATTATACTTTCATCTTTCCGAATTTTCAAATTCTTAAACATTAAGATAATCGAGTATCAATTTATAAAAATGTATATGTAAAAAATATCTAATAAACTAATATTATCAGACTTCTCGTTACATGTATTATGCTTGTATGTTGCCTCAGTTCACGTTAGTCATATGACTTTTAATAATTATAATTTTGCCTTAGTTACTATTTGAAAATAAATTTGTCTGAACTTCATATCTAGAAATCCTTAAAATTTAAAGTTCAAAGATAAATAAATATCCTTTTGTGAAACTTAGAAATAATTTTGAAAAATAAAGTAACTTAA
>CM063508.1:161368953-161371453 GCA_032207245.1 Pardosa pseudoannulata
ATACTATTTTGGGTATTAACTACTTTTAAATCTGTTTGAATATAAATTCCTCAGTAAATTGAAAACCAATTGTCAAGCAATTCTCTGTCATTCATTAATTAAAAGATATGAAGGAAGCAGCTGAATTCCTTAGAGAAGAATGTCATAAAAAATATTAACTGCTAAGAAAGCATAAGACTGTAAAGATGACATTTATAAAGGATGAAGCAATACTGCTAAGTTCAAAAGGAAACACTTTGCTATTTTATTTTATTAAATGAGTCCTCTTAAATTTCAAGATAATTACAGACTTGAATTATCATAAGTTGGTTTCAAGCCAGTTATAAATGTTCATAAAGAGAACAAAACAAAGCACTTGCCACTGTATAACCAGGCTATTTCTAATAATATTCAAAATTTTCTAGTATGATTTGTAGCTTAAAATCATGTTAAGAAGTACAATAAGTACAAAAATTTTATGTAAACATAAAATTCATAATAAAAATGTGTAGAAAGTGTATTTTTTAATATCTTAATTAAAAAAAACGTCTCGTATTAAATACCAAAATGTAAATATATTTTATAATTTAATATATTCTCTATGTTATCTAATAGCTAATTAATCTTAATCTCTTATGTAAAAATAGCCTAAGTTATCTAAGTTATCTGTACGTCTGTCCTCGAATTTATAAGCATTGGACCTGAATGAATGCATCCATATTGGATTTTTGATGAGTTTAGCAAAATTCAAAGCGATAATTTTCGTCTCCTAATACTGTCGATCCGATTTTAAAATAAATTGTATAAATATTTCATATTACAAAAAATACTGCCGTAATAAAACGGTTAAAATCTTGACATCTTCTTTGCGAACATTACATTATTTCAAGCCCTATTTTTTAAGAGCAGGCGATTAAATATATAAAATTATCAGAAAATAAATAGTAAAAAATATTTTTTATAGTACTATGAGTCATTCCTTTAACCATATCATTCAATATTTCTTAAAATTCTCAATATTTAAATACATCTGCATTATTTTCAATATTTTATCACTAAACTTAGATATTATGTTAAATAATTTTCTTTTATATTTGTCTTAATAACAGATTAGACATATATGATAATTTTAGTTAAATCGATTATTTTTGTTCAATAAACTTTTGTCAAAAAATTCTACCAATTGTGTATGGGATTAGTTTTATTCTTTAACTTATACTGTCAAAAAATTAAAGAACATACGATAATTTTGACCTAGCTAAGAAACATTTGAATTATCTTTCTAAATGAATTCACCGCAATTCTAAACTGCATGCACAGTATTGGGAGACTTTAGAGGAGTATGATGATAAATTATTGAATTTGTACCAGGTAATTCTCTACCAAAATACAAACCATTTTTTACATGCCTTATAGGGTACTTTACAATTCTGGAAAATTAAAAATTTTACTGATCCCGTCATATAACAGGCTAAATGCTATTATGAAATAAAATTGATAGAATATTTATCAAAATTTTAAAATTATTTTATATGTTTTTTAAGCTATTCAAAAAAATAAAATAAATATGTAAGCTACTAGGATTTAGAACTAAACGAACATAGCTGTCATCCAAAAAATCCATCTTCAGATTCTAATACATATGTTACAGAAATATCCATTGTTTTAATAGGTTTCTCCAATATTTTCTCAAGGATGATGCATCTATGCTGTATATTGGGTGATATATCTTTCTCTACTAACATCAATCCATTAAACGGAACATGTTTAACCTATTAAAGAGGATTTATAACATCTTACTGTGTTCAAGCAATACATATTTCTCAAAGCATCACTTGTTGCAAAGTGTAAACGTGTTAATAAGAAATTGGAAATGATGCTTCTGATAGCTGAAAGAAATATTACATAACTATTCGCTGATTGATAAGAAAAGATAAATAATACTTAAGAAATAGCATACACATTTATCTATATGCGTATATATGTGTTTGTACTTGTACGGTGAGAAATCAATTACACGAATAGGTCATTTTTCGTTTAAATGAATAGTAGTGCCTTTTCACTGACTGTTATAAAGTATGACTTGACTGTTATAGAGTAACCACTGTTACATAATTTTATAAACAATATTTCTTTTAATATTTGTATACTACAATAATAAAAAATGTTTTAACAAAAAATAATTTTAATAAGTTCTTAATACAGACGGAATTTGTTAAATCATTTAACAGTAAACAAAACTATTTGCTAATTGAAACGTAATAGATAAATAGTAGATAATAGATAAATAATACACACACGTTTATATATGTGTGTATGTATGTATGAATCGGTATGGAAAATCAAGGCGTGATGTGAAGGCTCAGCACATTTTTCGTAGAAGTGAATACTTCGTGTATGTGAATAATAATCATTATCTTGTATATGATAAAATAACCAATGTTATATAATTGCTATATAAGCTATATTTATTTTCATATTTGTACAGTACAACAACAAAAATAATTGTTTTAATCTACAT
>CM063508.1:161376453-161378953 GCA_032207245.1 Pardosa pseudoannulata
GTAACTTTTTAAGATCTTTGAATTTTAAAAAAAACCAAACCTGTATATTGGATAAAGAAGAGTAGATATATTTTCTTATAACGAAACTTACGATACCACTTTACTCTTTTATTTATTTAAAAACAGTGAGGTTGAAAATGTACGGTACAAACCCAAAATGTATGGAATTGAGCATCAACGAAATTCAAATCGTGTCAGCGTAAAAAGAGACCATGTAATATGCACATTTAATGTACAGAAAACAACTAGACAGACTCTTATTCATTTTGTATGTCTCAGTATGAGAACGAAATGAACTTTCTAGTAGCTTACACTTTCAGCTTATTTTTAGAATCGCAAGTAAAAATAAACAGAACACTGTCATTTCCTTTCAAGTAACTTTTTAAAATATTTGATTTAAAAACAAAATCCTATAAACTGCATAAAGAAGAGTAGATATATTTTCTTATAACGAAACTTACGATACCACTTTACTCTTTTATTTATTTAAAAACAGTGAGGCTGAAAATGTACTGTAAAAATCCAATATGTATGCAATTGAGCATCAACGAAATTCAAATTATGTCAACATAAAAAGAGACCTTATAAAATGCACGTTTAATGTAAGGAAAGCAAGTAGACAGTCTCTTATTCATTTTGTATGTCTCAGTATGAGAACGAAATGAACTTTCTAGTTGCTTACTCTTTCAGTTTATTTTTATAATAGTAAGTAAAAATAAACAAAACACTCCCATTTCCTTTCAAATAACTTTTTATAATCTTTGATTAAAAAACAAAACTTGCAAACTGGACAAAGAAGAGTAGATATATTTTCTTATAACGAAACTTATATTACAAGTTTACTGTTTTATGTATTTAAAAACAATGAGGGTTAAAATGTACTGTACAAATCCAAAATGTATGGAATTGAGCATCAACGAAATTCAAATCATGTGAGCATAAAAAAAGACCATATAAAATGCACATTTAATATAAGGAAAGCAACTTGACAGTCTCTTATTCACTTTGTATGCCTCAGTATGAAAACGAAATGAACTCTCTAGTAGCCTATTCTTTCAGTTTATTTTTAGAATCGTAAGTAAAAATAAACAACACTTCCTTTTCCTTTCAAGTAACTTTTTAAGATTTTTTTTAAATCAAAAACCTGTAAAATTTCACAAAGAAAAATAGATATATTTTCTTAGAACTAAACTTACATTACCAGTTTACTGTA
This sequence comes from Pardosa pseudoannulata, assembly GCA_032207245.1. Lineage (NCBI taxonomy): Eukaryota > Metazoa > Arthropoda > Arachnida > Araneae > Lycosidae > Pardosa > Pardosa pseudoannulata. The sequence continues at coordinate 161,377,667 of CM063508.1, forward strand.
TTATTTATTTTAAAACAGTGGGGCTGAAAATGTTCTGTACAAATCCAAAATATATGGAATTGATCAGCAACGAAATTCAAACTATATCAGCCTTAAAAGAGACCATATAAAATGTCCACTTAACGTAAAGAAAGCAAATATACAGTCTCGTATTCACTTTGTATGTCTCAGTATGAGAACAAAATTAACTCTCTAGTAGCTTACTCGTTCCGTTTATTTTTAGAATCGTAATAAAAATAAACAGAACACTGCCATTTTCTTTCAAAAAACTTTTTAAGATCTTTCATTGTTTTTAAACAAAAACCTGTAAACTGGATAAAGAAGAGTAGATATATATTCTTATAATGGAACTTACATTTTTTAGTTTACTCTTTTATTTATTTAAAAACAGTGATGCTGAAAATGTACGGTACAAACCCAAAATTCATAGAATTGGACATCTATGAAATTCAAATTCTGTCAATATAAAAAGAGATCATATAAAATGCACATTTAATGTAAGGAAAGCAACTAGACAGTCTCTTGTTCACTTTGTATGTCTCAGTATGAAATGAACTCTCTAGAAGCTTACTCGTTCAGCTTATTTTTAGAATCGTAAGTAAAAATAAACAGAACACTCCCATTTCATTTCAAGTAACTTTTTAAAATCTTTGATTTTTATTTAAAAAAAACAAACCTGCAAATTGGATAAGGAAGAGTGGATATATTTTTCATATAATGAAACTTACATTATCCGTGTACTGCTTCTTTATTACCGAGATAAAAAGGAAAAGGACATGATATATTGTGTCTCCATTTCTCCGTATATCTCTTGTTTACATTCTGTGATTTTGCATTTCTAAGCAGGGATTGATATTGATTAGGAGCATCTCTATTTACATTTGTATCATGCTACGCACCATCTCGATTAAATTATCTTTCTTTCTGTGCAGTTTTCTTCGTGTGCGGGGAGAAGGTCTTATTCATAAACTGAAAAGGTTCCATCTGCATAACTAATGAGGCAACTGGAGTGTTGACTGAAATTTCCTAGTATTAATTTTCAGCGGTGGGATCTTCAAAAATTTTTAGATTCATAATGAAATTATTTGGATACAAAAAAAGTGTATGTTTTATTTTCGCTCTGGGTGTACATGAAAAATTTAAAGAGAATTTCAGCCACTTGGTAAACATTTATTACATAGCTAATTTTAAATACAAAGTATTTAAGTTTTAAATATTTAAAACATTCTTAAACAAGATATAATATTTGATTTTCTTTTCTCCTCATAATTAATACATGTTTAACCC
>CM063508.1:161383953-161391453 GCA_032207245.1 Pardosa pseudoannulata
AAAATACGATATAACCAAAGAACTGTACCTCTTCAACATGTCTTTGCAAATGAGAGAAGTATGTACGACTCGATATCGGTCGTTACCATTATTCAAAATAAACATCAGTATTTCATATTTTTAAATAGGAGTTATTCGATATCTAGATCATATGACATAAAATTTTTAATTTTCCAGTGTAAAGATCTATACATTAAAAAATCTGAATTATCTGATTTTAATAATTTCTTTATCTTCAGTATAAATCAATTTTCGAATCAATAGATTCACGTTGATTAAAATAATCAAAGTTTTTAGCTACGTCGAATTATCTTAAGTATTCATATTTTTTTTTTACAATAATTAATAAATAAAAATGAAACTGTTTTAACATATAATATAATTTGTTTAATACTGATAAAATTCCATTGCAACAAAAAAATAACTATGATAAATTTTAAATTATAACATATGTATATTCTATATTTGCCAAATATAAAAAAAAAAACCCTAAGTTTAGTGATAAACAAATATCAGCCATATTTAAATAATTTAAAATAAGATATAAATAAATAACTATGACGTCGTATAAAAAATATACATCCAGTTTAATTTGTAAAAACAGATCTCTAAAAATCGTAGTTGCATACTAAGATATAAAATATTTATATTTATATATAAAATAAAATATATATAAAATATAAAATATATATTTTTTTTTTTTTTTTTTTTTAATATAAAATATAATTAATATATTTATTTATATTAAAATATTCTTTATATATTCTATATAATTAATTATTTATATAATATATAAATATATAAAAATAATAATATATTCATTATACATTTTTTTTCTATATTTTTTATATTGACTTTTAATGGAAATAAGAAAAGTAATTTCAAGTGTTATCACTAAAAAAATATAATAAATTTCAGTTGATAAAATTATAAAAATAATCAAAGAAAATTATAACTATGTCATATAATTCATTATTTAAGCCAAATATAAAAGAATTATGTATAATTTAAGTTCAGTTAAACCGCATGAAAACGAATGTGCTATTTAAAAAGGAAAGAAAAAATGAGCGAAAATGTACTAATGCGTCGTAATGCTAGAGAAAAATGTTATTTTTACCTATTAAGTGATAAATTGATAAATTTAATCACCTGCTCTTAACCGGGGAAAATAGGGCTTGAAATAGTGGTATTAAACGCTCTAAAAGGGGGTTAAGGGGGAATTTGAATCTTGCTCACCTTAACTCATAAAAATGCAATATGGATGCCTCTATCCATTCCAGGTACAAACGCTTCATATTCGAGGACACAATTCGAGGACAGACGGACAGATTACTTAGGCTATTATTACATAGGGAATGTAATCCGGCATGCATGCGTAAATTGTAGAATGGTTTATTACACACGTTCCAATCTCGAACTGTGCACTAAGTTTCATGTACCACGGACACTAGCAACAAAGTCTGTTTCTGAAGAAATTGGATCCTGATAAGCCAGTTTCTTCAAATGGACCCATAAAAAGAAATCTAAAGTATTCTATTGTCACAGAAAGTAAATTTTGAACTTGAAAAGTATTTTTTAATCTCAAGTGTGGATAGGTACTTTTACTTTCCTCCCAGAAGTCTAAAATATTACGCAGTCGGTAGGTTTACTATAATTAAGAGGTTGTGTTTATTGAAAAAAAGAAAAGAAGCAGGTTATATCTAGTAAAGTTGTTTAAGAGTAAAGTTATTTACGATGACAAAATGATTGAACATATATTGAACCAAAATTATACGATATATTTTATTTTGGTCCAGCTTTGAGTTTTGTTCCGAACAAAATATAGGTTTCTATGGTTTTGGGTTTTTCGTTCAGTTTTGGTGCAAAGTTGTACTAAAAAGTTAGAAGATATGTAATCTAAACCAACTACATAAAAAACAGGGTAAAAACTGTATGTTTTATAAAATATCGTGCTTTTATATACTACTAATCTTCTAGCTTACATATTATAAGAAAATTTTTAAAAGCAAAATTATGGGAAATGTTATACTTAAAGGTATAGTCTGCATTATGTAGAAAAAATATAATTGATTCGGCTTGATCTTATTATGCAACAATCCTAATACCTCATTAGAACCTTGAAGGGCTGAAAAAAATTGCAAATACACATGTATTGAGAAAAAACAAATAGTTGATTTATATGAGTAATTTTATTATTATATTAATATTTGCATTGTTATAAATAGTTTAATAAAATATTATTCATAATGAGACAAAATTCCAAATCACACAAGATGCTTTGCTTGTTCTTGTACATTATTCTTTGATCTTTAAAGTGAAGTACATCATTGTTCTTTCTTTATCCCTCCAACACATATACAGCATCCTTTTAACACAAGATTTAAGGACCGAGCCAATTTGACTCATTAAAAATTTGATATATAAATATAAAACACTATATATATATATATATATATATATATATATATATGGCGTTCTGATAACAGCATCGAAGAAGCTCCCGCAAATGCAAATTGCATGGATGCAAATTTCCCTCGATGCTGCGCGCGCGAGCATTTTGCAATATATAAGGTGAGCGGCACAGTTTAGTCGAGAAGGGGAAATCACTCTCGGCTTTCGAATCATCGGGCTTGAATAAAACAACTTTTCACCTGTTAATCCCTTGCAAGTTTTTATCAAAGCACTGATGTCTTGTACTTTATATTTTTATTCTTTATTTACTCATTAGTATTTTAATAAACGTTTTGATCAAAAACCATGGTGAAGATTAGTTTGTTTCGCTTCAGTATTTCCTCTACAATTGGTGACCTAAAGACTTTCAAAAACTCAGAAGACAGTGTTCAAGGTATGAGGTACGTAATCTTATATTGATCCATTCCACTCTTCGCTGCCATAGTCCTCAGTATTGCTTATTTTATTGTGCAATGGCTGTTGCAGGTGAGGTAATGCGTGTTAATCACTTGCAAGCCGCAAGTTGTTATCAACGCACTGATGTCTTATACTTTATTTTTATTCTTTATTTACTTATTAGTATTTTAATAAACGTTTTGATCAAGAGCTCATGGTGAAGATTAGTTTGTTTCGCTTCAATATTTCCTCTACATATATATGGTTTTTAGTTAAGTAATAAAAATATATGTAAACTTTCATTCCTCTTCCCCGCAGACCCCCTTCATTTCGCATTATCAAATGTTGGTATACCTATTTTCACGGTTGTGAGCCAATTTTACTCATAGAAGGGTTTAACAGTTAATAACATAACCTGAAATTTATTGGTCCTATAAGGCATGGGCAACAGTCAAGTCGCACTTTATTTGTTTCTCTTTTCATTTACGCAGATGGCCTCTACAAGTTTTCTACAACATTTTAAATTTAACAGCTATCAATACTTGGATTCTGTATAAAGAGACAACTCAAGTAAATATTTAACGAAAAGGTTTCGTTTTCCAATTGGTTGAAGAGCTAAAAAATAAATATAGAGAAGAAGTCGAGAACACTTTCATTCCGCTGACAGAAATTTATGCTTCTGACGCAAGGTAGAATTGTCAAGTTCAACAATCATGCAAAAGAAACAGATGTAGAAATCATTATGCTAAATGTAATAGGAATGTTTACGGAAAATGGGTTTCCAAAACAGATTTTATATGTAAAAAATGTTTTCTATAATTTTTTATAATAAATATTTTATTTAAATTAATTTGGAATTATTTTCTTTGCACAAAACTTCACTTTTCTTGTATGAGTCAAATTGGCTCACTTCAGTAAAAATATGTATATGATGAACATCCGTAAATCTAGTGTAATCTCAAGGATTCCCAACATGGGTTTGCTCATTCCTCTGAGACGCTAGAAAGGTATTTTTACAAATATATGTTAAAAAGGTTCATACCTATTTGCATTTGTGTATTACAGCACATTGAGTGCTACTGAATACATAATAAACACAAGTGTAAGAAGAATTAGCAATGCTTTAGACTAAAAAACTGAGTTTGATAAGCAAAACACTCTTTGAACCTTTAAAGGAATAGGCAAATAATAATTCTAATTACCCTTCATGTAATCAAAATTTTAAAAAGATGTGCATACTTTAAAATTACTTGTAATCATGCATTGCCCACGTCATATTTTTCATAATATCATAATCATATATCTTTACATTCTATATATCATATATAACAGCTACATATAGTGCCCTGTACAGCTACACAACTATATACTATACAGCTATATATTATATAGCTGTACATTCGATAGAAGATGTCTTTGTATAAAATATTCCATACTTACTTACACTTCATCCACAGAAACTAGGGAAATTATTTTTAAAAGTTTTCATGTAATATTTACAGACTTCATAGCTTCAGCATAATATTTAATTTTTCAGAGAAAACCAATTCAGTAAAATAGAAAAAGAGAGAGAAAGACACGAAAATGTATAAAAAAAATAAATAAATCATTAGTTTTAAAAACGATATGAATTATTTAATATTTTAATATTTCTATACGATATATTGCTAAAGTTTATACTTTAGAACTTTATTTTGGTGTTCGTTAAAATTCTAACAACTTGCAAAATAACTCCAGGAAACGCTTGTTGAAAAAATATGGCCTGCCATAAAAATTCATCTCTTTCTTCCGCTTCCATTTTCGAAAGATAGGAAAACGCTGATCATAAATTTTAAACAGAACAAATATCTTTCCAAAAAAAGGGCTTTTCCTTCCTCAAACCGACACTCGTTTTAGAGTAATAGAAAAAGGAAATTGTTAAGTTGGATTCGGCATAATTTATTCAGAACTTAAGTGTAAATTGCTGCTGATTTCGGAAGGAGAAAAATTTGGTATTCAAAAATTGTTTTAAAAAAAATTAGATAAAACTAAGAAATTGCAAAAAAAATATTAGAATATAAAAATGTTCTATTTAAAAAATAACAAAATAACCTTGTAAATAAATTAACGAGGAGAGAAATTTTTATTGGATTTTATTTATTTTTGCAAGGTATTATTATAATACTTAATATAAATATTATGTAGACGATATAAAATATGTACCATAAATTATAAAAAAAAAAATGGAGACATTTAAAAATATTTTATTATGATAGTTTATTTTATAAAATTATAATGTCATATTACGATGCAGATTATTGATATAAGTAATACTTTCTTTAGACGATACAATTGAAATCTTTAGGATCTGTGTTTAAAAGTTTTTGCAATTTGATTCAGACATTTAAAACTATAAAAAATGTACCTTTTCTTGTAATATGATAACATTTTATATCGTTTTAGTAGATTTGTAATTCTTGTCCATTTAAAAAATATAAGAGAATTTCAATAATATTTGTTACATTTCTTAGTTAAAAGAAACAGTAAAACCGAGAAGTCCTAGCATACATTTTTTTCCAACATATTTACTGTAATTGCAGTAATTGTTCAATTGTTCAATAATTGTAAACAATTGTTCAATAAAGTAAATATTTTTTCAGATAAAAGGTTTTTCCATGTTTATTTCACACTTTACGTAGCTTGCGTAGATGTAGATATAGATATATGAGGATACGTGATACCTTGGAGCTAATAGGTCTATATCCACGGTGTATATTTAAATAGATGGCCATATTAAAAATATTGTTGCTGACTAAAGATTAAGTATAAAATAAAAGAATACATATACGAGACATTTTTACAAGACATACAATAGGAAATTAATTATGTAGAATTTTTTAATGTGTTTCCCTCTTTACAAAATAAAAAAAATAATACATAAGTAGAGAAATACAATATATAAGTTCAGAAGTACAATATTATTAGATTTACCAGATGTTTTTAAACTTATTTTAATGATCATCTTAATAGAGATCTACCGATGGGTTTTATACAGGATGGAGGTTTAGTAGTGGTTCTAAGATTACGGAAATTGATTGCAACGTCATAATCAGACAAATTCATTAGCTCTTCGTTGTTAGCAGTAAAAATCCTACTAAAGAAGTTTAAACTTAAATTTTTAATTTCCTTATTGTGGCTGACTTGAGGTTGCTGGGAATTAAAATATTCGTAAAATTCCATGGAGTATTAAGAATAATCCGGAAGGTTTTGTTCTGATCTATAAAAGTTTTACATTTTCAACAGAAACTTATGTGGATAAAGTTGTATGCTAGGTTAATGATCCTCTTTACAAAAACCTTCCGATGGGCTTTATACAGGATGTTTGGTAGTGGCTCTAAGACTACGGAAATTGATTGCAAAATATTCGTAGTGATCCATGGAGCATGTCATAATCAGGCAAGTTCATTAGCTCTTCGTTGTTAACAGTAAAAATCCTACTAAAGAAGTTTAAAACTTAAATTTTTAATTCCCTTATTGTGGCTGCCTTGATATTGTGGGAATTAAAATATTCTTAAAGATCCATAGAGCATTAAGAATAATCCGGAAGGTTCTGTTCTGAGCTTTTATAGCTCAGAACAGAATCTTCCGGATTATTCATTTACATAGCTTTACATTTTTCACAGAATCTTATGGGGATAAAGTTGTATGCTAGGTTATTGATCCTCTCTACAAAGGAATGAGTTTACTTCCCTAGCTCTGCATGCGGGCAATACAGCCATAAAAGATTTAGTCTCACACATAAACTTTATTGTTTTCTTCCTATAGTAACAACTAACCACTTTCGAAGACTTGTTTCTTGAATGGAAAATTAAAGTAAACCCCTCTAAATGCCATGCAATTTCAACAACATATTCGCCACGACTGTATTTACTCGATGAGGTAATCGACAGGAAAGGCTCTGTAAAGTATTTGGGAGTAACTCTACATAAAAAACTAACTGGCGAACTCACATAAATAATTTTAAAAATAAAATGGCTGGAAAACAGGAAAATTTAAAAAGGCTAATGTATAGTAATACTTAAGTATAAAAATATTATTATATAAAACAGCAATTCCACCTAACGCTTTTAACACAGCTCCGGTCAGATCGTTTGCCACGAAATCGAATATCAAAATCATTGTAACTCTACAAAAGAAAATCATGAGGATTATAAGAGGAAGCCATCGATATCTATCCTACAAAGTAATAAATTGCGATTTCAATATGTTAACTTTTAAAGAATCCTGCATTAAAGTTTCAAATTTATTATAGCTTAAATAACTTACCTAACGAAATAATAGCTGATATGATTACAATATCCCGTCTACCTGTAAGCAGCCTCGTGACGCACTGCTTTACTAACGACAATAGACGCTCTAAAATTCCCACTATCTATTACTTCACCCTATTCTTATATGTTGTGATGTACTGTAATGTATTGTGATATGATACAAAAATATATTGTGTACTGTTTTATATTATGAAGAATAATAAGAAATGAAATACTGTATCAAACCGTGTCTACAAATATTAGTTTCCTTTTCAAGATACTAATACTTTTTCTTGTGACATTTCAAGATACAGGACACAAAACCAGCAATTATCGATTTTCGTCTTATCGACCTTTCCTGGCT